>JAFEMH010001596.1:0-447820 GCA_022495995.1 Adenophora triphylla var. japonica | reverse complement strand
AACATCCTTAATAATCTCATACCATACGGCACCATGATCGCAAGTCTAAACTAGAACATGTGACGACGTTTGATGAGAGTTTTTGTAATTTTCTCAAAAAAGAAAGAAAAAATAAAGAAAGAAAAATAAAGAAAGTGGATGTTCATTTTTTTTTGGAGTCTAATTTAAGCGCTTTTACTATCGAAGCTAGAGATCGTTTTCGCTGCTCGAATTAGCGACATCCGAACCACAATGGAGCAACCCCATGGTTATGCCAGGCTCGCCCACTACCTTGAGAAAGAAAATTTGCAAGGAAAAACAACATGAACACCATAATCTCTAAATGACTTTAATATGCATGTAGAGATGTATGATGAGAACATACATTTGTATGTGTTACGTGGGTAATAGAGCCGCCAATCTGGGTCAGCCCGTCTGGGCTAGTTCGCCCGGCCATGCAATAAGGGTGGATTGAGTTTTAAAACTACTAACCCAAATAAAAGTGGGCCAATTCGGGCTGGCCCATACGGGTGCGAGTCAAAACGGGTTCGGGGCGGGCCACTCCACTATTTTTTAATATTTTTTTTGCCACAAAATGACTTTATTTTTAAGTGGAAATTCTAGGGTTATATCGACCTTGTGGTCTCAATCCGTGAATCGTAAAGTGAGAGACTCAAGAGAAGTAGAAAACAGAAACGGAGAAATCCTAAGAAGACGCCGCCGCCCTCGTCGCCATTTCCATCGCCGCCGATGCACTCCATCATCATGACCACTAATTCGTTGCCGTTACTGTCTCCGATCCACACACATGCATCTTTCTCCCTCTCTCTCTCTCCATTCTTATTGATATGAATCTTTATTTGTGGGATAATGATTTACCCATCTTTGTTTGTAGCAATTTGCGTAAATTTTACTTGTGTTGCCTACTTGAGAATTAGTTTATATTAATATGAATCTTTGTTTGTGTTTGTTTGACTATTATGTTTTTTTATTTTTTGGTATCAGTTTATGCACAATTTCATGCCCAAATTTCATTTAATTGCTTGGCCTGCCTGGCCACCAAGCCAAGGTTGGTTGGGTTGGGATTAATCATTGGTATTCAAAGTGAGAGTGAGACGGATAAGATATGACAATGAATACACCAATGATTAATATATTCATTATTCATTATATGTCATATCTTATCCGTCTCAGTCTCACTTTCAATGAAAACACCAATGATTAATATATTCATTATTCATTATAAGTCATATCTTATCCGTCTCACTCTCACTTTGAACACCAATGATTAATATATTCATTATTCATTATATGTCATATCTTATCCGTCTCAGTCTCACTTTGAATGAAAACACCAATGATTAATATATTCATTATTCATTATATGTGACGTATTTTCAGCCCGCCATAAATTTGGGTCATCCCGCCCCGCCCCGTTTATAGGCGCCCGCCTCGTCAGCCCATATTGACAACTCTACGTGGTAAGCTATGACTGGGTAGGTGGAAAAAACGGCACTTTCAGTTGAATAATTGACGTTTAACCCATATCCACTACTCTATTTCTCTTAGCTTTTGCATTTTAGATTCCATGCGTTCTGGGATAATTCCCTTTGTGTCAATCCTTTTCTGAGCTACAAGCATGCTTTGATCAAGCTGTTACATCCACCTACACACGCTAGAAGTAAAAACATCATACAAACAGCTCATAGTAGATATAAATTTAAGGAGTTAGTAGAAGTGACTTAATAAAATGATATGCTACGGCAAATCAGATGAGGGAAAAAGAGAGCAACATTCATAAACAAGGAACCTTATAATTCGAGTTTTCAGTTTCTTTGGGCTTAAATTATGAGATTTGGACTTTGATGCGCTTTCTTATCCTAAGTGGCTGCCGAAGCTTGAATGTAGTTTCGAGAACAGTATGGCTGTCTCAAAAAAGTTGAGCTGTTATTGAGGAGACCACAATGTAACGATGTTTGGGGTCTTGAGTGAACAGTGGGTTTGACCACCCTTGATTTTTTTTTTTAAAACAATATGTGCATGGGTTTTGGGTAAGATGGAGCCTATGATATTGGGTATCTTGGTGCATTTGGCCGGAGGAAAATGTGCATTTGGCTGGCTGAAACCGAAGTTAGTTTCATGCTTGGTAGAAGTCTAACAACATGAAGCAACTAGATGATGTGTAGTTGAGAGATAGAGCCTAATAATTTCAGGGTTGCAGAAACGTATAATAATTCATTAAAATAAAGGCAAATTGCATTTTAGTTACCCGAGTTTATCAAAATGTTTCAATTGATTATCAAATTTGCATTTGTTACAAGTTTGTCTTTTTGTTGCAATTAGGTATAATTATGGATGCCCCGTTAAAAAACTAACGAAGACTGTAACACGTGTGTCTCACGTGTGTTACTTAAGGGGTGTTTTTGTCCATAAATTGTAATGGAAACAGGTGTTTGTGGGGCGTGATTTTCCCCGCAAATTCCAAGGGCATTTGGGTCATTTCATAAATAATATCTTCCTAATGCATTTGGGATTTTGACTTCACACAGTAAACACAATCAAAAGAGGGGAAATTAGGGCGAAATTAGGGTTCCATCAATTTGCTACAATGACGACCGAAGAAGGTGTGGTCTCAATATTTCAGTTGAGACCACCAACCACCGCTACACCAACTCACCACCATAGATAGCATCACCGTATCATAACCACCACATCACTACCAAAACTAATTACAAAATCCTTGATCAAGCCATGAAGAATATAATACCATAACACACATTACATATCATAAATCATGACCCAAAGGCTTGGTACACATTGATAAACTAAAATTGCTCCTTACAAATTTGATTTCAATATAAAAAACAAAAAAATGTTCCTTTAATTGGAGATTTGTAGATTTGATTTCTATATCAGGTAAAGTAAGATTAAAAATTAAAATCAAATTCATAGCTTTTTCCTTTACGGATTTAAAGGGAGGTTTTGTCTTCCTCTAAGCTGCGTTTGAAGGTTATGGAGGCATCGACAAGGCAGAGAAAGAAGAAAACATGCGAAACTGAAGTGAATCAGAGTTAGATCTAGAGAGAGAGAGAGAGAGAGCATCGAAGAGAAGGGAGAAGAGCGAGACAGTGAGGAGCAACGATGACGACGGGTTCAACTTTCAGATTAAAAGAAAAGCGGACGACAAGAGGGGAGAGGAAGGAGATGGCAAAAAGGAGTAGGGATGGTAGTGGTAGGGTTTGGTCGCTGGAAGGAATAAGAGGTGTGGGTGAGAGCAGGGGCGGCGATGTCGAATTAGGGATAAAAAGGCTAAAATGGTAAGAAGGGAAGATGAATTTGGTGTATTTAATAGAGATTTATATCCTCCAAACCAGTTGCCCAGGTGCATTCATGGCTGCCATTCATTTGCATTTGGAAGTTGGGGTTTATAGTGAAGAACACTGACTTCACGTGAATAACCCGTGCAAGTCTCACTCCATGTAAAAGACGAAAATATCCCTAAGTAACACACATGAGACGCACATATTACAGCCTTCATTAGTTTTTTAACTGGGCATCCAAAATTATACCTAATTGCAACAAAAAGACAAACTCAATAACCAACTTGTAGCAAATGCAAATTCGATAACCAATTGAAACATCTTAACAAACTCAGGTAACTAAAATGCAATTTGCCCTTAAAATAAACAGGAATTTTAGACTCCTAGGCGAATTAACAAGTGTAGTCGGGTAGAGTATGTTGGGATAGTACCAAAATACAAGTAGCATCAGATTCCCCTGCGCTCATAGGACGGCTTTGTCTTTGTAATTTGCCGCTTCAGTTAATAAAGTACTGACAAATTATTGAGTCGTTTTATTTTTTTTTGTAGTTCTCTGTATTAGGAGTATGTATCATTTCAACAGCCATGTTGCAATATGCATAGAAAGTGAGTGCAAGTAAGGCTGCTCTTTAGATGGAAGAAAAGTCAGATTGAAGTTAAAAAGGAAGTTCTGTGTGATGAATAAA
Source organism: Adenophora triphylla var. japonica (assembly GCA_022495995.1). Classification (NCBI taxonomy): domain Eukaryota; kingdom Viridiplantae; phylum Streptophyta; class Magnoliopsida; order Asterales; family Campanulaceae; genus Adenophora; species Adenophora triphylla. The sequence goes on along the minus strand of JAFEMH010001596.1, from coordinate 443,835 downwards.
CCTGTCAATTGTGCGGGTAACCCGTTAAGCTTAACGGGTTGTGATGGGTAACCCATTTAAACCGCTAACTTAAACGGGTTGAATTGGGTTGGGTAATTAGTGAGTTGGGTCGTGTGAATTAGTTGGTGACAGGTCAAAATAGTCCAGCCAAGCGATTAATGAGATGGCTGGCTCTAATAAGACCTTAATTTGAGTGAAAGTTTCTTCTTATGTTTTGTACACATACAACTCAAAACTAGCGACAAGTTGACTATCTTATCATTAATTTGTTGCATGCTCGCTCGCTCTGTAAATAAGTATCAGAAGTCATCGTGACAAGTTGACTATCTTATCATTTCATTTCCACTAGCAAGTGGTAGTGTATTCAGAAGTCATGGTGACAAGTAGACTATCCTGATCCATATTAATTGCATAAATATTTCACTCTCATTGTCTTTAAATGAGTGCCCATCTTCCAATTCTCTATAAATAAATGAATGTCCATCTTCCAGTTTTATAATTTTTAATCAAAATGCACACTCCATCCGTCCCAATATAAAAGTTGCCAATTGTGAATGTGCGAAGATTAAGAAAAAAAGTAGGTGTTGTGAGTATGAGATGTAAAGTAGGAGAGAGAAAGTGGGGTAGAGTTTTTGTTGTATGACAAGTGGGTCCCATTGTCTATTTTGGGTTAGTAACTTCTATATTGGGACACCCAAAAGGGAAATTAGTAACTTCTATATTGGGACGGAGGAAGTAGCATTGAAGTTATATGTGGGGTAATCTGATTCAATTTCTTGACAAATCAGATTTTGATCGACATACGTGGATCGGATCCAAGTCCATCCATTTGCTAGGGAAGATTGTCTATACTAATTTTTCTTGTATATAGATTATATTATCGCATATGAATCAAAATTTTGATAAGATGAGACTATGATCCACACTTCCCTTCCCTTTCATGCTATTACTATATAAGCTCTTCTGATCTCGTTGTCTTCATATATGATTAACCAAATTTATCAAGAGTGTTAATTCCATGCTTTAGATTTGGAATTGGAAGAGCAATTTGAAGGTGATGGAAATCATTTTCTTCTTATTTTGATGACCAGGAATATATGTTGGTGATAATAAGGTGATCCACTTCACCAGGGCAGCAGGTCAGGAAATTGGCACGGGAACTCTGATTGACAACCTTTTCACCTCATCCTCACCCACCAAAACCAATACTCCATGCCCAATATGCGGAGGAGACAATTCAAATGCCGATGGCGTAATCTTATCATGCTTAAATTGTTTTCTCTCCGGTGATGACCTATATCTATTTCAATATTCCGTAAATCCCGCATTTTTTCTCGCCAAAGCTCGAGGAGGAACTTGTACCATGGCCACTTCCGACCCACCAGCAGAGGTCCTCTTCCGTGCTAATTACCTACTCCGAAACGGCTTCGGAGACTACAATATATTCAAAAACAACTGCGAAGATTTCACTATTTACTGCAAAACCGGCTTATTAGTCTTCACTAAGGTCAGCGTAGGTCGAAGCGGACAGTGCACATCAATCTTAGCTGCTGCTAGTGCTGTTGTTTCTTCACCACTTCGGTTCTTGACCACGAGCTTTCCGGGTTTGGCTGTTGTGGGGTGTGGTATTTATTGCTTTAGTCGGTTCGTGTCTGATATTGGGATAAGGCGTGATGTAATGAAAGTTCCGGTCGAGAGACTTGTGGCTCGACCCCTTTTGGCTCAGCTTGAAGGTCCATCGGAGGTGGCTAAGATAGAATAAGGCTGCATTTCTTGGGAAAGAGAATTGAAGTATCAATGAGCTTCGATCAAGCCATGGTTTAGTTGGTTTGATTTTATTTCCCTCCAATTAAGTACTGTAAATTTGGGTTTAAACTCTAGTGATTCATTCTGTGTGATTTCCATTGCGGTAATTGTGTGTGTGTGTGTCTCTTGTTGAATATTTTCATGAATGCAAGTTTAAGGTTATGATTTTGTATTATGTGCCCTTTAACGTCATGATGTCCAACTACATGTCCAACGGTCCAACTACACAGTAAAAAATATCAAGGATGAAACACTGCCCAATAAGTCTGCTGCCACTGCACAAGAGGCACCCGCCCCATTACCAGCTAGGCGCCCGCCCCAAATGGAGACCACCATGGACGAAGCTTCTGCACACGAGGCGCACGCCTCAGAAGGACCCAAGCGGCCGCCTCATCAGCAACACATCTCGGCCGTGGCTAATGCCTGCCAGGCGCCCGCCTCGCCTTGGCCCAGGCGCCCGCCTCGTCGCGCGACTGTTCTTGACCAAGCTTGGATTGCTGCATTCCTGACCAAACTTGCTGCATTCCTGACCAAACTTGGAATGATGCAAATGTTCCCTAATTTACAATGTTTCCTAATCTATCTTTACCTCTTGTATTTGGTAAATATTTCTACATACATAGTTTAGGGAACATATCTTCCTTGTATAGATAGGATCCTACAATACTTGGTCAAATAGGACTCTTCAATTGTAACTATATATATTGATCAATTGTGAATAAACAAGCCAAGGCTTTTCAAATCTTACATGGTATAAGAACAGTAAGATTCAAAACCCAAAATCCCAAAAACTCCTCCCTATTTTCGGCAGCCCCACCCCACCATGGCAATGGCCGGAGCTTCCTCCACCATTCCAAATGCTGCCCAACCCAACCAATCCGCCACCACCACCCCTCTCGCCATCACTGCCTCCACCACCCAACCCCGTCCTTCACCTGACCGTGGCTACCACCGCACCACCAATCTCTCTACATCCTCTAGCTCAAACCATTTACCCCGCCCCTTTAAAGGAAAGTGTCAATATTGCCGTAACATTGGTCATGTCATCTCCCAATGTCGCCAATTCAAGCGCGACCACCCCACCGTTACCTTCCCCTCCCTTCCTCGCCAAAACCAAAATCCTACCCCTACCCACCAAGCTCATACCACAACCCACCCTACCCCCTCCCCCTTCTTGGCTCATCGATAGCGGTGCAACCAACCACATCACCAATGATCTCTCCATCCTAGCCCTTCACACACCCTATAATGGCAGTGACGACGTCATCATCGGCGATGGTTCTTCTCTTCCGATCTCTCACATAGGTTCCTTCTCTCTCCCCACATCCTCTTCCCTTCTTAAATTTAATAGTGTCTTACATGTCCCCCTTATTACTCGTAATATTCTGTCTGTATCTCAATTTTGTCGTGACAACAATGCCATCATTGAATTCTCACACTCCTCTTTTATCAAAGATAAAACCACGAGACAAACCATTATCCATGGAAACCTTGAGGATGGCGTCTACATTTGGCACCCTCCGCCCATTTAAGCTCACTCAAGCTCTCTCTCATCGCAGTTGTGGCATCATAGATTAGGACATCCCTCTTCCCCCGTTCTTAGTTTATTACGTAGCAAGTTCAGTTTATCTATTTCCTCTATTTTACCCCCTTGTAATTCTTGCTTTATCAATAAAAGCCACAAGCTGCCCTTTGCATCTTCTACTTTTGTCTCACATGCTCCCCTTGATCTCATTTTTTCAGATGTATGGACCTCCCCAATTCACTCACTAGACAACTTTAAATACTATGTCATCTTTGTCGATCACTTCACTAAATACATTTGGTTTTACCCTCTCAAACACAAATCCGACACGTACAACACCTTCCTCCGCTTCAAAGCTTTAGTCGAAAAATACTTTAAACGTCCCATCATTCAAATCTACTCCGACAACGAGGGTGAATACCTCAAACTTACACCCACTCTTGGTCAAAACGGCATCACCCACCTCACTACACCCCTCACACTCCTGAACACAACGGGTACGCCGAACGTCGTCGCCGCCACATTGTTGAAACCGACCTCACTTTTCTCTCCCATGCAAACTACCCCTCACCCTTTGGCCCTAAACAATGATTTCCCCTACTTCCGCCTTTTTCGCTCCCATCCAAACTACACCAAACTACGTAGTTTTGGTTGCCTTTGCTACCCATGGCTTCGCCCATACACCACCCACAAACTAGACCCAAAATCCATCCCTTGTATCTTCATTGGTTACTTACCCACGCAATGTGCGTATTACTGCCTTGATCCCACATCCCATCGTGTCTACACCTCCCGCCATGTCCGCTTTGTTGAAACTACCTTCCCTTATAACTCCCTCACCACCACATCCCCCACTGCTTCCGCTCCTCTTCCCTCTGAATGGCACACCCTGTTTCTCCCCATTCTAGACATCACCTCCTCTATCCAACCTCCACCCCCAACCTCACCCCCCTCCTCCTCCCCCCACCCCTCCCACTCCAACTAATCCTTCTCCCAATCCCACCCCTAATGCAACCCCAACCCCATCTCAGCCGGATATTCCACCACCCTCTCCCAACCCTCCATCCCCTCCCCCTCCCACCCGCACTATCACCACTAGACTATCCCATGGAATCACCAAACCCAGCCCCAAGTATGCCAACCTATCCCTCCTCACCTCTCCCACAAGCCTTCCCACCACCACCAAACAAGCCCTATCCATTCCTCATTAGCGTAACGCCATGATTGAAGAGTTCTAAGCCCTAACCCGCAACAACACTTGGTCCTTGGTTCCACCTACATTAGCCCATAACATTGTCGGATGCAAGTGGGTCTTTCGCGTCAAATATAACCCCGAAAACACCATTCAGAAATACAAAGCCCGACTTGTAGCCAAAGGTTTTCACCAATAACCCGGTGTTGACTACACCGAAACCTTCAGTCCCGTTGTCAAACCAGTCACAGTCCGACTACTTCTTTCCCTTGCCACAACCAACCATTGGCCCCTTCGCCAACTCGATGTCAACAACGCCTTCCTTCAAGGCACTCTCTCTGAAACTGTTTTCATGACATAACCCCCCGGATTTGAGGACTCCACCAACCCATCCTTCGTTTGTCGCTTGTCAAAAGCCATCTATGGTCTCAAACAGGCTCCCCGGGCATGGTTTCAAGAACTCAAAACCTACCTCACCACATATGGCTTCCAACCCTCCTTAGCCGATCCCTCTCTGTTTATCTTTAACAGATCTCCATCCCCAATTTACCTACTTGTCTATGTTGATGATATCATTGTCACCGGCCCTTCTCCCTCTCACCTTCAGTCATTCATCTCCAACCTATCCAACCAGTTCTCCCTCAAGGACCTTGGCCCCTTGTCCTACTTCTTGGGTATCGAAGTCATTCCAAACCAAAACGGGCTCCTCCTCTCCCAAACCAAATACATCCATGACCTTCTCACCCGTCACAACATGATTGACTGCAAACCGCTTCCCACTCCCATGGTAGCATCACCTCCCCTCACAAGATCCACTGCCACTCCAGCTGTTGACCCTACTTCATATCATGCTATTGTTGGTGGACTTCAGTACTTATCATTCACTCGTCCCGACATTGCCTTCTCGGTCAACAAGCTTGCGCAATTCATGCAAAACCCCCAATCTTCTCACTGGATTGCATTGAAGCGTCTTCTATGCTACCTTCATGGCACTATGCACCTTGGTCTTCAGATTTTTTCGAATTCTCCTCCCTCCCTTCATGCATTTTGTGATGCGGATTGGGCTGGAGACAAAAATGACTTTGTGTCCACTTCTGGCTTGCTTGTCTATTTGGGTAAAAACCCGGTAGCCTGGTCTTCCCGGAAACAACGAGCCCTTGCTCGGTCCACCACTGAAGTCGAATTTCGGGCAATCACTGACACTGCACCTGAACTTACTTGGGTTGGGAACTTACTTACTGAGCTTGGATTTCCATCACTTGCTACACCTGTGATTTACTGTGACAAACTTGGTGCCACCACCTACTCTGCACACTCGGTCTTCCACTCTCGTATGAAACATGTGGCCCTCTCATTTCACTTTGTTCGTGAGTAAATTCAGTCCGATTCTCTCCGTGTGCAACACATTGTCGGTTCAGACCGACTCGCCGATGTTCTTACAAAGCCTCTACCTCGAATTCGCTTCCAAAATCTTATCTCCAAGATTGGACTTCTCCAAGGATCGTCCATCTTGCAGGGGCGTATCAAGGATGAAGCACAGCCCAAGTCTGCTGCCACTGCACACACGAGGCGCCCGCCCCATTACCAGCCAGGCACCCGCCCCAAATGGAGACCACCATAGACGAAGCTTCTGCACACGAGGCGCACGCCTCAGAAGGACCCAAGCGGCCGCCTCATCAGCAACACATCTCGGCCTTGGCTACTGCCTGCCAGGCGCCCGCCTCGTTGCGCGACTATTCTTGACTAAGCTTGGATTGCTGCAATTCCCGACCAAACTTGGAATGCTGCAAATGTTCCCTAATTTACAATGTTTCCTAATCTATCTTTACCTCTTGTATTTGGTAAATATTTCTACATACATAGTTTAGGAAACATATCTTCCTTGTATAGATAGGATCCTACAATCCTTGGTCAAATAGGACTCTTAAATTGTAACTATATATACTCCCTCCGTCCCACGATAATATGCAAAAAGACCTCTTTTGGACGTCTCACAATAATCTGCACTTTTCTAAATAAGCCAAGGCTTTTCAAATCACTTTTTACCTTAATTCTCGCACCGGCACAAAAAATGCGTAGATTTGTGGGACGGAGGGAGTATTGATTAATTGTGAATAAACAAGCCAAGGCTTTTCAAATCTTACAAAAAATATACTCCCTCCGTCCCCAACCTAGATGTACGGTTTGACTTTTCACGTAAATTAAGGAGAGAGTATTATATTGAAAGTGTTGTGAGTGTGAAAATATAATAGGAGTGTGTTGTGAGTGTGAAAATAAAATAGGAGAGAGAATGAGTGGAGGGAATAGTAAATTATAATAGTGTTGTGAGTATTAAAATAATGTAGAAGAGAGAATGAGTGGAGGGAATAGTAAAGATTCCTTTCCATTTTAGAAAATGTGCACGTAGGTTTGGGACACCCAAAACGGAAAGTGTGCACTTAGGTTGGGAACGGAGAGATATATTAATAATATCGGGAGCAATAAAATTTATTAATTTGTTAATTTATACAACTTTTAATTTATTGATAAATTGATAATTATTAATTTAAAGAGTTTTTTTAATTGATTTGATGAATTTTAGACGAATTTTAAATTTTAGTATAAACTAATTTATTGGTAAGTTGAAAGGCATTGGAAGTCGTTTTAATTTATGATTTTCGTGAGACCTAAAACTATAATAATGTTGTCTCCCGAAACATTATTATCTTATTATTTTATTAATTGTTATAATTTTTTCAACTGACTCACACAGGACAAATGTATTACTTTAGAAAGTTTATTCGAAAATTAATTTAAAGAGAGTTTCTAAGTTACATTTATTTGGCATAAGGTAATTTATAATGTGAGATAACATGAATCTATCACTCAGATAGCATAGTATTCCCTCCGACCCAAGAAAAGTGTCGCCATTTTAGGTTTGGCATGTAAATTAAGGAAAAAAGTGGGAAGGAAAAAATGTTGTTAGTGTAATTTGAAAAGAGGAAAGAAAATTAGTGGAGAAAATAGTAAATTTAAAAAGTGTTGTGAGTGTAATAGTATTTTAGGAGAGAGAGTGAGTGGAGGGAATAGTGAGTGGATGTAATAGAATATTAATAAAACATTTCCATTTTAGGAAATGTGACGCTTCAAATGGGACGCCTTTTTGGGTAAAAAGTGACGGATTTACTGGGACGGATGGGACGGAGGGAGTATATTGCAACATTAATTTCATCTTATTTTATAGTAATAAAATGAACTACATCCGATTCATGTATGAGACTGATATGACTTGCGATCATGTTGCCAAGGCCTTAATTCCGTAGCTGTTTTGCTAAGACAAATATTACTCCAACAATCCACCGCCCATCTCCGCCTTCAAACACACAAACGCACACGGCGTCTCACCCCAAAACTCGTCCACCGCCGCTTCATTAGTCCAATGGTGCGAATATAATGCCGATTCGACCTTCACGCTACTCAAATTCTCTCCACCACTTGTGATCACATCCTTGGCCCGATCCTTAAATTCTATATAACGATGCATCACCGATATAAAACCATCCATTCTCTCTCTAACATCTCGATGTCTCCAGGCCCATTAAGTAACCCAACTCCGCCATCCCTAGTGTCCTCACTCCTTGCCTCGCCTTCAACCTCACCCTCTCCGTCCCTGGCAACCCATCCCATTGGCACTCTTTTAACACAGTGATAACAGATTTTCCCTTCATCTATGGCAACCACACACTTCCAGAATTTTTCATTCATTGTTGCCAAGTGCATCTCAACATTTTTAGAGCCAAATTCACTTGCAGCTTAAATTAAATAAGCTAATCACGCATAAAATTATACAATAAAACCAATTGCATGCTTTAGCAATATGTAAAACAATTCTACTTTAGAAAATTAAATTACAAACTATGACAACAGAACTCAAACTGTTTCTATCCTAGAGGCGGATCGAAGTGAAGGTGTAAACCAAACTGGCGGAGGAAAAATAGTCCTAAGAGATGTATCTATTAAGGACACAAAGGCTACAGACATTGGCATCTCAGCACATGGGGACGAGTCGTCCCATTCCAAACCAACTATTCCACATTGCAGGGACGCCAGACTCAGAGGGCACAGCAATGGGCACGAGTCGTCCCACACAGCACGACTCGTGCCATCAGATTATGCAGAACGTGATCTGCAGATTCACAAATCTTCTCCAAATCCTCCTTCATAATTATCTTTACATATTTAGCTTAGTGTGAATATTTTCAATGTAATCTCACTACCAGAAACAGGTGTTTTAGCGACGGAATTATCAGCGACGGACTCATTCCGTCGCTAAATAGCGGCGGAATATAAGCTTTGGCGTCGGAATTATTTTGGCGTCAAATTTAGCGGCGGAATTCGCTAAAACGAATATTCCTCGAATATTCGTTTAATTACCGCCACTATTTTCGCGGTTGATTTACCGACGGAATATTCCGCCGCTAAATCTTTATCAACGATGGAATTATTCCGACGGTGGAAATATATCATTTTTTATTTTTTTTATTTAACAGCGTCGGAAATATTCCGACGGTGAAATTAAAATATTTTTTATTTTTTTTTGGAATATTACACCGACGGAATATTTCCGCCGCTGAATAATTAATTTTTTTTAATTTATCAGCGTCGGAAATATTCGATGAAATTAAATGTTTTTTTTTTTTTGATTAAACACCGACGGAATATTTCCGCCGCCGATAAGTTAATATTTTTTATTTATCGCCGCGGAAATATTCCGTTGCTGATAATAAAATGAAATTTTTGTTTATTTTTAGAACTAAATAACAAAATAACAAACTAAAAAACATTAAAATATCATAAATATTTATGATATTTTTGAAAAAATAAATAAATCATAAATATTTATTAATTTTAATTTAATAAATATCATTATTTTTTTTATGTAAAATATGAAAGTTATTTTAAATTACTCTCATAAAAATAAATATGAGTCAATAAATATTATTTTTGAAAAAATAAATACCACATAAATATTTATTAATTTTAATTTAATAAATATCATTCTTTATAATTATATAAAACATGAAAATTATTTTAAAAATTACACTAAAAAAATAAATATGAGTCAATAAATACCCTATACCCTATACCCTATAACCTATACACTATACACTATACCCTATACCCTATACTATATACCCTATACCCTATATCCTATACCCTATACCCTATACCCTATACACTATACACTATACCCTATACCTTATACACTATACCCTATACCCTATACCCTATACCCTATACACTATACCCTATACCCTATACCCTATACCCTATACCCTATACACTATACCCTATACCCTATACCCTATACCCTATACACTATACCCTATACCATATACACTATACCCTATACCCTATACCCTATACCCTATACACTATACCCTATACACTATACACTATACACTATACACTATACCCTATACACTATACCCTATACCCTATACACTATACACTATACACTATACCATATACCCTATACACTATACACTATATACTATACACTATACCCTATACACTATACCCTATACCCTATACACTATACACTATACACTATACCCTATACCCTATACCCAATACACTATACCCTATACCCTATACCCTATACACTATACCCTATACATTATACCCTATACACTATACCCTATACCCTATACCCTATACACTATACCCTATACCCTATACACTATACAATATACCCTATACCCTATACACTATACACTATACCCTATACACTATACCCTAAACCCTAAACCCTAAACCCTAAATTAAACCCTAAATCCTAACCCCTAACCCCTAAACCCTAAATCCCAAACCCTAACCCCTAAACCCTAAACCCTAAACCCTAAACCCTAAACCCTAAACCCTAACTCCTAAACCCTAAACCCTAAATCCTAACCCCTAAACCCTAAACCCTAACCCCTAAACCCTAAACCCTAAACCCTAAACCCTAAACCCTAACCCCTAAATCCTAACCCCTAACCCCTAACCCCTAACCCCTAAACCCTAAACCCTAAATCCTAAACCCTAAACCCTAAACCCTAAATCCTAACCCCTAACCCCTAAACCCTAAACCCTAACCCCTAAACCCTAAATCCTAACCCCTAACCCCTAAACCCTAAACCCTAAACCCTAAACCCTAACCCCTAAACCCTAAACCCTAAATCCTAACCCCTAACCCCTAAACCCTAAACCCTAACCCCTAAACCCTAAACCCTAAACCCTAACCCCAAACCCTAACCCCTAAACAATAAACCCTAAACCCTAAACCCTTATAAACCCTAAACCCTAACCCCTAAGGTATAGTATATAGTGTATATTGTATAAACAGATGTGGTATGGTATGTGGTATAGGTATAGGGGTATAGGTATGTGGTATAACAGATATAGTGTATAGTGGTATGTGGTATAAGATAGTGTATAAGGTATGTGGTATGGGTATAGGCAGATAAAGTATAGTGGTATAGCGTATAGGTATAGTGTATGGCATGTATAGTGGTATAGGGTATAGGTATGTGGTATGTGGTATAGGTATATGGTATAAGATATATGTGATAGTATATTGTATGTGAGTATGTGGTATAGTGTATAAGGTATAGGGTATAAACAGTATATGTGTATAAATATGATAAACAGTATATGGTATAACAGATAGTGGCCAGAGCATAGTGTATGTGGTATAGTGTATAGGTATAGGTATAGGGTATAGGGTATATGTGGTATAGGGTATAGGTATAATATATAGTGTATATTGTATAGTGTATGTAGTATAGTGGTATAGTGGTATAAAGTATAGTGTATAGTGTATAGCAGTATGTGGTATGTGGTATAAGGTATAAACAGATAAATGTATAGTGTATAGGGTATAGGGTATATGGTATGTGGTATAGGGTATAGTATATAGTGTATATTGTATAGTATAGGTATAGGTATGTGGGTATAGAGTATAGTGTATAGTGTATAGTGTATAGTGTATAGGGTATAGTGTATAGTGTATAGGGTATAGGGTATAGTGTATAGGGTATATGGTATAGTATATAGTGTATATTGTATAGTGTATAGAGTATAGGATATAGGGTTTAGGGATATAGGGTATAGTGTATAGGTATGTGTGGTATAGTGTATGTGGTATAGTATAGGTATAGGGTATAATGTATAGTGTATAGTGTACGTATATATAGGGTATTAGGTTTAAGGTTTAGAATTTATTTATTTTTTCGAAAATAATATTTATTGACTCATATTTATTTTTTTGAGAGTAATTTAAAATAACTTTCATATTTTATATAAATAAAAATAATGATATTTATTAAATTAATATTAATAAATATTTATGATTTATTTATTTTTTCAAAAATATAATAAAAACAATTATATTTATTAATAATGGGCGGAAATTTCCGTCGCCGAGTTTAAAATCGCCGGCGGAAATTTCCGTCGATGGGGCGTGCCACGTCATCGATCCATGTGAACGTACGTATAGGTTAGCGTCGGATTTATCAGCAACGGAATATTCCGCCGCTAAATATTAATTATAGCGTCGGAATTTAATTTCCGCCGCTATAATTAATATTTAGCGGCGAAATATTCCGTCGCTGGGGGAAATTATAAATACCGATTTTATCCCTCGGAAATCAATTACGCCATTTCCCTCTCTCTCTTACCGCTTTCTCTCTCTTCCCGCTATCTCTCTGCGACCTAGAAGAAGAAGAAGCTTCACGCGCCGCCGTCCGTCCACCTCTCCGCCGTTTCCGTCCGTCTCGAGCCGTCTAGCCGTCGTCTCCGTCTCGTCCGCCTCCTTCCACCGTGTTTCTCTCTCTTCTCTGTACTTAACTGTAATTCGATTCCCTCTTAATCGATTTCTAGATCTTGTGTGTTGGATAAATTTGAATGAATATCTTTTTTGTATTAGTTGTTTTCCCGTGAAATTGATTCCCGTAAAATCCTTCTTTTTGAGATCCCATTTTGCAACCGTGAGATTTACCTGGGAGATCAAAGTATCGTACAACAAGGGTTTTTGAAATTGGTACCTCTCCATTCTCGTTTTTTCCCCCAATGTTTATGCTCTGTGTGTCTCTAGGGTTTCAGTTTTCTCTTGTGTATGTTTTCTGCAGCTTTGTTCATTTTATGCTCACACTCAAATAATATGGATTATGAGCTCTTTATCAGCTGAAATGAATGACTGTGTGAAACTTCTGATGGATTTTGCGTTTAGATGGATAATCAGTAATATATTGTCGATGTAGTGTAATTGCTCTTGATAACTCGGTCTTTTACTGTGACACATCTCTTTTTTATTTTTCTGCTTTAATTCCTGTTTTCTATATGTTTTGAATCTTGGATCAGTAGAATACATGCATTGCTTATGATGGATATAGTTGGACATTTTTCTTTCATTGATTCGTACTCCTGATGGAAATAGTCTGGTATTAAGATTCTTGACCCCACCTTTTGTGCTAGGTCAAGTATACTTGCATATAAGAGAGGTGTGTGTGTCTGAAAGCCAAGACTATTAGGACTGTTAATATATTGTTAAATATGAGTTAGAAGCTTTATATTTATTTTAAGAAGATCTGTGTTGCTTTTAAGTTTGTAATTCAAATTTAGGGAATGATAATACGTTAATTACTTCTAAACTGTTAATATATTATGAAATCCAATAATTATTAACATCCCAATTTTGTTTCATTCGTCGATTAAATTGAGTGTACGTATAATATATGGATTGCAATGCAGGAGTGATGTCTGTTAACGATGATCGTAGTTGGATGTACAAGCGGAAGTTGTCGAATCATAGCGGTATCAATCCTGAGTTTTATAGAGGGTTGAAGGGGTTTATTGAATTTTCTCAATCAAATAAAACCAGTCACATGGATAAGGATGGTAAGATTAGGTGTCCATGCGAAAAGTGTTGTAATGTCAAGTATCTAAGCTTGATCGAGACTCAGAAACATCTTTTGCGTAACGGGCTCAAGTTGGGTACAAACGGTGGACCCGTCATGGCGAGCCGAGATTGCGCACAAATGTTGCGAATAATCCCCGGGAATATTCATGTACCTCCCGAACCCGAACCTATTATTCAGACAATGAAGAACCACCTTTGAATATGGAAGATATGGTTAGGGATGCAAATGGTCCTTCCTTCGATTGGTCGAGAACCAACAAAGCAAGAACCAACCCCGCAGCCCAAGAAATTTATTGATGCTATGGACTCTGCAAAAGAGAAGGTCTATCCAGGTTGCGAGATCGCTGTGTTGGGAGGCCGTGGCCGAGCTCCTTAACATAAAGGATGATTGCAATATTAGCCGCCCGTTTATAATCGTATCATGAAAGCAATTAAGCGGATGTTGCCGAAAGAGAATAAGATGGTTACAAACTTTTATGAGACAAAGAAGTTGGTTGGGCTGATTGGGCTATGTTATTAAAAGATTGATGCGTGTAAGAATGACTGCATGCTATTCTACAAGGAAGATTTACAGAAGACAGAGTGTTCAATTTGCGGACAAAGTAGATATAAGCCAAATCGGAGGGGTAGTTCAAAACACAAGAAAACAGACCACATAAGCGGTTGCGTATACATGCCGTTGATTCCAAGACCGCAACGCCTCTACACGTCTAAATCTACCGGCAGAGGCAATGCGTTGGCATAAGGAAAGTTTGCGTGAAGAGGGTGTGTTGATTCATCCCGGTGATGGGGAGGCATGGAAACACTTTGATGAGACTTATCCCGACTTTGCGTCTGAAGCAAGAAATATACGGTTATGCATTTGCTCGATGGTTTCAATCCGTTTGGTCCCGGGGCAAAATCTTACTCTTGTTGGCCGGTTATAGCCACTGTCCTACAATCTTCCGCCCGGTTGTGTATGAGTGATCCCTACATGTTCTTGTCGTTATTCATCCCCGGCCCAAACAGCCCTGGGAGGAACATTGACGTCTATCTCCGACCTTTGATGGACGAATTGAAGCAGCTTTGGGAGGATGGGGTCGAAACGTGGGATGCTTTCAAGCGAGAGAATTTCAGCATGAAGGCTGCGTTGATGTGGACAGTTAATGACTTCCCTGCATATGGGATGTTATCGGGTTGGCCTGTCCGTATTGTATGAGTGACACAAAGTCTTTCACGTTCACGCACTCTGGAAAACCATGTTGGTTCGATTGCCATAGACAATTTCTTTCGGAGGACCACCCATTCAGGACCTAGAAGAATGCGTTTAAAAAGAACAAGATTGACCATGATGAGGCCCCGATTCGTTTAAGTGGTGACACGGTCTATGAGAAGGTATCTACATTGCCCGATCCTCGGTGGGGGAAAAAGTTTTCGAAGACCAAAATACAAGGGTTTGGGACTACCCATAACTGGATCAAGAGGAGTATATTTTGGGAGCTGCCATACTGGAAAACAAATCTCATTCGACATAACCTTGACGTGATGCACATTGAGAAGAATATATTCAATAATGTTTTTAACACATTGATGGATTTCAAGAGAACAACTAAAGACAACGAAAAAGCTCGAAAGGACCTTAAGGAAATCTGTAATCGGCCGGCCTTAGACTTGGTATACGTCAATGGTAAACCAGTTAGACCGATGGCTCAATACGTGCTTACAAAGGAAAAGAAGCTCCTCCTCCTGAAATGGCTCAAGGATTTAAGGCTTCCAGATGGTTACGCGTCTAACATTGGTAATTGTGTCAATGTAGAGGAGGGGAAAGTGCAGTGGCTCAAGAGTCACGATTGCCACGTTTTGCCGGGATAGGCTACTTCCGATTGCTCTCAGGGTCTCTTGCCCGACAATATCTCGGTGGCGTTAACAGAGTTAAGTGAGTGTTTCCGAGCGTTAACATCGACCACACTGCGTGTTGATCACATGAAAAAGCTTGAGGAGAGCATCGTAGTGACTTTGTGCAAACTTGAGAAGATATTTCCTCCTTCATTCTTTGATTCTATGGAGCATTTACCGGTCCACTTGGCATATGAAGCTAGAGTCGATGGTCCAGTTCAATACGTATGGATGTATCCATTCGAGAGGTAATTGAATTTATTCTATTTCTAAATAATTTGAGCGTTAACAATATACCTTCTTTAACATTATTTATGTTTTAATCTACAAATGACTTTTAGGTATCTAGGCCAATTGAAAAGGAAGATGAGCAATAGGGCCATGGTCGAGGCCTCAATTTCGTGAGGCCGTTATCATAGATGAGATTGTTGCCTTTGTCGGAACATATTTTCCTCCCGATGTTGATACGAGATTGACTAGGGTTGGCCGCAATTACGATGGTGGTTTTCCGTCTAAGGGAAACATCTCGTATTTTCATCCCCGGTCGGTTCCTCGGCAAACGGGTTGGTACGCGTACGTTAACCGCTAAAGAGTTTGCCGCGGTCGAAACGTATGTTCTTCTTAACTGCGACGAGGTTGGGGAATATATCAAGTAAGTCATTGATGTTATGTTTACGCCTCGTCGATTAAATTATGCATGTTTAATTACCTGCATATGAAATGCCTTGTTTAACCCTATTGCAGAATGTTTGAAGATTTTGCTCAGGATTTATCTCCCGTAACTCATCGCAACTAGGACAGAAAGAGAATTTCCAACCGGCTAAGGAAATATGTAAATATTTCGTTTCATTCAAATTTATTCTATACACTTCTTTAAACATTCAATCTTAAAATTGTATTAAATTGGTTACAATATTGTCTTATATAGATAGTTGAACATCCGGGTGATGCCAAAGCTGCGAGGTTAAGACATTTAGCATCATCTCCGTACTTGAACGTTCATTTATACAACGGTTATTTCGTGAATGGCTATGTGTTTCATACCAAAGCTTACGGGGATCTAAATTGACGTGGAATAGCGGTGTGAAGCTTAAAGGAAACCTTGATTATTATGGCGTCCCGAAAGAAGTAGTCGAGGTGGAGTATTTGGGTAGAAACGGTGTTGTCTTGTTCAATTGTGATTGGCGGGATCTTTGTGCGAGGTGTTAAGAAGCACGCCATATTTGACCTCATCGATGTAAAGGACTCGTCCGGACATAATGGCGACGACGTCTTCATCTTAGCATCTCAAGCACAACAGGTATACATGACTCCCTACCTCGTCCGCGACCCGACGGATGGCGGGTCAGTGCGGATGACCAAGGCTAGGAGCATGATTGACAACCTACCCTCGTCGACAACTACAAAGTCGTCATTAGGAAACACCCTATCAAGAGGATGAAATGCCTGCCACCTAACGTTTCATCGCCTAATCATCCATTAGATGATGTCACTCATATTCCTCAAAATGTTGATGAACCCGAGGAGGATATCTTACCTGAATTTGCCAACTCCTCCGCCTCGTTCGGTCATCTCGCGCACATTGATATTGATGAATCGAGGAAGAGGAAGAGGAAGAGGAAGAGGAAGAGGAAGAGGAAGAGGAACCAGAGTTTGATTCATCGAGTCCGAAGACGAAGATGAAGAACTCGAGTTTTGTAGTAATTCGTGAGTCCAAGATGATGATGGGGATGAAGATTAATAATAGTTTAAACTTTAAAATTGTATTGTGAATGCTTTAGATTATTAGAACTTTAAAGTTTTATATGTATTGTGAATGCTTTAGATTATTAGAACTTTAAAGTTTCATATGTATTGTGAATGCTTTAGATTATTTTTAATATCCGTCGTTTTATATATATTGTGAATGCTTTAGATTATTAGAACTTTAAAGTTTTATATGTATTGTGAATGCTTTATATTATTAATAGTTTAAAGTTTTATATGTATTGTGAATGCTTTAGATTATTAGAACTTTAAAGTTTTAGATGTATTGTGAATATATTGTTTCCTATTGTTAAAGTTGTATATTTTAATATTTTTACCGTAATACGTATATGAGTTCTAGTAGAAAGGGTAAGGGTAAGCTTAAGACTAAGCCCATCTACACATTGATTATCGGGACGCAACCGTCCCGATCCGGTACCGATGATGTCGACCCTTCACGCAGCAGTACTAGCTCCACCTCTGGGGCCGGTACTCGTACTCACTGTCGATTCCCGATGGGAGGATATTTGTCCGGATATAGCCACATTATGACCGTAAGTAACTCTTCATTAATTTGATATAAGTTGGTTCCTTTTTGTTTTATATATAATTCATTATTTAAGTTAAAATGTTATTGTATAAATATACTTGGCAGGTTTGTAGGTGGATACCCCACCACAAGGGACTAAGATCGGGCAATACCGCGGTCTCGAAAATGACCGGGAAGTTTTTCGCCCAATCGGAAAAAATTGCCACCGAGTGCGTAAGGAGGATGCGTGGGAGGAGTTTAAGGTAATGTGTTAATGGTTTTTATTTAAAACTTAAATGTTAGTTTGTTATTAAAATGTTATAATTAATAATGATTATACTCTTTAGTTTTGTAATGTTATCATTATATGTTGTAGGCTAAATATTATTGGGCGCCGGACATCGGCGAGGCGACGGCTAGATTAGTTTTCGATGAGCGTGCTCACAAGCTATTTAAGGATTTTATTTGTAACATATTTATCTATCCTTAATTAGTTTAATTAACAATGATTATACTCTTTTAATTTTATAATGTCATCATTATATGTTTACGAGATATTCATATTTTTTATAGGTATCACGAAGAGAAATTATTATACTAACCGGCTCGCGGCGGGACAATGCCCTCGACACCTACTTATATGACCGATGAGGTGTTTCGTCAATTTTGCGAATATTGGGGGTCGGATGCGGCGAAGGCTATATCTCGAACAGGCTAAGGCCAATGGAGCAGCTCCTGGGTCGGCGGCGATGCATACCATGGGGACGCTCACGGTCGCCGAGCATCACGACCGCATGGTATGTATGTTAGTTTAAATGTAGTAGTGTATGCATGCTTTTAAATAGGTTTATGTACGTATGTTAGCTGGGAGCCATGTTGATGCTATGAAATCCATGGTTTTAGTGTAAATGTAGTGTATTCATGCTTTTAAATCGCTTTAAATGTTGCATTTATACAATTTCAAAGTAATAATCTCGCTTATTTTATTTATAGGAAAGGGAGCATGGTCCGAATATCGCTTTTGTGGATGTTTACGCTAGCACCCATCTTCGGAATCCTACGCGCCCGATCAACCTCCGCAATGGGTTGACGATCGCTGCTAATGCCTTTGTAAGTAAACTATCATTAAATGACTTGATTTTGAATATGTAAATTTATTTATGCCCTTTACATTGTGTATATGATTATAATTGTTTGTTTTATTTTGACAGGCTGCATATCAAGCCGCCGTTGTTCCCGAAGGAACGCCTCCCGGCGAGCCCGTCCCCTTCGTTCCTGATGTTTGGCACGAGGTCACCTCTGAGGGACATCCAAAGAGAGGAGCCCGAGTGTTAGGGATGGGGGATTACGGGCGGCAATGCCCGTCGACCGCCCGTCGGCGAAATGTCGACTCCGCCCACGTTTCATGATCCGAGGGTCGACACTCTGGAGGCTGCGTTGGAGGAGGAGAGACGCGAGCGGGCAAAGCTTGCGGAGGCTCATGCGGAGACTCAAAGACAATTGGCACTGTTGATGGCTCATATCGGCCAGGACTTCCAGGGTAATATCCGGCCGCCCCCGAGTTGATTACGGACTATTTTAGACTTGTTTGTACTATTTTTTACTCGTTTGTAAACATTTGAGACATTTGGTACCCGCGGGAGCCCCTCCCCGCCCTCTCCCCCCTCCCCCCCTCTCCCCCCCCCTCCCGATTTGGTACGGTGATATTTAGATTTTATTTGGTACGTTGATTTTTGATTTTTAGTTTTTATAGTTTTAGTTTTATAAATTGAAATGTTATATCAGGTACAAAAAATTTTGGTTTATTGATATTTTAAATTATTTTTTTTAATTTATTTCTGTAATCGCCGACGGAAATTTCCGTCGGCTAAATTAATTTCAATAATTTAATTTTTTGATTATGCGTGAAATTCCGTCATTGAAATAAAAATTAATTAAAATAAATTAATTTCAACGGAATTTTCCGTCTCTGAAATTAATTTATTTTAATTAATTTTTATTTCAAATGACTTGAAATTTCCGCCGCTATAATCATTTAATTTTTATTTAATTTTTGATTTCAGCGGCGGAAATTTCCGTCGCTGTAATAAAATTTAAATTAAAATTAAATAATTTCAGCGACGGTAATTTCCGCCGCTGAAATTAATTCATTTTAATTTAATTTTTATTACAGCGACGAAAATTTCCGCCGCTGAAATTAATTTAATTAAATTAATTTTTATTACAGCGACGGAAATTTCCGCTGAAATTAATTTAATTAAATTAATTTTTATTACAGCGACGGAATTTTCCGTCGCTGTAACCATTAATTCACCGGCGGAAATAAATTCCGTCGGTAAAATAAAAAAATACCGGCGGAAATTGACCCGTTGGAGCACTGCGACGGGCTGGTAGCGGCGGACCACCGACGGAATTTTTCCGCCGGTAATTATTTTTAGCGACGGAAATTTAATTTTAGCGGCGAAAATTTCCGTCGCTAAATGACCTTTTTCTGGTAGTGTCTTCTTAGTATTTGTAGATATCTCTTTACTAAAGATAGTTGAATATGGCTTGTATAAATACTCATGTTTATGATCAATACAATCAAGATCTTTTCCAAAGTATTATTATTTTCTATATGGTATCAGAGCTTTGATCCTCAACCCTTCCTTCCTCTCCTTTTCGGCTCCTTCAACCCAACCCTAGCTCCACCGCATCCCTCCAATGGCTATGCCATCCTCCACCATTCCAAACCCAGCCGAACCAAACTCTCCCCTCATTCTTGTCAACCTCTCCCACTGTATTACTCTCACACCTCTGACCTATCTTCCTTGGGCTGCCCAACTAGAGTCCATCCTCTTTGGCCTTGACTTGCTAAAATTCGTAGATGGCTCTCACCCCTCACCACCCCCTAAAATTACTGCCAATAACCAAGAAACCGACAACCCAGCTTTCACTACCTGGATTCGCCAAGACCGCCTTCTCCTTGGTGCTCTCCTAGGCACATTAGACTCCACTGTCTCACCCCTTGTTATCCAAGCCAAAACCTCCAATGAAATTTGGACTCTCCTCGCACCACCTATGCTAACCCATCTAGGGGACATATTCTTCAAGTTAAGGACAATCTTGATTCCCTAACCAAAACTACCCAAACCATTTCCGAATACATGCACTCCATCAAAACCTGTACCAAAAAATTAGCTATCCTAGGAAAACCTATGGACCCCGAAGATATCATTGCCAAAACCCTAAAAGGCCTAGACTATGAATCCTACAAACCAGTCATTGATTCTGTCCGAGCCCGCGACACTTCCATCTCCTTTGAATCTCTTCATGAAAAACTCATACATCATGAACTCACCTTAAAACAACAAGCCCCCTCGCCAACCTTCCCTGCTTCCGCCCATGCTGTCTCCTATCGCCCCAACTCCAGCCGCTTTACCAATCGCACCAACACCAACTTTCCGTCTCCACCCAACTTCTCTGCTCCTAATTCCCTTTTCCCGTCCCCACCCCTCCTTCCCACACCCAATACCCCTTCATCAAACCCTTTCAAAGGTAAATGTCAATATTGTAGGTTTGTAGGACATGTTATATCCCAGTGTAATCGCTTCAAGCGTGACTATCCTACTGTGGTTTTCCCATCTCCCAACAACTCCCCCAGGCAGTCCCATCCCATCCCTACAAACCAGCCTCAAGCACACACCATCACCACTTCTCAACACACCCACCCAACCTCTTGGCTTCTTGAGAGTGGTGCCACGCATCACCTCACCAATGACCTCACTAATCTCTCCCTACACCACCCGTATAATGGTTATGACGATGTGATAATTGGCGATGGATCCTCTCTCCCCATCTCAGATATAGGTTCCTTTACTCTCTCTTCCTCTCACAAAACACTTCACTTCACTAATGTTCTCTATGTTCCTCTTATCTCGCGTAATATTTTATCTGTTTCTCAATTTTGCAAAGATAACAATGCCTTCGTTGAATTCTCACACTCTTCCTTTTTTGTTAAGGATCTCTCGACACATCAAACCCTTCTCCACGAGACAAATGATCGTGGCGTCTACCTTTGGCACTCTTCTTCACCAAAAGCTCTCCTTGGAATAGCCGCTACTACTTATTCTTGGCATCATCGCTTAGGGCACCCAGCTCCTCCTATTATTTCTTTTTTGAATAAACAATTCTCTCTTTCAATTCAGTCTAGTTCAATTTCTCATTGTAATTCATGCGATATTAATAAAAGTCATAAACTACCTCTTGATGTCTCTTCTCTTACTTCCACTGCACCTCTTGAGATTGTTTTCTCAGATGTATGACATCTCCCATACACTCTCACGACAACTTTAAATACTATGTGATATTTGTCGATCATTTTACCAAGTACATCTGGCTATATCCTCTCAAAAACAAATCCGACACCTTTGCCACTTTTACTCGTTTCAAAGCTCTTGTTGAAAAATTCTTCAACAAACCCATCCTTCAACTATTCTCTGACAACGAAGGTGAATACCTAAAACTCACAAACACTATCACCCAAGATGGCATCTCCCATCTCACCTCTCCTCCTCACACTCCAGAGCACAATGGTTATACCGAGCGTCGCCACCGTCACATCGTCGAAACTGGTCTTACCCTTCTCACCCATGCCAACCTTCCCTTAAAATTTTGGACTTATGCCTTTATTACTGCCACATACCTAATCAACCGCTTGCCTACATCCACCCTCCACAATGACTCACCCTATTTTCGCCTGTTTCGAAAACACCCCAACTACACAAAGCTTCGTTCTTTTGGCTGCCTTTGCTACCCTTGGCTCCGCCCTTACACCCCTCACAAGCTCGCTCCCCGCTCTATCCCATGCGTCTTTGTAGGGTATTCACCTACCCAAAGTGCATACTATTTTCTAGACCCTATTTCTAATCGTGTTTATACCTCTAGACATGTCAAATTCATCGATGATACCTTCCCATATACTTCCCTTGTCACTTCCAGTCCAAACACTCCCTCTGTCACTCCCTCCCAATGGTGCTCCCTATCTCTACCCATCCTCCTTCCTTTACAACCTTCACAATTCCCTCCACCTGTTCCTGCCTCTTCTTCCTCAGTACCCTATTCCGCTGCCCCCACCCTCACACCAGCTCCCTCGCCTTCTCAGTCCATTGCTCATTCCAACAACTCTCCCTCTTCTCATCCCTCTATTGAGTCTGATATCTCTCAGCCCTCACCCTCTCCTTCCCCTCCACCACCCCCACCCCCACCTCCCCCTCCCCTCCGTACAATTACCACTCGTCTATCCAACAATATAACCAAGCCCAACCCCAAATATGCTAACCTCATTTCCCTTTCCACCCCCACCAGCCTACCTTCCTCAATAAAACAAGCCCTTGCCTCCCCACATTGGAAGGCTGCCATGTGTGAGGAATTCTCTGCTCTTACCAATAACAAAATATGGTCTTTAGTCCCTTCTACCTCTGCTCCTAATATTGTTGGCTGCAAATGGGTCTTCCGGATTAAGTATAATCCCGACAATACAATCCAGAAATATAAGGCCCGTCTTGTTGCCAAGGGCTTTCATCAACGCCCCGGCATTGATTACTCGGAAACCTTCAGCCCTGTTGTAAAGCACATCCTTTGTCAGACTTCTCTTATCTCTTGCTCTCTCTCATGGTTGGAATATTCGTCAACTAGATATCAATAACGCCTTCTTACAAGGCAATCTCAATGAAACTGTCTTCATGTCCCAACCCCCTGGTTTCACCGACTCCTCCCATCCATCTCATGTGTGTCATCTTCATAAGGCTATGTGTGTCATCTTCATAAGGCTATCTATGGTCTTAAACAGGCTCCCAGGGCTTGGTACACTGAACTCAAGAACTTCCTTGTGCCTTATGGCTTTCGAAACTCTATTGTTGATTCCTCCTTATTTATTTACTCTCAATCCTCTCAAACACTCTTCCTCTTGGTCTATGTTGATGATATTATTGTCACTGGCCCCTCACCCTCCTTCCTCTCCACTTTTATTTCTCATCTTTCTTCTCGTTTCTCTCTCAAGGATCTCGGTCCGCTTTCTTATTTTTTAGGTGTTGAAGTCACACCAAATTCTAATGGTCTTCTACTTTCTCAGTCTAAATATATCTCCGATCTCCTCAGTCGTTATGATATGTCCCACTCGAAACCTGCCATCACACCCATGGTCACCTATCCTACTCTCTCACGTCAGCCTATCACCGCTATCTGTGATCCCACTAGGTATCGGGCTATCGTTGGTAGCCTTCAATACTTATCTATAACACGCCCTGATATTGCTTTTTCAGTAAATAAACTAGCTCAGTTCATGCAACATCCGCAATCCAAACATTGGGTTGCTCTCAAGCGATTACTTCGTTATCTTCATGGCACCTTTGATCTTGGCATTCAGCTTTATCACAACTCTCCATTCACCCTTCATTCATTCTGTGATGCTGATTGGGCCGGCGATAAAGATGACTACATCTCCACCACGGGGTTTATTATATACATTGGCTGAAATCCTATTGCTTGGTCCTCCAAGAAACAAAAGGCCTTAGCTCGCTCTTCTACTGAAGCTGAGTTTAGAGCTATTGCTGATGCATCTGCCGAGGTTATATGGATACGAAATCTGCTATCTGAGCTTAGTGTCACTCTTCGTCATATACCAGTCATCTACTGTGACAATCTCAGTGCCACACATTACTCAGCCAACCCCGTGTTCCACTCGAGGATGAAACACCTTGCCCTTGCTTTTCATTTTGTTCGTGAGCAGATACAACAAGGGCACCTAAGAGTTCAACAAATTTCGGGATCGAATCAACTTGCCGATGCTCTTACAAACCACTTCCTAGTGCTCGGGTTATCTCTCTTATTTCCAAGATTGGACTTCTTCGCGGATCGTCCATCTTGCGGGATCGTATTAAGGACACAAAGGCTACAGACATTGGCATCTCAGCACATGGGGACGAGTCGTCCCATTCCAAACCAACTATTCCACATAGCATGGGCGCCAGATTCAGAGGGCACAACAATGGGCACGAGTCGTCCCACACAGCACGACTCGTGCCATCAGATTATGCAGAACGTGATCTGCAGATTCACAAATCTTCTCCAAATCCTCCTTCATAATTATCTTTACATATTTAGCTTAGTGTGAATATTTTCAATGTAATCTTCTCAGTATTTGTAAATATCTCTTTACCAAAGATAGTTGTACATGGCCTGTATAAATACTCACGTTTATGATCAATACAATCAAGATCTTTTCCAAATTATTATTATTTTCTATAGTATCTTCCTTAAAACACGGAACGTTTCTAATCAAACCATCCTCAATGTTAAAGATCCCAACGTCATGTCCTTGGTATAATCCGCGTTGCCCCTCCCCATCAGTAAAGTAGATATTATTCCTTTTGCATTCTGGAAATTGAACTGTCGAGTAACAAATGCTTTGGTTGTCACCTAAGAACAGGATATTCTCCCCTATATCCCTTACTTTATTCCACTCGTTTTTCTCCTCGTCCAATTTGAAAACATTAAACTTTTTAGTCTGATAAAAATAATTGTTGTCAAAGTCTGCATTATCACCAGCCTCAGTTAGGATATCATAAATATGTACCCATCTAGAGATGAGCAATAGTGCCCCACTTGTATCGACAGCCAAGTACATCTCATGGTTTGTGTTAATACCTGATGGTGTTTTATAAATTATATTGACTTGTGGATTCCTTACATCAAAAATGTTAGAAATAATACTTCAACAAACACTGATGAACCTCACCAACTTCAGATACCAGCTGCACTGCCGTGTGGTACACCATAGCTCGACCATGCAACCTCCTTCGGCAGATTTACATTGCTATTATTTCTCCTTATTTGAATATTCTGTAAATATCCCATTGCTGATATTTTATTCTATTTTCCTTATTTGTAGATTTAGTAAATATCTCACATTTGTAAAATGATTTGTGAATATCTCCTTAGACTTGGTGTATATCTCTCTAGGATTGGCAGTTACATCTTCTTGTATAAATACCCATATTATGATTAATGAAAATTCATTCTTTGCATTACTCTCTATATGGTATTAAAGCCATTACTGATCTAACCCTCTCAACCCATCAACTTTCGGCAGCTCTCACCATGTCCGCCACCAACTCCACCACCCTAGCCAACCCAGCTGATCCCAACAACCCCATAATTCTCGTCAACCTCTCCCAATGCAAACCCCTCACACCCCTTACCTATCTCACGTGGGCATCTCAACTCACCTCCATTCTCTTCGGACTTGATCTTCTCAAGTTTGTTGATGGCTCCCATCCCCAACCCCCTGCCAAAATCACGACAGATAACAAAGAAATCGACAACCCTGCCCACAACACCTGGAACCGCCAAGACCGCCTAATCCTTGGCTCCCTCATAGGTACTCTAGACCCAACAGTTTCACCACTTGTTACCCAAGCCAAAACTTCCCATCAGGCTTGGAACATTCTGCAAACAACCTATGCAAACCCATCCCGTGGCCATATCCTGCAAGTTAAGGATACCCTTGCCTCTATCACAAAGAATACCCAGCCTATCTCAACCTATATGCACACCATAAAATCGTGCACCGACAAATTAGCCATCCTAGGAAAACCCATGGACTCTGAGAACATCATTGCCACAATCCTCAAGGGTCTTGATTATGAATCCTATAAACCCGTCATCGATTCCACTAGAGCCCGTGACACTCCTATCACCTTCGAAGCCCTTCATGAGAAATTAATCCATCATGAACTAACTCTGAAACAACAAACACCTCCTACAATCTTCCCAGCTTCCGCCAACCCTGCCCAAATCCGAACCAACAACAACAGCAATTCCCGCTCTTACTCTAGCCACAGCCCTGGATTGCCCACACCAACAACCACCACCAATCAAAACCCCACTCCCTTCAAAGGCAAATGCCAGTACTGCCGCAATGTGGGCCATGTCGTCTCCCAGTGTAGGCAATTCAAACGTGACTATCCTGCAGTCACCTTCCCACCACCGCCTACCTCCTCCCGTTCAAACCGTAGCCCTCTTCCTCAAGCCCACTCGGCCACTGCACCCATTCCCACTAACCCTCCTTCATGGCTTGTTGACAGTGGAGCCACCCACTACCTCACAAATGATCTCTCCAACTTAGCTCTTCACAACCCCTATGATGGCAGTGATGATGTAATCATCGGTGACGGCTCTTCCCTCCCCATTGCCAATATAGGTTCTTTTACTCTCTCTACTTCATCTTCCTCTATTCTTTTCAATAATATTTTACACGTACCTCTCATCTCTAGAAACATTCTTTCTGTCTCACAATTTTGTAAAGACAATCATGCTCATATTATCTTCTCACACTCTTCTTTTGTTATCAAGGAAACCAAGACAAACCGTGTTCTTCTCCATGGCAGCCTTGAGCATGGAGTTTACTTGTGGCATCCTTCTTCAGTCCAAGCTTTTCCCTGCAGTCTCTCCTCAACCAATTCGTGGCATCATAGACTAGGCCATCCCTCTTCCCCCATTCTCTCGTTATTAAATAAGCAATTTTCATTGCACATGTCTTCAAATTTATCTTCATGTAACTCTTGCAATATTAATAAAAGCCACAAGTTACCCTTCTCAGTTTCTTCTCTTAATACTACTGCTCCTCTTGAACTAATTTTCTCTGATGTTTGGACCTCTCCAATTCATTCCCACGATAACTTCAAATACTATGTCATTTTTGTTGACCACTTCACAAAATATATTTGGTTTTATCCTCTAAAAAACAAATCTGACACATTCTCTATCTTTATTTGCTTTAAGGCTCTTGTTGAAAAATTCTTCAAACTTCCCATCATACAAGTTTATTCTGACAATGGAGGTGAGTACCTTAAACTCACACCCACCCTTCTCAATAGTGGCATTACTCACCTCACAACTCCTCCACATACCCCTGAACACAATGGGTTTGCTGAACGCCGTCACCGACACATCGTCGAAATTGGCCTCACTCTCCTCACTCATGCTCATCTTCCTCTCACTTACTGGCCCTTTGTCTTCACCACGACCACCTACCTCATCAATAGAATGCCCACACCCTCCCTCAATAACATCTCTCCTTACCTTTCTCTTTTTAAAACCCCACCAAACTACAATAAACTCCGCAGCTTCGGTTGCCTCTGCTACCCTTGTCTTCGACCCTATGCCCCTCACAAACTAGCCCCTCGCTCCATCCCGTGCATATTTGTTGGATACTCTCCAACACAGAGTGCCTATTATTGTCTTGATCCCACCACAAACCGTGTTTACACATCACGCCATGTCAAGTTCGTAGAATCTGAGTTTCCTTATCCCTCCCTTACCAAAACCATCTCTACCACCCTCCATCTCACCCCATCCCAGTGGTGCCCCATCTCCTTCCCAATCTTGTCATCCACGGCACCTACACAAAATCCCCCACCTGTACAGACCACCCCTATTACTACCACAGATACATCCGCCCCCACCCCACCCCCTACTAATACTATACCGCCTCCTGACATCCCACCTCATCACCTTGACCACACCACTACACCTCCTGAATCCACTCCCAATGCCGAAACACCAGACACATCAACCCCCAACCCACCTTCTACTACCACAGCAGCTGCGCCTCCACCAAACTCTACACCATCAAACCCTCCTGCCAGGACCATAGTAACTCGCCTCTCCAACAACATTGTAAAACCCAATCCCAAATACGCTCATCTCTCCTCCTTCCCCTCTCCAACCAGTTTGTCGTCAACCACCAAATAAGCCCTTTCAATTCCACACTGGCGTGATGCCATGCTCGAAGAATACCAAGCTCTCACCCGTAACCAAACCTGGTCCCTTGTACCTCCAGTTAGTGCAAAAAACATTGTGGGTTGCAAATGGGTATTCCGAATCAAATATAATCCGGACAACACCATCCTTAAATACAAAGCCCGCCTTGTTGCGAAAGGATTCCATCAACGCCCTGGGGTAGATTATTCTGAAACCTTTAGCCCAGTCGTGAAACCCACAACCATCCGTCTCTTACTCTCCATTGCTACAAGCCAAAACTGGCCCCTTCGCCAATTAGATATCAACAATGCCTTTCTCCAAGGCACACTTCATGAAACTGTTTACATGTCCCAACCCCCCCAGATTTGTTGATTCCAATAATCCCACCTTCGTATGTCGCCTCTCAAAAGCTATCTACGGCCTCAAACAGGCACCCAGAGCTTGGTTCACTGAGCTCAAATCCTACCTCATTTCTTATGGCTTCCATCCCTCTCTCTATGATCCTTCCCTCTTCATTCTCAAAACCCCCACCTCTACCCTATACCTTCTAGTCTATGTTGATGACATTATAATCACTGGACCCTCCCCCACTACTCTGTCATCCTTCATCTCCAGCCTTGCTTCCCGATTCTCTCTCAAGGACCTTGGTCCCCTTTCCTATTTTCTTGGTGTGGAAGTTACTCCCAACAGTCAAGGCCTTCTCCTCACCCAAACTAAATACATACATGACATTCTCACCCGCCATAATATGATCCACTCCAAGCCTTCACCCACACCAATGGCAACTTACCCAATCCTCACTAACCAACCGCCAGATGATAACACTGATATACCCACATCAGTCTCCTCACCAGCTGTTACACAATTACCTAATCCCACTGATTACAGGGCTATCATAGGTAGTTTGCACTACCTCTCCATCACCAGGCCTGACATAGCTTTTTCCGTCAATAAACTTGCACAATTCATGCAATCACCACAGTCCTCTCATTGGACTGCCCTCAAACGTCTTCTCCGTTATCTACATGGTACCCTCCACCTTGGTCTCCAACTCTTCAAATCTTCTCCTCACACACTTCATGCATTTTGTGATCTTGTAGTGGAGACAAAGATAGCTACGTTTCCACAACTGGCTTCCTAGTCTATCTTGGCCGCAACCCCATTGCCTGGTCATCAAAGAAACAAAGGTCTCTTGCTCGTTCTTCCACGGAGGCAGAATTTAAAGCCATTGCGATGCCCTTTCTTGAACTTCTGCAGCTTCGCAATCTACTCAAGGAACTTGGTCTCTCATCATCTCCTGACCCTGTCAGATACTCAGACAACCTTGGTGCCACTTCCTACTGTGCCAACCCCATATTCCATTCGAGAATGAAGCATCTCGCTTTATCCTATCACTTTGTCAGGGAACAGGTCCAGAACGGAACACTTCGTGTGCAACATATCTCCGGCAAAGACCAATTAGCAGATGCTCTCACCAAACCCCTCTCTCGTTCACGGTTCACTCTCCTTCTCTCCAAGATCGGTCTTATCCAAGGAACGTCCGTCTTGCGGGGGCATGTTAGAAATAATACTTCAACAAACACTGATGAACCTCACCAACTGGCAACCCAGCCTTTGTAGTGTGGTACACCATAGCTCGACCATGCAACCTCCTTCAGCAGATTTACATTGCTATTATTTCTCCTTATTTGAATATTCTGTAAATATCCCATTGCTGATATTTTATTCTATTTTCCTTATTTGTAGATTTAGTAAATATCTCACATTTGTAAAATGATTTGTGAATATCTCCTTAGACTTGGTGTATATCTCTCTAGGATTGGCAGTTACATCATCTTGTATAAATACCCATATTATGATTAATGAAAATTCATTCTTTGCATTACTCTCTATAAAAAACACCAACCATAGCTTGCCAATTGATAACATAAAACTTGCCTTTGGAGTAAACGACATCGTTTTGAGGAGATTTCGAAGCGTTTTCAACTTGAGTCCATTTATTGTCACCGATTCTACAAAAGACCAAACGACACAACGTGCCACATATTGCCACAGCTATGCAATCTTCTTCTTTGGGGTCATGTGATAGGATGATCTTATAAGTGAAAAAATCCTCAATGTCCTTAAGGCCCATCCTTTCGGTCTCCCCATCAAGAACGTCTAAATAAATATATTCACGTCCAACTTCCTCCCGGTTGAAACCTAGAATCTCAGGCATTGTTGTTACGGGAGGAAGTTCTATGCGTTCTTTCGTGAGCGGATTTAGCATGAATATGGCAGGACTGACATCTTCCACCATTATCAACCAACCGTGTGACGATCCAACACACTTCTTACAAAAGGCCTCTGGAAAATAAAGGTGATGGACCTTATTCTCCTCCATGATACTAAAAGTGCGGCGGCTTTGACATGGACGTCCGGCATTATCGTGTTCATGATCACAAGGCAGGATCAGCCAAGGAAGTTGGGGGCGAGGTCCTTGGTGCTTCATAAGAACACTACTCCAATTGCTACACACCACACCAAGGCGAGTAAAATCTTCCAACGTACTAACTTTACCAAAATCAAACCCAGGATATCATTATTCAGATTGTTCCAATCACGAGGCATTATTAAATTAAGAATGGCAGTGGATTGGAAATTTTTGAAAGCTGGTGTGAAGATGAAAGAAGAAGGAAGACATCTAGGAAGGGCTTAGTAAAGCAACTAATTTATATACTCCCTCCGTCCCACCTTAAAACCTTAGTGTAGACTTCTTTCTTTTTTCGTCCGTTCCACCTTAGTGTAGACTGCCAAAATTAGAAAGTTTTTTATTATTTTTTATTTTCCCTACCCCACCCACTCATTCTCTCTCTTCATTTTCTACCATACAATTTATTCAATCAACCTACTATTCACTCCCCTCATTCTCTCTCATGTCGTTTTCTAGTGTGATTTCATTATCTTAATAATATTCCTTAGTTATTGTGCCCACCACCTTAGTCTACACTAAGGTGGGACGGAGGGAGTATTTTTTTTCACGTAAATTATCCAAACCCTGCGTGAATTAGGAAACCTACCTACGGTAGTTCAGAACAGAAAGATGATCTAATATAATAAGAAGCCCACCTTATTTGTCTATGGCTCATCCTATCAATATTTCTCTGGTACTCCCTCAGTCTCTAAATAAATCTAACTCCGTTTACTACGTCAAAAAAAGTTTTAAATTTGCTCTCTTTTGATCAAAAGCAAATTCTTTATTTTAAAAAAATATCGAAATTCATTAGGGAGAAAAGGAGTAGTAATTTTTTAGGCCGCTCCGTAGTTTCTTAAAAACATGTTACTGTGAAATTTTCATACCTTCTCCGTCTCAAATATATTTTTTAATTTTTAGTTGTCCCTAAAATTGTTCTCATATTTACAATTTAAATTTAAAAGTTTACAGATGGCTAGTGAAGTAAATGATTATATCCTTAAAATGTTGTAATTAGAAATGAATTTATAAAGGGCAAATTGCAATTTAGGACCTGAAGTCTATAGGTGTTTCTAAAACGGACCCTGAACTTTTTTTTTTGGCCAAAACAGGGCCCCAAATGCAAAATTTACGCCAAATTGGGGCTTTTTGACGGATTTTGTTAGAAAAGTCAGTTAAGTGACGGATTTTGGACTAAATTGAAAAGAAAATTAGTTATTAAGGAGTGAAATGTAAATTTTTAAAAATTGATGACCGTTACAAAATATTTTTTTTAAAATAATATTTTTTGAAAATATAATATATTTTGAAAAGCTGTAATTTTTTTTATAATTTTTAAAATATGTTAAAATAAATATTATAAATATAAAAAAAAAATGTATTTTAAAAATAAATTGTTTAAAATGAATTTTTTTAAAATAAATTGTTTATGTATTTTTTTTTCTAAAATATAAAATTTTCACATAAATTGTACTCCCTCCGTCCCACCTCAAGGTTCAACCTTGAGGTGGACACGGTTTTTAAGAAATGTAATTAAAATAAGTAGAAAATTTGAGGAGAGAGAATGTAAAAGTTAAATGTGTGGTAGAGAATAGGAGAGAGAATGTAAAAGTTAAAAATATTTAATAGGAGACAGAATGAGTGGGAGGAATAGTAAATTAATATATGGAATGTGTGGTAGAGAATAGGAGAGAGAATGGTTTTTTTGTAAATATATGAAGATGATAAGGGTATAAATATATGAAAAACTTTCCATTTAAGGAAGGGAACCTTGAACTGGGACGGCCCAAAAAAGAAATGTTGAACCTTGAACTGGGACGGAGGGAATAGTATTTTTTTAAAACATACAACTTTGTTTTTATTTTTTTATGTTAAATCTAAAACTAGGATTTGATTGATTCCTAATCCTAGTAGGACTTAGGGTGGGTTATCAAATCTTTGAAATTCAATTTTGTTATGGAATTGGACAAACCCTAAACATATAAATAGGGATGGAGCTCCATCGGCTCTGTTACAGTATGTATTTTTTTTCTAAAGTATAAAAGTTTCACATAAATTGTACTCCCTCCGTTTCTAAATGTTTGTTCCATTTCCCCTTTTCCTTTCCCCTTTTCCTTTGTCCCAAAAAGTTAGTCTCATTTCCAAAATTAAAGCTTCAAAATCACTAAATTTTTAAAACTTGTAACATTTAGGGACGGAGTATTACATAACGGCGGTGTATATTATCAATAATTTTCAAATCGTTCATAAAAATAACCAAAATTAAAGCTTCAAAATCACTAAATTAAAATGTTTGAAAAGTCAAATGGGACAAACATTTAAGGACGCGTAGGGAGTAGTATTTTTTTTTAAAATACAACTTTGTTTTTATTTTTTTATGTTAAATATAAAAAAATTTGTAAATAATTAATATTTATAGAAAAATATTTATTTATTTATTTATTTAAATATAATAAAAAATAAAATACATTATACTCCCTCTGTCCCACCTCACTTGACACCCTTGAGGTGGGCACGAGAACTAAGAAAATAAAATAAAATAAAAGAAATGTGTGGTAGAATGAAGAGAGAAAATGAGTGGGATAAATAGTAGTGTTGGTTAAATAAATTGAGTGGTGGAAAATGAAGAGAGAGAATGAGTGGTGGGGTAGAGTGAATATAAAATTATAAAAAATAGGCTATTTTGGGAAGTGTCAAGTGAGCTGGGACGGCCCAAAATGGAAATAATTGTCAAGTGAGATGGGACGGAGGGAGTATATCAAAATCTGTATTTTTTAAAAAAATACATTTTTACTTTTATTTTTTAAAAAAAATATTACAAGATTTACGTTAAAAATTAATTATTATTTTTTTTAAAAAAATACTACTTTCTTTAAAAATACAATTTTTTATATTTATAACATTTATTTTACAAGATCTACGTTAAAATTTAATTAATTTTTTTTTAAAAAATACAATTTTCTTTAAAAAATACAATTTTTTTATATTTATAACATTTATTTTAACATATTTTAAAAATTATAAAAAAATTACAGCTTTTCACAATATATTATATTTTCAAAAAATATTATTTTAAAAAAAATATTTGTAACGGTCATCAATTTTTAAAAATTTACATTTCAGTCCTTAATAACTAATTTTCTTTTCAATTTAGTTCAAAATTTGTCGCTTAACTGACTTTTCTAACAAAATTCGTCAAAAAGCCCCAATTTGGCGTAAATTTTGCATTTGGAGCCCTGTTTTGGCCAAAAAAAAAAATCAGGGTCCGTTTTAGAAACACCCTATAGACTTCAGGCCCTAAATTGCAATTAACCCATTTATAAAAGTTTCATTATTTTAAGAATCACCCCTTTATTTAACCGGGATTATTCTATTCCACCTCTTAGATTCAGTATTATAATCCATGGATTGGATTGATCCCATCATTTCCACCCGGTAGGAACAATGTCCTAAGTGCGCCTTCGACTCTATGACTGACCATATAATTTTAAATGTTATAAAAATGTATAAATAAATAAACATATTTCTTAAAAGTAGTAACAAATCATTTACTGGCCAAAAATATCGCGTAACTTATATATTTTGTTCCTATCATATTTTTAAATGGGGGTAAAATAAATCGGCAAAAGACAAATAAGGGCCTCAAATTTGAGGGTCGTTTGTGAGGACTCCGACCCGGAACCTACACGTGTCCCGAGCTGGAGCGTTCTCAAACTAACCCAAATTTTCTAAACTTTTAAAACTTTTATTTAACTTTCAAACATAAATACAGTTGTTATAACCATTTCAAATATAAGTCTACACCTTTCCACAATGGAGAAAAAGTTGACTAACTTTGAAAGTAAGAAACTGTTTTAGTTACAAAAAGGTATCGGTTATAACATAAAATTAAGATTTATAAATACAAACTCCGTAAATGAATTATACCAAATTACACTTTCTACGCCAACCTATATATACCCCGACACTTTCCAAATTATCACTTCCAAACACCTCACCGCCCTTACTTGGCCGGTCCGCCTGTCTCGGAATCTAAAAACATTAAAGGGAGAGGGGTGAGAATAAATCTCAACAAGCTATTATGAATGCAGCAATATGTCAAATAAGATGCAACACATATCAGATTGCATACACACATTGAAAAAGTTGTAAACACCTTCCATTACCTTGGCTTACCTTTTCTCGTCTGAACAATAGTCGTACAACATTGGGTATAATACTCCAATCTTAGGTGAGCTGCTTAAGCAATACTCACATCTTATAAGGCCCATTTTTCAGGAAACCATATAAGATAGTAGCAACTCTGTAAGGCTTTTGGCTCAATACAGATGATATACCCCAACCTGTGGCCACAGAAGGGGACGGTCACAGATATAACATAATCCGATCAAATTAGGTCACACTTCCATAATTGACCGTATTATGTTATACCCCCAACATCAGCTGATTAACACATTGTCAAGCACGTAATAGTTACTTGAAACTTAATCCACAAAAAGGGATAACAAGATAGCAATATGGTAAAATATACTCATGTCCAACCAAAATCATAGTGCAACATTTATTCAACACACTATGCATAATATGAACAATGTATATGAACTCAAGTAAGGCAAGAAAGTCTCATCAATCCATCCTACAAGGTCATTATACAATAATACATAGCCTCTATGAAGGCCCAAGTTAAATCTATCAAGTTGGAATCCCATTGGTCAAGTTACCAAACTAGGTTAACTAGCGTTTTCCAAGCATTATTTAAAGTACTTCCCCAATTCCATTTTGATCACTTAAGATGTCATTGTGTAGCCAAAGTATTCTACTTTAATCTAGGTTATAGAGATTTCATTTTGGTTCCAGTTTGATTAGTTTTAAACAGCTCTAAAGTTGATGCAACATAACCAGGCCAGGGCACGACTCGTGCCCCAGGGCACGACTCGTGCCCATTTGACCCTTCACTGATTCTGGCGTCCCCAACAAGGCACGACTTCCCTTAAACCTTGGTCACGACTCGTGACTCCCCTGGGCACGACTCGTGCCTGAGGGCACGACTCGTGCCTGAGGGCACGACTCGTGCCAATCTTCCTCAAGTAACTCAGAACGACTTGGCCTCCTAGATACGACTCGTGGTCACGAATTGGCCATGGGCACGACTCGTGGCTCGGCCCAAAAACTGGTAGCAGCAGCAATATTGTTGAGGGATTCCCAAAAACCAAGATTTATACTAATCTCCTTATAATTGGTGAACCTAAAAGGAATTCATAACTTTATTAACTTCATGCTAACCCATTTAACTCAAAGGTATCATGTCCTAAACCTAGATCATTACCAATTAGTTTTTCCACCCAATTTACTATCATTTTTCAAGATTTCCAATATAATCCAACCCAACCCATTTACTTCTACTCTTTACCACTTTCATGAACAATAACATATTTCACAACTTCATCCTAAAGCATTTAAACCCAAAATGATATAAACCTAGATCATTTACCACATGATTTTCAACCCATTTTACTAACACATTTCAAGTTAAATCTTCTAAAACTAACTCCACCCATTTCTTACACTCTAAATCCACTTCCATGCACCCTAACATTATTCCATGTCAATTTCCAATTTCTCATCTCCAAGAATAGTTCCAAAGTATTAAACAACCATCATATTAACAAGAACAACATTAAGAGTTCATGAGCATTTAATGAAGGGAAGGGTCATAATAACTTACCTTAGGAAATAAGAGGTGGATTAAGGATTTTCTTGGCTTGATCAACTCTCCTAGATGCACCAATCACAAAAGTACAACCGGATTTGAAAATGGAGGAGGATTCATCTTGGAAATAATTTGGGAGATGAAGCTTTCATGGGGAGGTTTTCCATGGAGGTTTTGCTAGGGAAAGTAAGAAGAATGAAGGAGAAAGGATGAGGAGGTTAATAAGTAAGGGGGAGTATGGGGAGAGTATGGTGTGTGTTGACTAAAAGGGAGAAAGATGAGGGAAATAAGGGGGAGGTGATGGCCCCCCATCCCCAAATCAACTAAGGCTTTCCAACACCCAATTTAACCATTTATTCTAATTATTTATTCTACACATTTTAACCTCATCTTATATTCTTTATTTATTTTCCATTTTTATATTTTTCCCTAGTACATTATTTTATTTCCCAATCATTTCATCCTAATATTAAAAATCAAGAATATAAAATGAGCACATATATTAACAATAATATTAAAAGCATATGATATTATACTAAACTAGTGCCTCAGGTTAGGGTCGTTACACTCACTCCTTCTTAAAAGAAAATTCGTCTCGAATTTGACTGGTACTTACCTAAATGTTCAACCCGCCTCGGTTACTTATGTATAACTCAGACTCCAATTCTCAAATAGTCTCTTCAATGTTGTGATTCCTCTCCCAGATTTCTAATTCCATTAAAAATACGGTATTACAACCTAATGTTCCAAGAATACCAAACAGATATCACTAGCCCGAATTTTCACGACCTCAATAAAAATACAAATAAATAAAAGTATTACAACTTATGTCTCCAAATACATTACGATATTACCTTTAAAACTTCAAATACTCTATAAGCTGCTCCAAGCCAGTCTATAAGTCAAATCACCAACCCTTTCTAAAACTTCAAATGGATTAACAAACTTTGTCGCCAATTTACCTTAGGCCTTGCTTCTCCAATCTCACCCCAACAAATTGGAGATCGATATTTTCTTCCCGAACAACGCCTTATACAGTTTTATCTCAATGCTAGAATGATAACTGTCATTATACGTTCCCAACTATTGATAACCATACACGTCCTATCGACTACTAAAATTCATTGTACATGCCCGTAGCATACCCTCAAAAATAAGTAATGGTTCCTCAAATTTTCACAAGGTTAAACTTACTAGCATTCCTACATTCCAAAAGGACCTTCCCAAATGATGTCTATCAAATCCATTTAATACTTATGGGGTTTATACAATCAACTATCCCCTAACATATATGAGGACTGGATCAAAGGATCTCATCACTATATACAAATACAATGAGTAGAAAATACAATCAACTTTCTATAACAAAACAACATACTCCTTTTTACTTCCAAGGTAACCCAATCACAAAATCCATCTTGATAATACTCTCAAGTTCAATCTAGAACTCTAAATATTTAATAAATCTTCTAACGTCAATATTCTATTTCCACATTTGTGATCAAACCGCCTTATGTCTTGACTCACTTGAAACGAGTTATTTCAATTATCCCGTCCGCAATTCTCATAATATAAACATTAAACAACTGCCCATGGAATAATAAATATGGACATGCTAATAAGACCCTGATTCCATAAACGGAATACTGGTCGACTATATATCACGATTCAATGTTCCACTTATGTTCAGGTCCAGAGACAGGTCAATATCCGAATCAAATGGTTGGCCGCCCACAACGGAGCCGATCCTACTCCAATACAAAACCGAGTCTACTGCAACCGTCACATTAATAACACCACAATATCTCAAATCATTTCTCAGATCAAAACTTTAATATAATTAATCACTATAGGGAAACTAGGTTGCCTTTCTACTTGCTCCTGTACAATTATATCTTTAGAATACCAAGTCTTTCAAAAATTTACAACATTTTTCAGAATTCCAAAGGATAGATAAAAAGAGATCCAATGAGACTCAAATGGTTTATTTATTTAAAACCGTCCCATACCAGTTTTAATTAACTAAACCACTCACAATTTTAAGAAATTTCAAAAGATTGATAAGCTAAACAAAACTAACTCGAGTGATCTAATTATCTACAACCGTCCCATACCAGCGGTAGATGATCAAATTACTCACAAATTTTAATGTGCACAAAAACAGTTCACTGACCTTATTAAATCAAACTATCCCCGAAGGGCACAAATGCTCATACCGAAGTTCAATATACAATCCAAGGTCTTAAAGCACATTTAAAACAATTCTAACACAACATTCTTGTTTGACCTCTATTTATAGTGTAGCCACCACTCATAATATTTATACTTAGTTAATTTCTCTATAAGAAAACACAATCTCGCAATACTATTACTATCTCCGACAAGTAACACTAAAACATTCATTAAGATACTAAACTTGGTAAATCATCCTCAATTCAATAATTCCTCAAGTTGAATATTCAACACTTTTATTTAATTTGGGCCATCCATTCACTACTTTTGATATTGGTATTGTACTTAGTAACAACGTATTGCATACCTCAAGTTTCCGATCAATTACCATGATCTCCTAATAAGAAAATATAATTGGAACTCACATAGATCAATCATCCCCAAATTGCGATTAAACATTAACAGTGTAAACTAACTTACCTCTCGATAACCATCAACAAACTCAAAATCCGCATAACGCCAATACCTCCCAGGCATCACACCAATCCCTCATATGAGTCACGCAACTAAGTCGACCTCTAGGGTGTAATCATCCTAAAGTATCTTGTCTTCCAATAAGATTCATCCTCATTTTATTTTCTCAACTAATGATAATCATTTCTCAAAACAAACCATATACATATATTATCAATTCCTGAAGTTGATCCTTTAAGTCACCAATAACTATATCTATTATACTTCTTCACATTTACCCTATTTACCTCTCCATAACTAATACACACCCACAAATCAAAACGTTCATACTAGATACAAATGTTGTCTTAAGTATATCCTTAAAGCAAATATTCACTGTAATTGTAACACTTCGAAAAATTCAACTAATAACCATTGAGTGTTCTACTAGTTTCTAAAATCAGTCATACAAATCATCAACAAGGGATAACGAATACTTATTCTTCACAGTTACCTATTTGAGATCTCTCTAATCTATAAATAACCACCAAGTATCATCTTTTCTAAATATAGTACTAATTTATCCTTACGAAGATTCGCTAAGCTAATTATCTTCTTTATCAAATAATTTCTCAAGTTGAATCATCAATTCCATCATCCCAATTAGTGTCCCCTATCTAGGGATCCGAATATCAAAATAGTACCTTATATCAACTCAAAGCCTCAATATCCTGGCATGATACCTGATGGGAACCCGAAACTCACATGGGAAACACCACTTAGTCAACTTATAGGGTGATATCACCTACAAAATATCTGATTTTCTATTCAATTTAGTAGCAAGAATACAATCAATCTCTCATTAGAGAATATACTTATAGCACATAAGGCAAATATATGTCAGTTCTATAAGAACTCGTACTCGCGATATCTTATAAACAATATAATCCCACTTAGACTATCACTTTCAATACTAGTCTCATATATCTAGTCTCCTTCACGCGACACCAATGTATAAATACTCACGCAAGTTATACAACCATAAACCACTCTTAATTAGGCCATATGCCTAACCTCAACTAAGAGTTCACCAATTTATTTACCACCGGTACATGAGATAATTCAAGTGTCTTTTTCTCAAATATAACACATAACCCAAATAACCTTCACATTCCTTAGGCCCTACTTTTGACATTTACGCATATATGACATCATATCAATTAATGACTTATCCGCCTCAACTACACATGGAGGCAAATCAAACATAGATAAGGAGACTCGCTTCTTGCGACAGTCCTCCCCAACCACAACAACTACTCAAATATTTCAGGTTAATATAACAATAATTCACGGATTGGTATCTCTACCACATCCACCGGCAATCCATGCCCACGTAATCACAATTACCATGATAATCAAGAATGATTCGAGGTACTCTCCCATAAGAGTAGAACCTCCAGCACATAAGGCAACTCTTGGGCCATTTATGCAAATAAAAGCGAAATATAATGCCACAAGAGAACGAAATGAACGGAAATTTAGAAAAGTATGGCCCCTAACTTCGGAGACAGGTAATATACCTCAAATGATTGTGGAGGAATCTATCTCTCCATATTGCTCACATTTCCTTGATTCTTTGGTTGGTCATTATCATTTTCTGTCATTGAACAAATTTCTGCATTAAACCCTCGACGTCAGTTATCACACACTCTCACTCAGCTAGACTCTACCCGAGAACTCTAACCGTGCTCTGATACCAACTGTGAGGACCCCGACCCGGAACCTACACGTGTCCCGAGCTGGAGCGTCCTCAAACTAACCCAAATTTCCTAAACTTTTAAAACTTTTATTTAACTTTCAAACATAAATACAATTGTTATAACCATTTCAAATATAACTCTACACCTTTCCACAATGGAGAAAGAGTTGACTAACTTTGAAAGTAAGAAACTGTTTTAGTTACAAAAAGGTATCGGTTATAACATAAAATTAAGATTTATAAATACAAACTCCGTAAATGAATTATACCAAATTACACTTTCTACGCCAACCTATATATACCCCGACACTTCCCAAATTATCACTTCCAAACTCCTCACCGCCCTTACTTGGCCGGTCCGCCTGTCTCGGAATCTAAAAACATTAAAGGGAGAGGGGTGAGAATAAATCTCAGCAAGCTATTATGAATGCAGCAATATGCCAAATACGATGCAACACATATCAGATTGCATACACACATTGAAAAAGCTGTAAACACCTTCCATTACCTTGGCTTACCTTTTCCCGTCTGAACAATAGTCGTACAACATTGGGTATAATACTCCAATCTTAGGTGAGCTGCTTAAGCAATACTCACATCTTATAAGACCCGTTTTTCAGGGAACCATATAAGATAGTAGCAACTCTGTAAGACTTTTGGCTCAATACAGATGCTATACCCCAACCTGTGGCCACAGAAGGGGACAGTCACAGATATAACATAATCCGATCACATTAGGTCACACTTCCATAATTGACCGTATTATGTTATACCCCCAACATCAGCTGATTAACACATTATCAACTTGTGGCCACAGAAGGGGACGCTCACAGATATAACATAATCGATGAATTTCTATGTTGCGGCGTCGTAACTGTGTGTTTTACTGTGTGTGTTCGTTTGGATTTGAGTTGATAAAAGGCGGTTCAATTTTGTTAGTGAACCGGTCTCGATTCAATACGCGTATCATAGATTTAAACCGGGTCCAAAAACTAGTTTTTTATTAAGCTTAACAAAAAACTAGTTTTACATAAGAGCAACTCCATTAAATAATGAGTGTCCATCTTCCAATTTTCTAAAAATAAAATAAAAATATAAAATGATTGACATCTAATTCCTCAATCCTATTATAAAAGACATAAAATAAATTTTACATAAAAATTAAGAAAAATATATAGTAGAATAAGTGTTGTGAATTTAAAAAGTGAAATGAAAGAGAAAAAATGTGGTAGAAAATAGTATGTAAATAGATAATGTGAGTATGACAAGTGAGTCTCATAATAAACAAGTATTAAAAAATTTCTTTTTTAAATAAGTATATTGTGTAATGAGACACTTAAAATGAAATTTTTGTGTCTTTTATAATTTGTAATGAGACGGGGGGAGTATTTACTTCAAGCAACACACACTCTTGATCCCCTTAATTTGCACATAAAGAAATATCAAATAATTAAATAAATTAAGAATATCTTAAATATAGCTATTAATTTTAAGCTGGGGATGTGAGTCTTAAAATTAGTTGTTAACAAGGTAAGATTAAAAATAGTTGTTAACAAGGTAAGAGGAGGAAAGCTAAGAAAAGGGAATGGTTCTAATTCATCTATCAACATATTTTATTTATATATATTTTGCTATACCTAAAATTTTATTTTGTTGAAATACTTCTTCATGAATGATAATTTATTTATTTTATAATTATTAAGCTATTGAAATAATATATTTGTAATTTTTAAGAAATAGGAATATTTGTTTTAGAATATATGAAGAAAAAAATATTAGTGAGAAGAAAATAATTCAAACAATTTTTATGAGTGTTAGTTGAAATTTCAATTAAATTCAGATATAAGTGATTTATCATTATCAAACAAACTTAAACTCTTTTAATTCAGCAACTTAATGGTTTCAACTCTATTTTTTCATCTCTACTTTTTCAGAGCTTAATTTTAAGTTTTATCAAACATGCTCTTAGTCACTATGACTGCAAATTAGAACTTGTTAGTCGATGATATTTCAACTTTATTTACTAGAAAGCGAACAATCATATAGGCACGTATGTTTTCTTAGAAAATATTTTTTTCGTCCAGATTTAATTTTCTTAGTCCCGATTTAATTTTCTTAATTTGAGTTTGTATGAGAATTAAGAAAAAATAAATGTTGTAAGTATAAAAAGTCAAGGTTCTAAAAAGCGCTAGGCGGATGCTAGGCGGCGGAGCCGGGCCTAGCGCCTAGGCGGGGACTAGTCGGGATTAGTTGGGATTAGTCGGGACTTAGGCGGGACTTAGAACTAGGCGTTGCAGAGGGGCCTAGCGCCTAGGCGGGGCCTAGGCGCCCTTAGGCGGGGTCTTTTAGAACACTGTAAAAAGTAAAGTAAGAGGGAGAAAGTGGATAAAGAGTTTTTGTTGTGAGAATAAAAAGTGGATCCCATTATCCATTTTAAGTAATGTAAGTGCAGTATAGTGATGTTACCACAAGTATTGCTAACACCCTCTAAGTGTTACCAGACGAAGGTGTTATCACAAGTGTTGACCGCACTTTTACAGTGTTATCAAACACAGTCTGATATGTTAGTTGGACATTTCTTTCATATGTTATATTGTACTAATGTATAACTATATACCTGCAAAATATATGTTTGTTGTTAGTCTAAATTACAGGTGATAACAATGTGGAGATAAGTTACAAGCATGGGTGAATGAGTCAAGGGAAGTTACACATAAAAGGAGATTTATGCGTAATGGAAGAACCACGTGGGAAGACCTGTTCAAAGCTGAAGTTGCTAAACAAAGAAGAGTACAAACACAGAAGAGCATGTGGGTACAAGAGATTGAAGCTAGGACTTGGGCTCAAAGAAATGCGATTGCTATTTTTCAAGGGATAGACCATTTTGTTAGCTCCACATGCTCAACTACTCATCCTACATATCTGAATCAGTTCCAAGCTGTTACAAGGAGCGGCCTACAAGCATTTGAAGGCTATAAATAGGCAAGTGTGTAGATAAGAACAATATGTTGAGAAATCACACACAACTTGCATAAGAAAAGATCATCTACTCCTCGGCTCTATTAGATTCTTTCTCCCATAAATTCTTTTCCACCTTCAAAGTCATTGGACTTGATTGTGTCGTGGCTAGGATAAAATTTCGTATTTGATCTTATTAGTTCCTAGTACTTCAGGTTATATAGTCAGGGAACATTCGATTTTGTAATCATATATCATTATGAATAGAAGATCTCACCTAAGTGGCACACTCAAGTTATATTTATTTATATATATAACTTAAGCAAAAACTATTTCTTGTGTTTATTTCCGCTGCAAAACTATTTTTTTACATACTGTTTTTAAACTCTGTTGTGTATGTTATCGTAAGTGTTATCAGTTGTGTTAACAACCTTTTTTATAACACTTGCAAACAGGCCATTGACAATTTCAAGTAATAAATCAACTAAGAACCTTAATTTGGAACAAACTAAAACGGAAAGTAAGAATCTTAAACTGTAACGGAGGTAGTATATAATTCTTTCGTCCCATTATAAATTATGCACTTTTTTCATAGAACGTCTCACTGTAAAAATGTAAATACACACTTTCTAAAATAGAAATGATTTATTACTGTTATATTAATGGGACTCATATGTTATACTCAGAACAACAATTCAATTATTATATCCTACCTCACTTTCTCTCTCCTATCTCACTTTTCATACTCACAACACATACTTCACTATTAATATTTTCCCTTAATTTTCATGCAAATAATAAATATATAGTTTGTAGCGGGGCGGAGGAAGTAGATATCTATTTAGAAACTAAGGACTAATATAACACTCTCTGTCCCAAAATCAACAAAGATAATTTTAGCAATAATTCAAAATTAATAAGATAATTCTAATAAAAATTCTAAA
The DNA here is from genome assembly GCA_022495995.1 of Adenophora triphylla var. japonica. NCBI lineage: Eukaryota > Viridiplantae > Streptophyta > Magnoliopsida > Asterales > Campanulaceae > Adenophora > Adenophora triphylla. Next base: position 398,970 of record JAFEMH010001596.1, on the reverse strand, counting down.
CACATAATTGATAAACCATCACAAATATTATCAATAACTATTTTAAAATTTTCATCAATAACATATTTAGATTGTTTTATTATCATTGTTTTCTCTTCGGCGATAACCTATATCTATTTCAGTATTTTAGTAAAATGTTCGGTAAATCTCACATTTTTTTTCTCGCCAAAGCTCGAAGAGGAACTTGCACCATGGCCACTTTCGACCCAACAGCAGACATCCTCTTTCGAGCTAATTATCTACTCTGAAACACGGCTGCGGAGTTCGGAGTCTATAATATATTCAAAAACAGCTGCGAAGGTGCATGAATCAGATATTATTGGCTAAGGCAAGGCGCATGCTCTCCAATGCAGGGTTGTCTAAGTGGTTCTGGGCAAAAGCGGTTAGTACAACATGTTACTTGATAAATCTCGGACCACATACAGGTATCAGTCTCAAAGTTTTCAATGAGGTATGGTCAGGTAAACCTGTTGATTATTCTAATTTAAGGGTCTTTGATTGTACTGCTTATTATCATGTTGATGATAGGAAGTTGGAGCCGAGGGCTAGAAAATGAGTCTTCATGGGTTATGGGGATGGTGTCAAGGGATACCGGATTTGATCTCCATCGGAGGGTATGGTAATAATAAGCAGGAATGTTGTTTTTGATGAAAACTCTGTGCTTAACCCTATTATAAGATCTGTAGTTGTATCAGGTGTTGGCAGTATTGATAAACAGGTGGAGCTACAAGATACTTCAGAGTTGAGCAGTCTACAGTCAAATGTTCATCAGGATCTATCGTCAGAAATAGAAGCATCGAAAGTTCATCACCTGTTTTCGATAGACATGGGCTCAAGAGAGGTCTAGACGGGCTAATTTTGGGAAGCCTCCAGTGAGGTATGGTTTTGAAAATGTGGTGTCTTATGCACTTCAGGTTGCTGAGAAAGTGGAGCTCGATGTTTTGGAGCCAACTACTTTCAAGGAAGCCGTTACATGTTCAGAGTCTGCCTAGTGGCATGCAGCAATGGGGGATGAGATGGAGTCGCTTCACAAGAATTCGACATGAGAGCTAACCAAGAGACCATGGGGCAAAAAGATTGTGACTTGCAAGTGGGTCTTCAAGAAGAAGGAAGGTATGTCACCATCAGAGTGGGTCAAGTATAAAGCTCATGTAGTAGCAAGGGGTTTCACACAGCGGGAGGGCGTTGACTATGTGTGTAAGTTGAAGAAGTCCTTGTATGGGCTCAATCAATCGCCTAGACAGTGGTACAAGCAGTTTGACAGCTATATGAAAGAGATTGGTTATACGAGGAGCGCGTATGACTATTGTGTGTATCACAATAAGTTAGTGGATGTTCGATCATCTATCTGGTTTTTTATGTTGACGATATGTTGATAGAAGCTGTCAAGAAGTCAAATATTCAGAAGTTGAAGGGTCTACTGTCTATAGAGTTCGAGAAGGATTTAGGTGCGACAAAGAAAATTCTGGGTATGAAGATCTATAGGGATAGAAGCCAACGAAAACCGTTCTTATCCGAGAAAGGTTACATCAAGAAAGTTTTAGAGAAGTTTGACAAGTCTACAGCAAAGCCTTTAGATTCTCTGAGTCCAGCTAATGCACGCCTGTCGATTGCCTTTGCACCCAAGTCGGATGAAGAAAAATAGTATATGACTCGAGTACCTTATGCTAGTGCAGTTGGTAGTTTGATGCATGATTTGATTTGCACTAGGCCAGATCTTGCTCATGCTGTTAGTGTTGTTAGTAGGTTTATGGAGAATCCTGGTAAGGAACATTGGCAAGCAGGGAAACGAATCTTCAAGTACCTTAGGGGTAAATCAGATGTTGAGCTCATTTATGAAGGTGGTACAGAATGTGGAGTTGAGGGTTATTGTGATTTAGACTACTCTGGGGATGTTGACACGAGGACATCTATGACCGGGTATGTGTTTACTCTTGGTGGCTCAGTTGTCAGTTGGAAGGCTACTCTACAATCTATGGTGACATTTTCTACTACGTAGGCGGAGTACATGGCATTGACAGAAGCTTCTAAAGAAGGGATATGGCTAAAGGGTGACCTTGGGTTACATCAGGATCAGGCTACAATATTTTTTGACAGTTTGAGTGCAATTTGTTTGGCCAAGGATCAAGTTTATCATGAGAGGACCAAGCACATAGATGTGAGGTATCATTTTCTGAGGAGTGAGAAGTGGATCAAGGTGAAGAAAGTGGGTACTGCGGACAATCCTGCTGACATGTTCTCGAAGTCCGTTCCAACTATCAAGTTTCAACATTGTTTGGACTTGCTGAATGTTTGCATCTATTAGATAGCATCTGAGGTAGAGGGGGAGTTCTGATTATGACCTGGAGGTTAGATATTAAGGTGGAGATTTGTTGGATTTTGTGCTATCTAAGTTGGGAAAGCCAAATTAGGAGATTAAACAAGCAAATTTGGAATTCCTGACACAGTTGGGGGGGAGCAACCGTGTGGTGAAGAGCGCGCGACCGCGTCAAGTTATTGAACAAAGCGAGTGATCACGCCCTTATTAGGGCGATCGTGCGGGTGCTCGTTTTGGGGAAGGGGCGATCGCGCCCTTGAAATTACCCGGATCCGAGAGGCAGCACGTTCGCGCCCCGGCATCTGGCATCTTTCGCGTTGGAGCGGTGTCTCGCCGTTTGTTTTCGCATTTGTAGAGTCGCCACGCCGTTTTTATTAAGCCCAAAACATTGAAAAAGGGCATCAGTTTAAAGATAATTTTTAAACTGTTTTTGTGTGATGAGATTTTGAGTTCGGAGGTCAGATGACTCCTCGGGAAGAGAATATTAGAATATTAGAGCTCACCCGAGTCGCCTCGTAAAACGAGTCTTTCGGATACCCCTAATATCCTTTAAATGTTGTGTGTGTGTGTGTGTGCTTTTAAAAATGCATGCTGTATCGGATATCTACATGGTATACTATGTATTGAAATGTATTGAAATAGTAATGGAAGGAAGCCTTACCAATGTTGGTTCGTGTCTGTCTTCCGCTGAGGAATAGTGTTTGAGGTCGGAGTAGCGTTCCGGTACGGATCGGGATTGCTTCGGGAGGGGCCGGTTGTCTGCGGACAGAGTTTCGGCGTGAGTTGATGTTGCAGGCTGCATTCGGGCGAGAGGTTCGGCGTGCGTGGGGATCGTCGGGATCACTCGGGCGAGAGGTTCGGCGTGCGTTGGGGTGGCGGGAGTCACTCGGGCGGAGTTTCGGCGTGGTTTGGGATCGCCGGTTTGACTCGGAAAGAGCCGGGACACCGTGGAAAGACCGAGCGAGGCCTCGGAGTACCACGAGGGGCCTCGAGTACCTCGAGAGTGCCTCGGGCGGCGCGGGAGCGTCGCGGGAGCGCTCGGGGAGGCCGGAGCACCACGAGGGGGCTCGGAAGGCCTCGGAAGGATCGAAAGGGGCGGGAATGCCTCGGAAGGACTTAGAGGGGAAGCGAGAAGGCCTAGGGAGGAAGAGAGAAGTGGGAGGTGTGTGAAAATGAGGAGGGAGCCCTCATTTATAGTGCCGAGATTTGGTGCAAAGAGGTCCGTACGGACCTCCACAGTAATCCGAGACTTTTGGTTTTCCTCGATTTGAGGAATGCGTGATGATGGTGAATATTTTGCAATTATGATGTTCCTGTGCAATAAGGTCCGTACGGACCAAGTTGACATGCAAAGAGGTTAGTACGGACCAACTCTGCAGAGGGTAATCATTTTCCGGGATTTGAGGAATATTGTGGACTTTAAGAGGATTCGGTAATTATTAAAGCAAAGAGGTCCGTACGGACCATTATTGCTTTTCCAATTTCTGAAAATTCCCAAGGTCCTTTTGTCCCTTTTTATCCCGAGAAAGGCTCCTCCCTTGGTTTGGTGGGGGTTTTGAGAGGGTTTTGAGTGCCGGAGGTCGTCGAGGCTGCGTTGATGAGTCTGCGGTGTTTCCGTGTGTTTGAAAGGGGTGATCAGTTGGGGTACTTACGAAGCCCCTCGACGACGTCACTTATGAAAGAAGTGGGGTCGCCGATAAGATAAGGGTCCTAATGCGGATCGCGTCTTTGGGAGATAAAGTGGCCAGGGAGGTCGGTGTGAGGACGTGGTGGTGTCCTATTGTGTGACCGTTTAGGTCGGTAAATTTGGACCTGTGATAGGATTCCTACGTATCCACAGCGGGAATCAAGCACAGTCGTAGTTCGGGTGTGGGGTGAGTGTTTTGTGAATGCGGGCGTGGTGGTGCCACTGAAGTGTCGTGTGACCGCCGAGGTCGGTGGTAGGACGTGGTGGTGTCTGGGTGACCGCATGGGTCGATGGTGGACCACTGTGATAGGATTCCTACGTATCCCTGGCGGGAATCAAGCACAGTCGTAGTTCGGAGGTCGTGAAATTGTGAGTGCGGGCGTGGTGGTGCCACTGAAGTGTTGTGTGACCGCCGAGGTCGGTGGTAGAGACGTGGTGGTGTCTAAGATGTGGTGACCGCCGAGGTCAAATTGTGAGGACGTGGTGGTGTCTGGGATGGAAATTTTACGATTTTCCTAATCGGGTGGTTTAAGGCCTTCCGGGCCGGAGATAGTGATTTGGGAGGTTTATACGGTCTTCGGACCGAGTGGTTTAAAGCCTTCCGTGAGATAGCGTGAGGACTTGAATCGTCTTCGAATGTGGTTGCGCCACGCGTGAGGACTTTGAATCGTCTTACGGCGGCGGTTGGTGCCACGCGGGAGGACTTTGAATCGTCTTGGCGGCGGTTGGTGCCACGCGGGAGGACTTTGAATCGTCTTACGGCGGCGGTTGGTGCCACGCGGGAGGACTTTGAATCGTCTTCGGCGGCGGTTGGTGCCACGCGGGAGGACTTTGAATCGTCTTACGCGGCGGTTGGTGCCACGCGGAGGACTTTGAATCGTCTTACGGCGGCGGTTGGTGCCACGCGGGAGGACTTTGAATCGTCTTCGGCGGCGGTTGGTGCCACGCGGGAGGACTTTGAATCGTCTTACGGCGGCGGTTGGTGCCACGCGGGAGGACTTTGAATCGTCTTACGGCGGCGGTGGTGTGCTGCCTTGAGCTTCGAGAGGTTTAGATGTCTCGTGCTTTGTCAGTTGGGGAGAAGGTTGGACTTACGATGGCTGCCGGTGTTCATCCGTTGGGGATTTATTGTGGCCTTGTAGGGGCTTGCAAGGATTCCCTTTTTGACTTGCTGGGGAAGGAGCTCGGGCTTACTTTGATGGCCGGTGCTTGTGTTGTTGATGAGTGGGCAATGATGATGGCCGGTGATTGCTTCACCATTTGGCATTTGGAGCGTTTCGTGCCTTGGGATTTGTATTTGGAGGTGTTGGCTCCTTCTTGCGCTTGTTTTGCCGTTGAGTGGGCCAAGTTCGGGCTTACATTGACGGCGGTCTTTGAGGATAAGTAGTCTTGTATGATTTCCCTTTGACTTGTTGGGAAAGGAGCTCGGGCTTACTTTGATGGCCGGTGCTTGAGTTGCCGTTGAGCGTTTTGGAGGCGTCTCGTGCCTTGATATTCGTGCTGGGAGGTTTTGGCTCCTTCTTGAATTGCCGTTGAGTGGGCGAGGACCGGTCTTACATTGACGGCCGGTGGTTGAATTGCCGTTGGAGTGGGCGAGGTTCGGGCTTCTGGCTGTGCCGGTGGTTGAATTGCCGTTGGAGTGGGCGAGACTCGGTCTTACGTGCCGGTGGTTGAATTGCCGTTGAAGTGGGCGAGGCCGGTCTTACATTGGCGAGCGGTGGTGTTGAATTGCCGTTGAAGTGGGCGAGACCGGTCTTACTGGACGGCCGGTGGTTGCGTTGCCGTTGAAGTGGCGAGCGGGCAGGTCTCCGTTACAGGGCCGGTTGAATTGCCGTTGGAGTGGCGAGACTTCGGTCTTACTTGCCGGTGGTTGAATTGCCGTTGGAGTGGGCGAAGATCGGTCTTACGTTGGCCGGTGGTTGAATTCCGTTGGAGTGGGCGAGGACCGGGCTTACATTGACGGTCGGTGGTTGAATTGCCGTTGAAGTGGGCGAGGTTCGGTCTTACATTGAGGGTTGAATTGAAGGGTTAGGGACCATTACGCACTTGGATTTCTTGAAAAAGGCCTTAGGACGGCCGGGGGCAAAGATTATAAGGGCGGGAAAGTAATTTGGCCCTCCCTTGCAAGAAGGTCCGTACGGACCAACTGGATGCAAAGAGGTCCGTACGGACCACTTTGATTTTACGGTTCAGGTTTTGACCGGGTTAAAAAGCCGAGGCCCCCTTCACTTCTTCTTCTCCGGTTCGTGCATCAGAGAGAGAGAGAGAAAACCTCCATTTTACCAAAATCCTCCATTTTTCGCTTGAATCGCTTGCAATGGCGGAAGGATCTCGAAGGAATCGTCGTCAACGCTTGGTCAAGAAGTGGTCGAGCAACGGATGGAGCTCCAAAGAAATTGGATTTCGTTTGTTCCATCTTCGAAGAACCAGGATGTCTTGTATCCAAATCCGGAGGTGCACAATCGTCGTTCTAGGAACGTCGGGGAGGTAAGAAATCCGTTCCGTTTTGATTCCTGCTCGAATTTTTGAATGCTAGAACTAGGTTTTAGTTTTCGCATTTTTGAATTTTTGTTATTTTTTATGCCTTTTGTGAAATTCTTGATGAATTGTTGAAAATGGACATGTAAAAATTGTGGGTATGTGTATTTTGTGCGGAGAAATGTGTAGATTAGCTTTTATTTGTGAAAATAAAGTGCCTCTCTAATGAAAATGCATGCTTTGGTGTTTTGTACCGTATGCTATTTATGTATGTACATTATGAGAAAAGTTTGTCGTGTAGTGACAAATTTTGTGAAAAAAATGTGACATGTGCCGTGTTTTGTGACGGGTTTTGTACGAAAGTGTGTGCCGTGTAGGGACGGATTTTTGAAAAATGTGTTATGCGAGATGTGTCATGCCGTGTGTGCCATGTTTTGGGTGACGGACTTTGTGGGGAAAATATGTGCAATATGTGCCGTGTTTTTGTGACGGGTTATATGTGCCTTCGCCGTGTTGGGACGGACTTTTTGAAAATGTGTCGTGTAGGGCTTAATCCCTCTTTTGAGAAAATGTGTACAGTGTGTGCCATGTTTTTGTGACGAATTTGCATGGGAAAAATTATATGTATAATGTATGTGAAAATTATGTGCAACATGCATGTGCCGTGTTTTGTGACGGGTTATATGTGAAAAATATGTGCAATGTGTGCGTGTTTTGTGACGGGTTATTTTCATGGCTTTTCGTGTTGGGACGGACTTTTGTGCCTTTTGTTTTATATTAAATCTTGTGATTGACGTACCTTTGCTTTGTGTTTACTGCGGGATGCGGGAGCTTATGGCGGGAAGGCCAAGAGGATGAAGACTTCGGGGATCGCTCGAGGCATTTGTTGAGTTGTGGCGGCGGATGCACGATATTTCCGTGGATGGTAGGCCGAGTCCCGGGAGGCTGGTCTACGCTTACGGCTGGGTGTGTTCGTAGAGAACTGGCGGGGTTTGACACGAGGAAGAACAAGAGCGTCTTCCTTGGCCTTTACGAGTATTGGTGGGATACCACCCACCTTCCATCGAGTTGGGGAGAGGTGACGGTGACGCCGCCGACTTTCTTTGCGATTACGGGCTTTCCTTGAAGGAGGGCCGGTGCGGTGGAGAGATATGATCTCCGATCTTTGTGTTGGCCGAGGCTTGGGCTTTGAGCCTCGTCCTCGCGAGGGCACAGGGATCTTTGTATAGCGATGTGGAGGCGAGGATCACGGCCGGCATTGGGGCCTATGTCAGAGTACCGGCCGGTGTGGCGGAAGCGGCGGCGCGCTCCTTTTTGTGGTATGCACTTGTCAGAGACTTTGTTCTCGAACCACGCGGCTAACGGCTCCCTTTGCTTGTTGGAGAGCTTGATTGATCTGGATAGAGTTTGTGACATTGCTTGGGGCGAGCGGGCTTGGCCGAGCTCTACTTTTCTTTGGACCGGTTTAGCGAGGTGTAGGCTTGATTCTTTGGCTTTGTTTTGACTTTGCTTTGGAGGTATGAGTTTATTCTTTGTTTTTGATTTAGCAACTTGTCGTTTCTCCGTTTTCTTTTGCCTTGAGCCTTTTACGTTTTTGTCACGGGTGTGGTTCTATGAGATTTTCGGTGCTTCCGTGGGATAGAGATCACAGGGGGCATTCTTTGCGTATCTGCTATCTTTGAAATTTGGGCTCGTACGGCGAGGAAGAGGAGGACCGGCGGGGGAAGCTCACCATCGCCTACGGGGATGTGCGGGAGCGTACGGAGAGGGGTAGCCGGAGGGTTTGTTTTGTTCCCGTGGGCTCGGTATGAGGGTGATGAGTTCGAGGGGGCTCCAGAGGTGGCTGCGACGGAAGATCTTTGCGGGGCGACTGCGGCGTCATGTACAGGGGAGCGGGTCTTCGCGGCATGGCCCGGTGTGCTTCCGTGGCTCAGGGACCCTCCTTTTGGGATGCTTGATTCCGGGATATGGATGTGCTTGATTTTGAGAGGTACCTTGGCGGTGTGGGCGTAGGAGTTCATTTTGTATGGAGAGGAGTACGGGGCCTTCGTGAGGAGGAAGGCGAGGACGCCGCAGTGCTGCGGCGAGGAGAGAGGCGCCCGCGGGCTCCCAGAGGTTCCGATGCCGGGGCCGGATTTCACGTATGTCCGTGGGGACGGATCGAGAGGAGGGTGTATGCACCCGTTTACGGCGAGCTCTGCTTGCATACGAGTGGATCCGATAGATCGGTGAGTGTGCTTGACTCTTTTCCATCTTGGCATCTTTTACGTATTTTTCTCTTTTTGTTGTTGAGTATAAGCTTGTATTCTTGGCGTTTCCTTAGCTTGCTTGTGCGGAGTCCGGGGAGAGCCTATGATATCTTGACTCGCCGTTATGTGGCGATGAGGTCGTTTGCGAAGAAGATGGCGTCGAAGATGTCTTGCCGGTCTTCGCGACGCGTGCGGCGTACCGGCCTATGCCTTCGAGGCATTACGCAGAGCGTTCCTCCACCGAGAGCCGAGCGGAGCCGCGGCGGGGAGGGACCTTCGAGGGCGGCATAGCATGGATGCGGGGACATCTTCGGGAGCTCGGCGGCGGCCCTTTGCTCGAGTTCTTCCCTCCTCGGGATGCACGCGGGGTGAGGATCCTCGAGCCTTCTTTCTTTGATCCTTTCGTCGGATTTGATCCTTCGGATTACTTTGAGTGGCGGCCTCGGCGGGGCTCGGTACTACGATGACGAGGACGTGGCGGGCGAGTTCACGGGGATGCCCGACTTCTCTGCGGAGGACCTTGGCGAGGATGATGATGATCTTTGAAGAGTCGGATTAGTATTCATTTGCTTTCCCTCTTTCCATATCTTCTCTTTTTTTTTTTGTTTAGCAACGAGACATTTGATGTACTGTAATAAAACACTCGTATTTGCACGGCAAACGGCATTTTATTTTAAGATGTAATGTCATTTTTGGGATTCACAGGAATTGTCCTAGAAATTGTTGCTAGTATTTTTATTTTGTGCATGCCACGTGAGGCGAGAGTGCGTTTGTGGGTAGTGTATGTTTGCGGGAATGGCTTTGGCAGTGTTTGGGCGGTTTGGAGCAAGGTCTGGCGAGGACGGTGGTTGTTATGCTTGTTTCTTTGGGAAAATGGGTCATGGTTGCAAGGAGGTCCGTACGGACATACTTAGCATGCAAAGAGGTCCGTACGGACCAACCTTGCTTTTGGGAAGGACATAAATGCTTTCCAGTGTCTGGTTCTTCCTCATTTCCCTATTTGCAGCCATTTTCGAGCTTTCTTCCCCATTTTCTCTAGGAACTTCCATTTTTGCCATGGATTCTTCGTACGTCCCTAGAATTTTGCCGAGGCTTTCGCGGGAGAGGCAAGCACACTTCCTTGAGCGGCTGAAACGTGGATGCGGCGCCGTATGAGGCATCGAGAGACGGGCTTTCGAGGTAAGGTTTCGTCTTTGCTCGATTTGGTCTTTTAAGGAGTTGGTTCTGATTGGGATTTGTTGCGGGCTGCCGCGAAGTTACAGGATGTTAGGAGGCATGTGTATTGTTTCTCCTACAATGAAATGGTGCCCACTTTTGAGGATTTTCGGGCTTTGATTGGAGGACCGGAGGTGGAGGCCATCTCGCTTCCTTTGATGGGTGGTCTTTGCGGTGAGCGTGAAGCTTGCGAGGCTTTCTTCGTACTTCGTTGGAAGAAGTGCGGGGCATGATCCTTGATTCGGGTCATATCGACATTTACGAGCTGCCGGAGCGGTTCATGGTTGATGATGAGTGATGTCTCTTGGGACGCATTTGCCTTGTGCGTGATGGCGACGCTTTTCATGGTCGGCTCCCTTGGCATTTGCGATGGCGCTTTGCTAGATGTGGTAGGGCCTGCGAGTTGGAGAGGATATTGTCCCGTTGGTCTTTGGGGAGACTCTTCATGGTATCGACCGTCGCGGCGGGGATCGTTTTATGAGAGGGAAGCCCGCTTTGCTCACCTTGTGGGCTGCGAGAGAGACTTCGAGGCCATGCCGAGGCTCAGACGTCGTTTAGCCCGTGGTCATTTGCTCGGCGACCTCTTGTGTTGGATATGGATCGGTCCGCTGGGAGAGATGGATGGCACGGCTTAGTACGCATCGAGATCATTTGGTGGGTTCCGCCTTTGGAGGATTGAGACTAGGAGGATCTTGCGGGAAGGGTCCTACGTTGTCGAGTTCCGGGTTTGTCTTGGTCCTCCTTCTATATTCCGTCGCTTGTTTCCGGCGGTTTGGGATGAAGCGGGAGCCTTTGTTGGTGCAGGATGACCTTGCTCTGCGGAGGTAGTTCCTCTTTGTATGGCGGCTTCGGGTGCCTTCTTGTATTTTACGAGGGTATGGAAGTATTCCGCTTTCCCTCTGTGGTACTCCTTAGACGTCGGGAGCGTCGTATTGACGACTCGATGCACGGCTTTGGTATGAGCGGCGTGTTGGGCGATCCCAAGTGGTCTTGGAGAGCGGGCGTGTAGCGATTACAGGACCCGGTTGCCGTAGTAGCTATTGCCTTAGGAGTGCGAAGCACAGTCGACCCTTTGGATGTGACGGGAGACACTTTGTTTGACTACGAGACTAGAGTTGACCGGCGACGGGGAGAGGTCCTCTTTTGCGGGCTCGCGGGGAGGAGATCCGAGCCGAAGCACGGGCGAATGAAGCCACGAGAGCTCTTGGATTGTTTGACTCTACGGGGAGGACCCCGGATCTCGGGCGAGAGACGCGAGTTGGTTCACGTGGAGCGAAAGAAGACTCGCCGGGGACGAGGAAGAAAGGAAAGAATGGCGAGGGGACAAGCGCGAGATGGCGCGGAATGACCTCCTAGGTATCCATTCATTGCATTTGCAAACACATTATTTGTTAAATGTATTAAGTTTGTCTTTTAGCATGTTGTGAACTTGAGAGTAGACCGTGCTTGAACTCATCAAGAAATGTTGTAACCGTTAGTGATTTGTGATTTACTTTTAAAGCTTTGTCGAGACGCAAGATCTCTTGTCTGCTTTTGTTTCTTTTGTGCACCTTGGCGGCGTCCATCTTTGGACTTTTACATTGCATTTGCGGGTTGAAGCGATGCAGGCCATGACGGCAATCCCTTTTGCTTAGGCTTTGTGCTTGGGCGAGAGGTTGAGTGATCTCTGACAAGTCGTTTTGACGGTCTTTTTCGTAGCTTCCTTGCCTCTTGTTGGCGTCGGGCTCTTGACCTCTTTTGCGGCTTACGCTTGAGCTTCTTTTATATTTATTTTTTTTTTTGTGGGCCCTTGCTCAAGCTCTCTTTTTTTTATTATTTTTTGTGAGCCCTTGCTCGAGCTCTCTTTTTTTTTTTTTGAAGCGCGTGAGGGCGAAGACAAGCCTCTGGCTTGGAAGCGGACATGAGTCGGTCGTTTGATCTTTGAGTGACCCTCGGATGTCCTTTGATGTTGCCGCCGTCGTTTGACTTGGTCAAGGTATTTGTTGGGGCGTGTTCTTGAAAAGTGCGTAGCTTGATGGAGGTCTTGATTGACATTCAAACTTTTGACTTTTTGTGTATTTTTAGACCGGACCAATTAAGGTTGCCTACGTTCCCGGACTAGAGGGCTCAGTGCACGTAGTTCGACACTACATGGAGTGCCAAGAGATGCACGGTTGTTCTTCTTTAGGCGAAGTATCTGCGAAGTTTGCTTCCGTTATTTGGATTCATGAAGGGATTGCCGTCTAGGTGCATCGGCTTCATGGCGCCTCAGGAGAAGATCTTTTGAACCACGAAAGGGCCGATCCATGTTGGTTCCCATTTTCCCGAGTGGGTTGGTTCGAGTGGGAGGCTTTTCTTTGAGTACAAGGTCGCCTTCCACGATGTCTCGGGATTTGACTTTCTTGTCGAAAGCTCTAGCCATCCTGCTTTGATAGGCTCGGACGTGTTCCATGGCCTTTAGTCGTCGCTCGTCTAGCGAGAGCCAATTCGTCGTGTCGGCCGGAGCCATTCAACTTCGTTGATGTCATTTTCCGGCGGCACTCGGAGTGAGGGAATTTCGGCTCGATGGGAAGGGCTGCTTCCATCCCGTATGTCGGGGCAAATGGGGTTTCTCCGTGGCACATTCGGCCCGATGTGCGGTAGCCCCAAAGTGCAAGGTGCGGCTTCTCGGGCCAATCTCGTCCTCGGGTGGTCATTTTCGGATGATCCGTTCGAGGGTTTTGTTTCTTTGCTTCCACGGCGCCGTTTGTTTGTGGCCGGTAGGGAGAAGATTTGTGGCGTGTGATCTTGAATTCAGCCGGCGATGCATCGAATTCCCCTTCGAAGTGTGAACCATTGTACGATATGACCTCATTTGGGATGCCGTATCGGCGAGATGATGTTTTCCTTGAGGAAATGCGCGACCTTCTTGGAGGTGAGTACCTTGTAGGACTTGGCTTCGACCCATTTGGTGAAGTAGTCGATGGCTACTAAGATGAACTCGTGACCGTTCTTTGCTGGCGGAGCGATTTTCTCGATGACGTCAATTCCCCAAGTGGCAAATGGCCAAGGTGTAGTCATGCGGTAGAGATCGTGAGGAGGTAGATGATTGAGGTTGGAGAACCGTTGGCACTTGTCGCGGCTTCGGACAAAGTGGATGCAATCTGCCTCCATGGAGATCCGATAGTAGCCCATCACGAGAATGATTTGCATCGGGGCTGCGGCGTTCATGTGGGGACCGCAAGCCCCATTGTGGACTTCGTTCATGAACTTGTTTGCTTCTTCTTGGGCGATGCAGCGTAGGAGTGGCCCATGGTAGCGTTTCTTGTATAGCATGTCCCCGAGGATGACGAAGTGAGAGGCGAGGCGTTTTAGGGCCATGATGCTCTTGGTTTTGACCCCTTCTGTGTGTGGGTCTTCCTTGTTCATGAAGGTGGTTTCCCCGTTCTTGAGGTATTGGAAGATGCGGTTTGTCTTTGGAAATGGCGTCGGACTTGCGTCTCTTTGGCTCTTCAGCAATCTTGCAAATCGTTGTGATTAAAACCTTCTCGGCAGCTTGGGCCCGGTTTTTCTCTCGTTTGACAACATGCTTAAATGTTTGCTTGATGCATTTATTTAATTAATGTGTTTGCCTTTTGTATAGATGAATTGTTATTAACTTGTTTTGATTAGTTAATATCATCATTTGTTAAAGATGCAATGAAATGATTTTTTAGGAAGGTCGGACCTTTTATTGAAAGCGTGAAGACTGTACATTGTTGATCAAAGATTCACAATCGTCGGGCGTAAAGCCGTCAAAAGACTCAAAAGATGTGAATTCACAGACAACAAGACTCGAAGCTAGACTATAGGCGACGAGGGATTGGACCAGGCTTCATTACTCTCGGATGGCTGTAGCTCTAGAGGGAGTGGTGCTGGTTCAGGTGGCCAATCTTCCCTTGGCATGAGTCCCGGAAAGTAGCTTGCATGCGGTTCGATTTCAAACCAGATCGCGGAGGTTTTTGGCTGCTCCCCTGATGATGTCCCTCCATTAGTGTTGCCACCAGTCCTTGGGGGTTTTTGATGATAGAAGTCGCTGAGGGCTACTTCTAGGAGGGCGAAGCATTCGCTGATTCGGAGTTGATTCTTGCTGATGTTGATCACTTTCATAGAATCTGCCTCTTTATCTGGGATCTTTGCTTGGACGACATTTACAATGTCTGATTCGAGCGGGCATGCTATATCTCCTTCCCTGATTAAGCCTTGGAGGAGGTTGCGCCACTGTTCATCCAGGTCGGACACCGGAATGTTGAATTGAACTAAGCTGTGATGGCTGTCCCCATAAGATCCGAGAGTGTCGGCTAGAGGGTTGTCTTGTACCGGGGGATCGGTGATGAGCCAGTTTGCAAGAGGGTTTTCGGCGAAGTAAGGGTCTACTCCTCGATCAATCTCCATTAGGGCATCCATCTCTTGATCCTCTCTCAAGCATTCTTCACAGTCGCATATATCAGAGTTGTCATCCTGACCCATGAGTTCTTCGATTTCCAGCTCGTCGCGGCTTAGAGCGTGGATGTAAGGATCCACTTCGTAGCGGGACAGGGTAGGAGAATTATCTGGGGAAGAGTATTCGGTCATGTCGGGACCTTCTTCTGGGTCATAGCTTGCTGGCCAAGCACTTGCCATTGCACTGCTTCCGCGGATCACTTCGATCGCTCCATTGGCATTGATGAATTTCACGCATTGGTGAAGAGTAGATGATACTGCTTTCATCTGATGTATCCAAGGTCGTCCCAACAAAGCAGAGAAGGTTGGTTTGATTTCCACGACTTGGAACTCTACCGACTCCAGTTGTACGTCGAATTGGATCCTCAGATTGATGACTCCTACGATTGGTCGTGCAGTGGAATCGTAGGCTCGGATTACCCGAGGTGAAGGCCTTATCAGAGAACGGTCGATGCGGAGTCGTTTCAATGTGCTCAAAGCGATGATGTTGACTGCGGAGCCGTTATCAATCAAGACGTTCGGGAGGAAGAACATCTCTATTTTTATGAGGATGAGGAGGGCTTCGTTGTGCCGATTCTCACATATCGGCAAGTCATCGTCTGTGAAGGCTAAACCGCTTCCCGTGCTACCGTTTGACTCAGTCTCTTCTGGGGAACGTTTGATCCATCCATTTGTATGTCTTGGCTGGGGCAAAGATCGTAGGGAGACAGTTGCCCTTGGGCGGTCTTGTCGGAATTCCCGGTCACGAGATCTTTTGACTCGGTTTCACGCTCCCAAATATAGCGGGACAAAGATGCCGACGGCTCGAAAACGCAGGGGCCCGCTCTCGCTTGGAGTTTCGTCAAAGGCTATTGAGTTTACCATGTCGTTCCGGGGAATGGATTTCCGATGGTATTGGGACCACGAGGGCGTTCCAATTTTCCCTCCTCTCAATGAGCTTCCTCCCCCTGACCACCCGCTCGGGAAAGCACGAAGCAATTGTCGGTGGTGTGGCCGGGGTAGTTGTGGAAGGCGCAGTGCTTGCTCATATCCATGTTGGGTTTGGGAGTCTTTGGCTGGAAATTCTCGAGAGGTTTGAGAAGATTTCGTTTCACCAAAGCTTCAAAGACTTGACCCAAGGGCATTTCAAGGTTGTCTAAATGCGGGAACTGTGGGAAGCGAGGGGGATTGTTATTCTTTGGGGCTGCTTGATCGCGGTTTACTTGAGCTCCGTTACGAATGTAGTGTATCGCTCGACCGCTTCCTTTCCTTTGGTCGGGCAGGGTTGAAGTTGCCAGGTTTGTTCGATAGCGGTAAGATGAGGCAGGGTTGTCGTTGCCTTTGAAGACTCGTAGTCTTTTCAAACTTTGTCCCAGGCGTTGACCATGGCACTGAGATCCGGATAGAAATGGTGGCCGATCAAGGTCCTCAAAGATGGCTTGAGGCAGAATGGAAGATGTCCATCTCGCTCTTCTTAGAAAGTGGATCCATTATCTCGCTTAGCTTCCAGCCCATCTTTTGTAGAACTCGCCCACCGGTTCGTCATCCTTTTGTTCGGTGGCTTGGTGTCATGGCGGTTTGTCTCCCATTCAAGGTTGGCGCGGTACTTTTCCAGAATATTTCACCGATTTGGTCCCACGTGGAGCGATTTTCTCGCCTTCACATCGAGGAACCACCTTAGCGCCGTGGGATTTGAGGGAATGCCGAAAGTGATCTCGCCATCCGTTGAGGGGTTGCCCCTTTGGCTCTCATACCCAGTGACATAGGTGTCGATGTGGGTTTTGGGCATTCTCGTCCCGTCAAACTTTTCCATTTCCGGCATCCCGAATTTTGGAGGGAGAGGGACCACTTTGTTCGGATCGCAGGCGTGAGGGAGTCCTTCCGAGAACTAGCTAGCTTGCCTTGCATGTCTTTCATTTGTTCGATCGCCCAAGCCATGTGAGGATCACCGTCTGAGGTGGGTTACCATTTTCGTGGACGGAAACCGAAGACGGGGGTGGATCGGGCCGATGGGATCACCATTCGGGAGTCTTGGGAGGTAGTTGAGTGTATACCAACCCATACCCCGGGGTGTTGAAGTTGAGGGCGTGATTGCCAGTCCGCTAAGGGTTGTGTTTGGGAACCGGGGAAATGATTCGTTAGCCCCAATCGCGTACTAGCAGTGGCAAACTTGAGATGCCTGGATATCCGCTCGGGATGCCCGTCCCCGGTAAGCATGGGGACTTTTGATTGTGATTGCGAGGCTCGTATAGAGGCAAAGGATTGAATCCTGGGGATACCAAGATGCATTGGGATCTGACGGAGCAGTGCACGTATGTGTGCCGTTGGTACCGAGCTTGATGTGCAGAGCCGGAAACCGACCGTGCCGAGGCGTGCATGCCTGAGCCGCTGACCGACGCCCGAGGGGAGCTGAGCGAGAGCCGCTGCGTTGCCGGGATCTCGTAGCTTGGCGGAGGCGGGACTCCGCCGATAGCTTTGAGAAACCGGGGGAGCCGTATGTCTTCGTCCCCATGAGAACAAAGGTTCCATCAGGTTGGGAACCGCGATCGTTCCTCGAAGACGCAAGGTGTCTACGATCCAGGATTGCCGCTCTTCTTAGCGCTTCTTGATGGTTTCGAAGGCTAGCAGCACCTCCTCCATTGTCCTGGAGGTTCCTTAGTGGCGGGGTTCCGTTTCCTCACCGTTATCCGTTGATCCCGTCACGGGAGAGTAGCGGACGCGTGCAGATCGTTGAATCGGAAGGGCTATCGGACCTTGTGACCTCGATCATCGAAAAGGCGGCTTCCAGGTATTCTCAACCACTCTCGGTTCGCCGGAGGGGGTGATGGGCAAGGTTTAGACACAGGAATGGCCTTACGGGATAAAATGGGGAAAGCTCACGTGGCATGCGGTTTTCGTTTCTTTTATTTTCTGATTTTTTTTTTTTTGCCGTTTTAATTTTACTTAAAACATGTTTTCTCGTAATCCTAGGTAGGTTGGAAAAGATTGCTCTTCTTTTTCGCAACTATGCTAGATCCCGGGTCGATGGAGACCATCCGTGCGGCTATAAGCCCCTCGTTTTGCACCCGTATTTCGACATCCCAGGGTGGACACCCGGCGAGGGTCCTATAGTGCAAGCGGTTTCCACTGGCCTAAAAGAAAAATCGAACCTAAGGACCTAGCCTGTCATGTTCGTTTTGATGCATTAGCCATGTGAATAGTGAACCGAGCCGGCCACCGAGTCAAGATCGTCAAAAGTTCTGGCATGACCTTCTCTTTTACGCTTGCTTGCGCAAGGGATCTCGTGACGTTAGGCATTGGCCGGGTCATATTGTCATGGCTGACGTATCAAAGGCGTGATGACATGGTGTCATGTGAGCATGGATGTATATCCGGGACGGAACATCGTCTGGGTGTAGCTTCGGAAATCAAGATCAGGTCAAGATTTTAGCATGACCTTTCATCGCTTTGCTTGCGCAAGGGATCTTGAGTTCCGAGCCTTGACTCAGAAAAATGGCCGGCATGGTATATGTATCCAGCCGTATGACACGGATCGGGTAAAAACCAATCGAGTCTGGACAGAGTGTGACTCAAGACTCAAACGTGCAGGGTTGACGCTTGGCTAGGATGGGATGTTTGGAATGATCCCGTGCGCGTCCAAGAGGCCTAGGAAGACCAAACGGACTGCAACTGAGACCACTCCGGGTTGAGGGTTGTAGTGTGCAGTGTATCCGAGGCAGCAGTGCGCGTAGCGTGCGGTGTAACCGAGGCAGCATTGCGCGTAGTGTGCGGTCTCTAAAATCCTTTTTCTGAGTAAAATAGAAGTTTTTGAAGAATTTTAAATGTATGCACAGAAGTATATTGATGCATTTTTTTTTGTATTTTTATTTTTTTTTGTAAAATAAAAACAAAGCACGTGCACACACACAACATTTAAAGAAAGGGGTAAAATGAAAGTTTGACCCTCATCATCGTTTTAAAAATCTTTTGTTTTGTTTAAAAAGTTTTTTAAAACAAAAAAATCCCCAGCGGAGTCGCCAACTGAAATTACCCGGATCCGAGAGGCAGCGCGTTCGCGCCCCGGCATCTGGCATCTTTCGCGTTGGAGCGGTGTCTCGCCGTTTGTTTTCGCATTTGTAGAGTCGCCACGCCGTTTTTATTAAGCCCAAAACATTGAAAAAGGGCATCAGTTTAAAGATAATTTTAAACTGTTTTTTGTGTGATGAGATTTTGAGTTCGGAGGTCAGATGACTCCTCGGGAAGAGAATATTAGAATATTAGAGCTCACCCGAGTCGCCTCGTAAAACGAGTCTTTCGAATACCCCTAATATCCTTTAAATGTTGTGTGTGTGTGTGTGTGTGCTTTTAAAAATGCATGCTGTATCGGATGTCTACATGGTATACTATGTATTGAAATGTATTGAAATAGTAATGGAAGGAAGCCTACCAATGTTGGTTTGTGTCTGTCTTCCGCAGGGGAATAGTGTTTGAGGTCGGAGTAGCTGCTCCTGCACGGATCGGGATTGCTTCGGAGATGCCTTGTCTGCGGACGAGTTTCGGCGTGAGTTGATATTGCAGTGCGTGTCGGGCAGAGGTTCGGCGTGCGTGAGGATCGCTCGGGATCACTCGGGCAGAGGTTCGGCGTGCGCTTGGGGTGGCAGGAGTCACTCGGGCAGTAGTTTCGGCGTGATTTGGGATCACCGGTTTGACTCGGAAAGAGCCGGACACCGTGGAAAGACCGTGCAAGGCCTCTGAGTACCACGAGGGGCCTCAGTAGTACCTCGAGAGTGCCTCGGCAGCGCGGGAGCCGTCGCGGGAGCGCTCGGGAGGCTTCGGAGCACCACGAGGGGGCTCGGAAGGCCTCGGAAGGATCCGAAAGGGGCCGGGAATGCCTCGGAAGGACTTAGAGGGGAAGCCGAAGGCCTAGGGAGGAAGAGAGAAGTGGGAGGTCCGTCAAAATGAGGAGGGGGAGCCCTCTATTTATAGTGCCAGATTTGGTGCAAAGAGGTCCGTACGGACCTCCCTGGTAATCCAGACTTTTGGTTTTCCTCGATTTGAGAGAATCTGTGAGGATGGGGAATATTTTGCAATTATGATGTTCCCTGTGCAATAAGGTCCGTACGGACCAAGTTGACATGCAAAGAGGTCCGTACGGACCAACTCTGCAGGGGTAATAATTTTCCCGGATTTGAGGGAATATTGTGGACTTTAAGAGGATTCAGTAATTATTAAAGCAAAGAGGTCCGTACGGACCATTATTGCTTTTCCAATTTTCTGAAAATTCCCAAAAGGTCCTTTTGTCCCTTTTTATCCCAGAAAGGCTCCTCCCTTGGTTTGGCTGGGGGTTTTGAGAGGGTTTTGAGTGCCAGGGGTCATCGAGACTGCGTTGATGAGTCTGCGGTGTTTCCCGTGTGTTTGAAAGGGGGTGATCCAGATTGGGGTACTTACAGCCCTACAATGGAAAAGGCTTGTTCAACGGCAGATTTGACTTAGGGTTACAAAACCCTGCAGGTTTGGAGTAGACATAGAGTTTGCACAGATAGGAATTCTTTGCCTAGAATTCGTGCACTAGATTAGAGATTGTAATGTTGATTTTCAGAAGATAATAATATTCTCTTCCTCTGCCCGTGAACGTAGCTGATGCTGTCTAATAATAATGGTTGGGGTTGGCCCAAGTCTATTGGCGAGAAAGTAGCAAGTGGGCCCAAAGTCGAGATAAGATCCAAGAGGAAGATAAAGGCAGAATGCGGCCCAAGAAGGGTCACGAAAGAGCGAGACGGGATATATCCCGCTAGAGTCAATAAGGAGGGGGAAAACTGATAAATAGTGAGACTTTATGAGGAAAGCCGCGAGACTATGGAAGGACTAAAGGCAAGATAACGTGGTGAAGCGAGACAGGACGACAGGTAACATTATCCGGCGAGAGAGAGATCCCAATTGATGTTATTTAGCAGAGGCGGCATATAAATATCTACGAAGTGGGACCCAGTAGACGGTTATGTATTGGGATTGATGATCACGTGTTAAGGGTTTACTTTTGTAGAGGACAAATGGAGTGGTGACACGTGGCAATAGGCATGAACCGTGAGGATGTCACATGCAAGGCACGAGGGTAAGGGGTATAAATAAGAGAGGAAGGCTTCATTCAGAGGTATGTTCATTGTTACACACACAAGCACCTTCAATATTGTTTGGTTTACCCCTTTCATCAAGCAAATACTTATCCTCACGCCGGAGGGGCTTACGCCGGAGCCGCCCCCGGCTTAGTTAACGTTTGATTGTGTGCAGTCTAATCGGAGAAGAAGGAGCCGGAGATATCAAAGTTGGACTACAACGGTGTGTTGCTGATTGAGGAAGTTCCTGGCAACATCAATTGGTTCCGTTGCCGGGACCGTTTTCTCTTCAAGGATTGGAGTTTCGTCGGCGGTAGCTTGATACCGGGGGAATTCTGTTCGGAGATCCAGAAGGAGGGTTTGTGTTGAAGACGATTCAGTGGGTGTATTGAATTTACCGGTTAAGTTGGTTTTATTTGCAATTTGTAAGTTGAAACTTGTTGTTCTTACTGTTGTTGGAATCAAGTGGTGTTTTGTAAGATTTGTGGGTTGAGGTAGTTGGAGATTGTGATATTGTTTAACTGGGTTGGCGTAAATTCCTGTTTTCTAAAGTATTTGTATGAGTTGTGGTGGATTCAAATTTGTTTGTTAAGATTTGTTCAAATCTGGGTTGATTGTGAGATTTGAGCTTGATTTTGTAAATTTGTTTTGATTTCGAGTAGCTGGGTTTTTGGAGTTTTTGTGGTAGTGTGTAGTTGAAGCAATTGTTGAAAGTTTTTTAGAAAGTTGTTGGGGGGTATTGAAAGGGTTTGCTGGGTTTTTATTTGTTGTTTCTGGGTTTCTGGGCAAGATCTTCAAATCTTCATAAGATTTGCAGATTTTCATAGTTGAAGTTCGTCAGCTTGATTACGTAGGTGGAAGGAATGGCAACACCTGAAAAGGGAATAGTGGGACAGAAAACTGTGGCTGGAAGGAATCTTATTACACCAATGTCGGGGTATGGGAGTATAGGAATGGGTGGAGCGAGAGATACTTCTTCCTCGCAGCAAATGATTCCCGAGGAGATAGAGCGAGATACTGGTGATGAAAGAGAGAGAAATGTAGTGCCGCCACCTCAAGAGGAGGAAGCAGAGAATGAGGAGGAAAGTTTGAGGATCCATAATAATTTGATCATGCAATTGATTGAAAATAACAAGCGACTAAGAGCAATGAAGAAGAAGCCTACCCCAATCCCGCAGGGTTTGTTAACAAATGACAGTGAGAAGGCAATAAGTGGAGTAAACAAGGAGGTAATTGTGCGAACGAGGAGTGGGAAAAGGAAGTAGAGCCTGAGAAGCCGAAGGAAGCAGAAGCGAGAATAGAAGGGTCGCAAAAGAGAAAAGCAGGAGAGTACATGGAAAATGGAAGAAAGATTAAAGTTTATCATTGGCCACACACTTCCCAAGTGTCGTCCCTCTATTGTGAAGAAGAGGATGGTGATACGGCGTCGAATGAAGCAGAAGATGGCGAGAAAGAGATGAAAAGTTTCAAAGATATCGAGAAACCCAAGGCGGTAGAGAAAGGAAAGGGTGTAGGAGTTAGTCGTTTTGGGGAAGAGGACGGGTTCAAGAAGCAGATGGCCGAGATGGCAAGGAGATTGGCAGAGTTGGAAAGGGGTGGTATAATTGACAATGAGAAGGACTCCTTGTCGCTCCGTTTGCTAGATACATCCAGGAAGCCGAGCCGGCTCCGCATTTTCGTTTGCCCGCTCTATCCAAGTATGCAGAGTAACTACCGCCGTAACTCATGTGGCGGGATTTGAGGTCACAATGGCGATATTGACTAAGGACGACGCTTTGTTATGTAAGACCTTGCTAGCACTTTAGAACTTCGTGCTTTGGATTGGTTTGTGCAAACACTGTTAATTCCATATTGGGGTACCAAGACTTCAAGATAAAGTTTTTGGCAAGATTTGGATCAGTGGGAGCTCAACCAGTAGTGCTGCAGGAGTTGATTGGAATTAAGCAGAAGACGGGAGAAGGCCTTGTTACTTATACCAACGCATTTTTGCTAATTGCCAATCAAATTTCCGAGATTGATCCCAAATATGTCATAATGATGTATATGTCAGGTCTGCTATCTGAATCATTCAGGAGGGAATTGAGGATGAGATTACCTGCGACTTTGAGCGAGTTACACGAGAGAGTCAAGGCGTATTGCGGTGGAGAGGATATTGATGAAGGAACTTCCAACACTGGAAAGAAAAGTGTTAAGGATAGGATTGAATATGTAAAGGAGGGAAATACAGCTCAAGGTGGAGGTAGAGGGAATCCCGCGAGCGGCAGAGGTGGAGGTCGCAATGGAGGCCGAAATGGGGGTCGTGGAGTTAGAAGGATAGTGAGATTTACAAGGTTGATTGCTACACCAAGTGAAATTCTCGCGAGCCGTTGATTTGCCGCCACCTTTTGAAATGAATGATTTGGGGGAGGATTAACATGAATCAATACTGTAATTATCATCGGGACAGGGGTCATGATACTGACAATTGTTATAATTTGAAGAGAGTAATTCAGGGGAAGGTTGAGAGAGGTGAGCTACAGGAGTATGTATGGCAAGAGCCAAATGTGGCGGCGCAAGGAGGAAACGGTAATAGAAATGAGATCATGGTGATTCATGAGCCGACAAGTATCACTTGCTTAAGTAACTGCATCATGTCGCTTATCTCATACTTGTCACATTCCCGCCTATCCACCCAAATAAGAAAGGATGATCAGCTTTTCTAGACGAGAATTGGCTTTAACTCCAAGCCATGGGTGTCAACCAATTGTGATTTCTATCGCTCCAGGGAATAGTATTTTGCATAGAGTATTGGTGGATTCAGGAGCTAGCCGAAATATCCTTTATTATGAAGCGTTCAAGAAGATGCGGTATACCTGAGGCTAATTTGGTGCCATATAAAGGATTTTTGGAAGGGTTTACAAACCACACTGTTCGGGTTAAAGGGACGATTTCTTCGGGCAAAAGAGAGATAGGAGAAGATGAGAAGGTGAGAACTCGCACCGTGGAGTTTATGGTTATCGATTTGGTGTCGCCGTACAATGCTATTGTAGGCATTCCTTTTATGCAAAGTTTTGAAATGGTGGTGTCCATCCCGCATCAGCGGGTTAAGTTTCCTACGGCAAAGGGGATAGCGTGTTTAAAAAGTGAGGTGAAGGAAGTTATCCGTAAAAGATTGAGATGCAAACAATGCCAGAGCGAGTACGAGTTCACTTTCTACACTTGGTTGTGAGGGATGCGAGAATAAATATGATCACCGACTTAGGGGGATGTGAGAGTTGGGAGGAGACAAAAAACATGAAAAATAAGTCGGCGATCATAGTTATTAAGGAAAGAGGAGAAGATGAAGTTACGCAGAAGGAAGTGAGGAGCGTGATATAGAGACGTAAATGATGCAAGAAAAATCGAAAAAATTTGATGGCTTTGATGGTGATGCAAGCCGAGATGGCCCGGTCAAGATCCACGTAATTTGTCAAGATGAAAGAACCCCATATTGAAGAAATAGTGGATTCTCGAGAATGAAGAATGTGATGAAGAGATCATGATGGATGCCCTGCAGGGTATGCCGCTTGTCGAGAAAGAAAAGGAGGAAAGTAGCAGAAAGGGGCAAAGAGGTGTGTCGACGTAAGGAAGATGGCCGAAATAGAAGTAGATACATTGCAAATGCGGGATGAGCCCGATATTCAAAGTGCGTAAGAATCGAGGAAGTGATTGTTAATGATGAATACCCAGAGCGTAAAGTTAAAATTGGGAAACAATTGAAAAAGGATGAGCGGGATATGCCGATTGATTTTTATGCGGATAACACCGATGTATTTGCTTGGAGACCGGAGGATATGTGCGGAGTTGATGAGAAGGTCGCCTTACACCTGTCCGAATGCCGATCCAAGTGTAGAGCCTTAAGCAGAGGGTGAGATACCTATCGGCGGAAAAGGAGAAAGCGGTGATTGGAGAAGTGGAGAAGTTATTAAAGGCGGGGATCATTGAAGAAATCACTTATCCACCGGCTAGCCCGCCCACCATGGTGTCAAGGCGAATAAGAAGTGGAGGATGTGCATAGACTTTACAGATTTGAATACGGCATGCCCCAAGGATTGTTATCCTTTGCCAAAGATAGATAGATTGGTGGACTCCATCGCGGACACAAGGTGTTTAGCTTTATCGACGCTTACTCGTGGTATCACCAGATTAAGATGCTTGAAGAAGATAAAGCCAAAACAAATCTTTCAGACTCCCTCGAAATTTTTGTTATAGAATGATGCCTTTGGCTTGAAGAATGTCAGCGACATACCAAAGGATGGTCAACAAGATTTTTAAATCGCAGATTGGGAGGAATGTCGAAGCTTATATTGATGATATGGTAATCAAAACCAAGGGGGAGGATCATTTGGGGGATCTGGCTGAGACATTTGAGAATTTGAGGAGGAACTCCATGAAGCTTAATCCAAGTAAATGTACTTTTGGAGTAACGGCGGGAAAGTTTTTGGGATTTTTGGTAAATCGCCGCGGGATAGAGGCAAATCCGGAGAAGATCCAAGCGTTAATTGATATGAAGTCGCCCAGGACCATTCAAGAGATTCAGAGGTTAAATGGTAGGGTGATAGCTCTGGGGCGGTTTGTGTCGCGGTCGGCTGAGAAATGTTTGCCGTTTTTCAAAGTATTAAAAGGAGATCAGAAATTTTCTTGGGATGAAAAGTGTGAAGAAGCATTCCATAAGATAAAGGAGTACTTGGGAAAGCCGCCAATTTTATGTAGCCCGGAGGAAGGAGATCGTTTATATGTCTATTTGGCGGCTTCTGATTTAGCAGTAGCAGCGGTATTGATAAAGGAGGATGGCGGTATGCAAAAGCCGGTTTATTATGTTTCAAAGGCATTAAGTGAAGTAGAGGCAAGATATTTTAATGCGTAAAAGTTGGCTTATGCTTTGGGTGATTGCGACACGAAAGTTGAGGGCCTATTTCTTATCTCATCCCGTTACCGTGTTGACCAATGCGCCCTTAAGGAAGATTTTACAAACTGATTCAGCGGGAAGGCTTCTCAAATGGTCGATTGAATTAACTGAGTTTGATATTCAAGATGAAGCGAGAAAGGCGATTAAGGCTCAAAGGCGTTGCGACTTTATTCTCGAAACTTCATTCACGTATGAAAGGGAGGAGATTGAGACTCGTGGGGCCAGGAAGAGGAAGGCCAAGTCGCAGACCCCGAGGTGGAAGAGGAGCAAGAAAGACCCGCGGATGTTGGGAGTTGTTTGTTGATGGATCCTCGCCTAAGGACAAAGGTGGAGCTGGGATTTCATTAAGCTCGCCAGAAAAGGATTGCATGTACGAGAAGGCCCTGAGGTTCAAATTTAACATGACAAACAACCAGGCTGAATATGAGGCGTTGGTGGCGGGATTAGAGTTATGCCGAGACATTGGAGTAAAGCAGATAGTTGCTCATTCTGACTCTCAATTAATTGTCAATCAAGTAAAGGGTAGATATGGGGTATTGAGTACAATTTTGATGAAATATTGTGAAATGGTAAAGCAAATTTTGCAAAGTTTCGATTATTGGGAACTGGTGCAGATTGACAGAGAAAAAAATGAACGAGCCGACATGTTGAGTAAAGCGGCTTGCGACAAAATTGAGGAGTTGCCCAAGAAGGTGGTGGTGGAATTTATTGAAGAGCCGGCATTTGACAGGCCGCTGATAATGGAAATCGAAGTTGGGGAAAAAGATTGGGTAAGCGAGATGAAAGACTATCTAGAGAATGAAGGGCTGCCTCAAGAAGAAGACAGGGCGAGGATTGTCAAGAAAATGTCGCCAAGGTTTACGGTGCAAGATGGGATCTTGTATCGCAAATCTTTCTCGCGACCATTGATGAGATGCGTAGAGCCAGGAAAAGTTGATAATGTTTTGTTTGAAGTGCATGAGGGCGTTTGTGGAGGTCATCCAAGAGCAAGAACGTTGGCTAATAAAATCATGTTTCATGGGTATTATTGGCCGACATCAAGAAAGACGCGGAAGAGTATGTGAGGAAATGGGATCAGTGTCAGCGACATGCAAACATTCCTAGGCAACCAGCGACCGAGCAGACTCCAATTATAGCGGCTTGGCCTTTTGATATGTGGGGGATAGACCTTATAGACCTTTCCCAAAGGCCAAAGGAGGAGCGCAGATGGTGGTGGTAGCCGTTGATTATTTCACTAAATGGACAGAGGCAAGAGCATTAACTTCTACCACCGAAGACCAGCATTATCGATTTGTAACGGAGGAAATCCTGTGTCGCCATGGAATGCCGCGGGCAATCATTTCTGATCACGGGCCACAATTTAGAAAGAAGTTTCATGGTTTTTGCGAGAATTTGAGTATCAAACATTGGCAGTCGGCAGTTTATAGGCCGCAGTGCAACGGACAAGTAGAGGCCGCTAACAAGCAAGTTTTGGAGATTTTATGTAAAAATTTAGAAAAAAGAGGAGGGGCCTGGTTGGAAGAATTATCTACAAAGATTGTGGTATGTCCGAACAACAGTAAAGGGTTCAACTGGCGAGACAGCTTTCGCATTAACTTACGGCTCAGAAGCAATGGCTCCTGCTGAGATGGGTTTGCCTACCCATAGAGTAACTTATTATGACGAGATAATGAATGGCGACAGAAGGTGCTTCGAGCTAGATCTGAGTGATGAAAAGAGGCTTAGAGCGAGAATGAGGATGATTAACTACAAACAGAGGATGAAGGCGCAACACGACAAACGAGTAAAGAAGAGGTCATTCAGTGTAGGCGATTGGGTATTGAGAAGCCGGGAAGTTAAAGGAGCGACAGCAGGATTTGCCAAGCTAGACCCGAAATGGGAAGGTCCCTTCCGCATTGCCAAGATTGTGCGGGAAGGGACATATCATTTGAAGGAAGAAGGTGGCAAAGATGTCCCAAATGCATGGAGTGTTGATCATTTAAAGAAGTATTACCATTGAAGTGATAAGGGTAATTTGCCTATTTTATTCTTATTAAAGTCTTTTTCATATTCATTTTGATGAATCTATGAACCTTTCAATCATGAATGAAAGCCATATGTCTTATAATTTTGAATAGAAGATATATACGTTGAATACATGTTAAATATGTTTCGAATACAATGAAAACATGAAATTTTATTCCTTATATGTATCTTACATGGATTAAATTTTATAGTAATGCATGATTAGTCGCCAATAACATAGTAAGTAAATCGCTTAGAGTAAAGTTGCCTAAAGACAACTTCACTTTTTCGATGGGAGTATATGTGTATGGTGATATTTCGCCAAAGGTAAGAAGGTAAAAAGTTTTTGATGAATTATCAAAACAATATGTGATGAATTGTTGAAACAAGTAGATGGAAGAAAGTCGTAAAGAAAGTCTACGGACTATAAAATATGCGAGTCAAAGAAAGTCTACGGACTATAAAATATGCGAGTCAAAGAAAGTCTACGGACTATAAAATATGCGAGTCAAAGAAAGTCTACGGACTATAAAATATGCGAGTCAAAGAAAGTCTTTGACTATAAAATATGCAAGTCAAAGAAAGTCTACGGACTATAAAATATGCGAGTCAAAGAAAGTCTACGGACTATAAAATATGTGAGTCAAGAAAGTCTATGGACTATAAAATATGTGAGTCAAGAAAGTCTACGGACTATAAAAGATGTGAGTCAAAGGTAAGTCGCAAAGAAAGTCTACGGACTATAAAAGATGTGAGTCAAAGGTAAGTCGCAAAGAAAGTCTACGGACTATAAAATGCGAGTCAATGTAAGTCGTAAAATATGATGCGAATAAATCTATGGATGATGAAAAATGTGAGAGTCTATGGACTATAAAAATGAAAGTCTCCGAACTATAAATGAGAAAAAGTTTTATCTCGCCTTAAGGGCATGAACATAAGTCGCTATGAAAGAGATCTTTATCTCACTGGAATGACAAAGGAAAGATATGAGGCAAAAAGAAGGAAATTACTCTAAGTATGAAGCAAAAGAAGATAAAAAAAGAGTTAGAGTCGACAATATGAGTCGCACAATATGCATTATAAGTAAAGTCGCCTAAAGACGACTTCACTTTTTCGATGGGAGTATATGTGTAGGGTACCTGTCATGCAAAAAGAGATTTTTGATAAACTATCAAAACAATGAATGACGAGATAAGTGAAGCATAAAAGTAAAGGGGCAGGCACAAAGTCCGCGAATTTACATTGTTAAAAGGCACGCAGGCCTCAAAAGAAAAGAAAGTAAAGTGTTTAGCCACCATGGCAAGTTTCAAAAATTGTCCAAAATAAACCAAGTATAAAAGGAAGAGACAAGTTAGACATCGGCTTCATTTGATGGAGCGACTTGAGTAGAGCCGGAAGCCGCTAAGGCAAGAGCCTCGCATCATCTAGTTGCTTATGCTTATGCTCAAGAAGATTATCCCACAAAGCGACTAAGATTTGGGAACTTGGGACGTGAGGAGGTCTCCATGGCGACTTACCCAATAAAGCGTCTTCCTCACCATGTCGGTGAGCTCTTCCGGGAGTAAAGGGAACTAAGGGGTGGCCACGGCGACATGCCTCGCTAAAGATCGGCTCGATCCCCAATGTGCAAGCCTCTCAATCGTGATAGCGGGAATGTCATTAATATCACCGCCGCGGCTCGCATAACTTGAAGGGAAGTCTCGGGTTCCCAATATCGCAATGTCATCGGTTAATTGAGCCACATCGCATGAAGAGCAAAGCACTTCGGCGGTTTTCCCATTCAGCTCTTCTTTCACCTAGTAATCTCGTCTTGTAAAGATTGAGTGTCACCGCATGAGTTTCCTTCAAAGATTCATTCTCGCTTCTCGCCTTGGCGACATTCTCTTTAGCGGAATCAAGTTCGTGGTAGCCGCGGCGAGATTAGAATTAGCGGCGCGAGATCGAGAGAGTGTGATCGAGCCGATTTTGGGAAGTTGTCGATCGCCTTCAACTTGTCGCGCTCTTTTCCAAGTTTTTGATTGTAACATCTCGTCTCGTAAGCCTACCCTTCAGGGCATCCTTGTCGCGTTTCAATTTGGCTGACTCATTTTCTAGGCGAGTATTTGCCTCACTAATGCCCGTGATAGAAGATCCTAATTGGGAAAAGATAACAATTAAAAGTCAAAAGGCAGTTGAGAATAAGGATAAGATAAGATAAGGAAGGAAAGAAGGACTAACCAATGAATAATAAAAACCACTGGCGGCAAAGCGGCATGAGCGGGATCCATTTGGGCGACACGTTGAACTTGCATTTGGTCACTAGCTCTAATCAAAGCCGAGCTACTCAAAGATATACTCCTCCGCACTCCTAGTTTCTTCAATCAACCCCTTTATGCGGGGGACTTTGGCGATCTCTTTGCTAAGTTCGTAAAGCCCAACAAAGTCAAGGGGCTTAGAGAAATTTTCTTGTAACCAGCTTGGAGTAGGAAGAGCGGCAGAAGTACTGGGATCGCGAGGAGTTGAAGGAGAGCTAGAAATGATTGTTAAATCGCAAACTTCCGTCTCGCGAGAAGGAGGAATTTCAGATTGCCGGGCTCAAGAATGTTAACTTCCGTGAGAAGGAGAATTGGGTGGAACAGATCGAGATAAGAATCTCGATATTTTCAACGCGGTGCGACATCGGTGGACGGGACGACAGCTTGGTGGAATATTGCTTTCATAGTTGGCAAAATAGAAGTTGGGGGAGATTAGCTTCGTAGATGGAGGATTGGAAATGATGACAGTGGTTTGGCATGATACTTTCCCGAGACACCGGAGCGACATTCGTTGTTACCGAAGCAACTCTTTTGTCGCCGGCACGGAAGCTTGGTTAGTGGGCCTAGCTCGCCTTTGGCCGTGGTTTGAGCTTTTTCCAAGGCTATTTCTTCGCATCCTTGCCGTCGCGAGATATAGGCAAAGGAAGATTGTCGGGAAGAGAAACAAGGGCAATATCGCGAGCGTTGACGCTTGTTTCCTTCTCTTGTCGGTTTCAGTTGGCTTTAGGGCGACCGTCCATTGATTTAGCTCGATGATCCGAAAGCAAGTAAAAGGAAGTCAAGAATTATAGTAATTCAAATATGAGTCAAAGTAAAGAAAGGGTAAGGTTAAAGAGGAAACATACAAAGAGCAGTATTCATGGCGGTACAGTTACGAGAACCCTTGCAAGATTGGCATTCATGAGCGTATTTGTTGCCGGAATGTCGCTCCCATCCATCGAAGTAAACGTGGCTTATTGGGACTCGGGGCGGGACTCGAGGTAAGTTGTCCGCAAGACCGACTCGATCTAATAATTCCCTATCTCGCAGAATACCTCTCCAAGAAATGAGAGGTTGGGGGTATCAGCAGGAGAGTTCTCAGGCAAGACAAGTAAAGCACGAATGGCGTCACAAAGGGCAGTGTCGCCAGTAGTGGAAGCTTCTTTGGATTCAATTTGGGGATTGATAGAATGAAGGTCAGCGGGATGGGACCACCCGACGCGAGAAACAACAAAGAGAGGGTCGTCCATCCAGTCATGAACTTTTGTGGGCAATGGAGTGAGGACTTTGGGACCTCTATGATATCGAGAGAAAGGCGGGTTTCCACTATCCCGCTGGGGAGTTTGTTGGTTTGTTTGTACCCGT
Source organism: Adenophora triphylla var. japonica (assembly GCA_022495995.1). Taxonomy (NCBI): domain Eukaryota; kingdom Viridiplantae; phylum Streptophyta; class Magnoliopsida; order Asterales; family Campanulaceae; genus Adenophora; species Adenophora triphylla. Next base: position 367,944 of record JAFEMH010001596.1, on the reverse strand, counting down.
GAAATAAAGAAATCAAAGCAAGAATCGTGGGTTCTTTTTCGGGCAGAGAGCGGCATATGGTAATGAAGGAAGTTATTATTCTTATGGCATTAGGGTGAACTTCTGTTATCATGGCTTGGGCCTTATACAAGACTTCACAAAGAAAAGGATCAAAGGGGATCCTAAGGCCGGCTTTAAGTTGAGAAGGAAAGATTACTATGCCCTCCCTCATCTCTCTTAAATGGGCAAGGGAGAGATCTCCCTGGTAGTCAGAAATGCGATATATCGAACTATCGATATGGTAAGTTCTATGCGCGCCGGTGATGGGGTTGGGAGTAAGGGAGTCTGTGTCTGTTGCAGGGGAAGATCCCGCTTCAGCATGAGCGGGATTAGTAAAGGATGTACCTTCTTGAAGAGCGAGATTTTGAACCCCGGTGGGAAGGGGATTGTTGGAAGCCGCTCGCGGAGAAGAAGTTGCTTGACCACCATGTCGCAGGATTCACCGGAAGAAGAAGAAGAAAGGATTGATTTATAATGTGTTCTACGTTTGGAAAATGGGTCACGACACAAATGGGATTCGATGAGTCGCTTAAAGTGGGATTATATTGGTCTTTGATAAATCGAACCAACTGATTGCTAGAAGTAAAAATGTGCGACATAGAGGCTGAAAGAGGAAGGGAAAAATGGCCTTGGATTTCAAGGGAGTCAATCAATGAAGGATCCACCCAAACTGCTCAACTAAAAACCTAACTATGTCAACCTTGGGCAATCTCGCCCAAGTAGTTCGCAGCGCCTATAAAAGCCGCCCGAAACCCGACAATGACCATATCTAACTACCTTGGCACAGCTTCTTGTATCTCGCCATGAAGGGTAGTTTAGGAAAAATTGTTTTTAAGGAATAAAAGGAAATATAAAATTCAAATAATCAGACAAAAGTGGAAGATCAAATGTGAAGGGTTAAAGAATATGAAGGGTTTTTGAAACAGCTTACTCGACGAAGAATAAAATCGTGGTCGGAAAAGATGAAGAGTCACCGGAAAGATGAACAGCGTCTGAGACAGTGGTCGAATCCTAGGAGTTGAAGAATGGTGCACCAAATCACTTTCGAAATAGCCGAAGATGAACGAAATAAAGGTCAAGAAGCAAGATTGAGAAAGAAATCAGTGATTGAACGGTGAAAAATGAAGAAGAATAGTCGGAATAATGGTTGAGGTTCGCCGGAGTTTGAGAAAGCTCAAGCAAGGTTGAAGAAGAGTAAAAGAGGAATGAGGGTAGTGATTTGGGTATTTATATGAGAGAGGGTTTTAGGGAAATGATTGATGTGACGTTTGGGAAAATTTTTTAAATTTTCCCTCACAATTTGGCACGATTCCCAAATGACGGCCCATTAAAATCTTGAAGGTTACCAGGAAAGAGACACGTGTATAAAGGGGGATTCACAATGGTAGCTTCTTGAAAAAGATTGTATATGTCGCAGAGTGAGGAGGCAGTAAACATAAAGTTTTTGGCGAGACCATAAATGAATCTCGCCATAAACTTAGGGGCTTCTGATGTCAGTCCAATAATAATGGTTGGGCTTGGCCCAAGTCTATTGGGCGAGAAAGTAGCAAGTGGGCCCAAAGTCGAGATAAGATCCAAGAGGAAGATAAAGGCGTAATGCGGCCCAAGAAGGGTCACGAAAGAGCGAGACGGGATATATCCCGCTAGAGTCAATAAGAAGGGGGAAAACCGATAAATAGTGAGACTTTATGAGGAAAGCCGCGAGACTATGGAAGGACTAAAGGCAAGATAACGTGGTGAAGCGAGACAGACGACAGTAACATTATCCGGCGAGAGAGAGATCCCAATTGATGTTATTTAGCGTAGGCGGCATATAAATATCTACGAAGTGGGACCCAAGAGACGTTATGTATTGGGATTGATGATCACGTGTTAAGGGTTTACTTTTGTAGAGGACAAATGGAGTGGTGACACGTGGCAGTAGGCATGAACCGTGAGGATGTCACATGCAAGGCACGAGGGTAAGGGGTATAAATAAGAGAGGAAGGCTTCATTCAGAGGTATGTTCATTGTTACACACACAAGCACCTTCAATATTGTTTGGTTTACCCCTTTCATCAAGCAAATACTTATCCTCACGCCGGAGGGGCTTACGCCGTAGCCGCCCCCGGCTTAGTTAACGTTTGATTGTGTGCAGTCTAATCGGAGAAGAAGGAGCCGGAGATATCAAAGTTGGACTACAACGGTGTGTTGCTGATTGAGGAAGTTCCTGACAACATCAGTCCCAAAAGCGACATGGCAATATGTTATTGGTTGGTTTTTTTTTTTTTTTTAAACCAATTTGGACAAGTGTCGAACGGCGGAAGAGGGGAAATTTGGACTTTTCCTTGGCGCGTGTGACCCACGCGCCGACACACGCACGTTATATCAGAATTTTGGCCTTTTTTTTCTTTTACACGTGGCAAGCCCCGATTGGCTGAATGGATTTCAAAAAAAAAAATTATCCCATTTCTTTGGGCTCAATTATTATATATTAAATTAATTTTTTTTAATTTTTTTTCACCAAAATTCATAAATTTTTTTTCTCTTTAAATAGAGACTTCTTTCATTTGATTTGGTCAAATAAAAAAAATTATCTTTTTTAAATATAAATTTGTTAATTATCCTTTACTAATTTTTCAATTTCTTTTTCGTGAAAATTAATTAAGTTTGAAGTAATTTTTTAATTATAAATGATAATCAAAAAATCCTCTTTTTTAAAATAATTTTTTTACACCATAATTCATAATTATTTTTCTCTTTAAATAGAAACTTTTTCATTTGATTTGGACAAAGAAAAAAATACTCTTTTTTAAATATAAATTTATTTTTATTAAGTGTGAAGTATTTATTTTTACTTATAAATGATAATAATAATAATAATAATAATAATAATAATAATAATAATAATAATAATAATAATAATAATAATAATAATAATAATAACAATAATAATAATAATAATAATAATCTATCTATCTATATATATATATATATATATATATATATATATAAATATATATATATATATATATATATATATATATATATATATATATATATATATATATATATATATATATATATATGTATATATATGGGGAAGTGTGATGAATGTGGACTTTGATTTCTATTTAATAAGTGGGATTGGGTAATATGGTTATTTTTTTTTATTTTAGTTCGATATATCAAACAATTTATTTAAAAGGTAAATGATTTTAAATATTGATATGTAATGATGATAATACTGACCACTTTGATGTTTGTACTAACAATATATTATTCAAGAAAGTTTTCACAATATATAAAACAACTCGCTTTTCTGTTTGTTTTAATTTAATTGTCGTCTTTTGAGCATGCAGTATTGATAACTCAGAAGCTTATTCTCAAAGTATTATTTGTTGTATACGTTAAAAAATATGGGATATCGGTTGAAATAATAAAAAAAATTAATAATGGGATATATGTAGAGTTTAACGGGGGAGGAGGGTCAATATACCCCTTGCGTTGTTGGCTCTGTTCATATAGATATATATATATATATATAATTTATATATAATTTATATTTGTAAAATGTTTATTTCAAAATTTAGATTTATTTTCCAAAACTAATACACAATAATAATAATTAATTTTTAAAGTTATTTGTTAATTTTCGTTATTTATAAAATTCCCGATATTATTATGTATTACTTTAATTTGTTTTTGTGTATGTATGTCTAATAATTTAAAAAAAATATTTGAAGATGAATTAAAATAATTGATAGAGGAGAGAATTTATGGATTGATCATATAGGGAATGATGAATTTGGATTTGGGTTTGTATTTAATTATTGGGTGAATCACTTATTCATTATTTAATGTCTCATAATTGTCTGTAATAAATATTTTAAAGTGTATGATAATTTATTTAATTTCACGATATTTTTATTATTGTTTTTCTCTTATATTATGCCTATTAATAAAAGTCAAGGTAGATATTTATCTTTTGTTGGTTTTTTTTTTTCAAATAGATACTATGTATTTTGGTATTCTCAATTATATTTTTTATTATTGAAATTTCACATTCTCAATGGTCCGAACATATTGATATGTAATGATGCACTTCCTTCCTCTTTCGACATTTGTACTGATAAAGTTGTCTTTTAAAGATGTGTTTCACAATATATAAAAATGTTTGTCCCATATAGTCATTTTATTTAATTCTCGTCTTTTTAAGCATTAATAACTACCCGTGCATCGCACGGATGTAACACTATATTTATTTTAATGACCTTCAATCTGATATTTTTACTGAAAATATATTTTTCAAAGCTTTTTTCTTATAATGTATACAAACATCTCTATTTTCTTTTGTATTTGTTTAATTTTCAATCAGTTATTCGTTATTAACTGTCCGTGCATCGCACGGGGATTAAACTAGTATAGTTAACAAACACTCCTCTTGTTAGACAATTATCCTGTATTTATCAAATAGAGAAATATGAACCTGTATATATACTTGACAAGCTATTTCCCTTATCACCTCATGCTCATCCTTGAGCCTCTCTCTCTTTCTGTTGTTACTGACCAATCTCTATCTAAGATGGCATCAGAGCCGTCAATTTCTGATAATCCGATCGATTCCGGTGCTTTTGGCCCTTTGTCATATCTTATACAAGGTCCTCATCCTTTAGTATTTCTCAAAGTCGCATATGATTGACTAAGCTCAACTTTGATAAAAAAGCTATGAATATCTTCATGTTATTCCGACAATGGTATTGATATCGTAACTTTATTCATAACTATTTTTAAATTTTCATGAAGATAAATAAGTTAGTATTAAACGTTGGAAAAAGCTCAATTTAATTAATTATATACAAACATTTATTATGAAAAAGAGGGAATAATAATAGGATTTTTCTATTGTATGCCCATGTGCATAGGATAAGGATTAAAAGATTTTCTTGTAATATGTGTCAAATTAATAAAAGTATTAATTTGACACACATTACAAGAAAATCTTTAAAAGATTATCTTGTAATATGTGTCAAATTAATACTTTTATTAATTTGGCGCATATTACAAGAGAATCTTTAAAAAAATTATTAATTTGACACACATTACAAGAGAATCTTTAATTCTTATCATGTGCCCATGGGCACACAATAGAAAAATCCATAATAATATTAGTAAAAAACAATACTTCCTTCGTCCCGCCTGAAGGGATAAAATTTTTGTCTTGCACGAAAATTAAGAAAAGTGATGTAGGAAAGAGAAAAAATGTATAGTGAAATAAATGTTGTTAGTGAAAAGTGATGTAGGAAAGAGAAAGTGAGATAGAGAATAGTTAGTGGATATTTATTGTGAGCATGACAAGTGAGTCCCACAAATAAAGAAGTACTCCCTCCGTCCTTAAAAGTTTGTCCTATTTAATTTTTTTGTTGAACTTTGACCACAAATTTATGAGAGATTAATCATGTTTATGAAATTCTAAAAGTTGTTGTTGATAATATTATCAATGGTGAATCAATAGAAATTTTTAGAATTTTATGAACATAATTAAATTGTCATATATTTGTGGTCAAAGTTCAACTAAAAAGTCAAATGAGACAAACTTTTAGGGACGGAGGGAGTAATAAAAATCTTTTCATTTTTGGATTATGACCCTTCAAATGAAACGTCCAAAAATGAAATTTGTGCCCCTATGAATGGGACGGAGGGAGTAATGTACAATATTAATATACTCCTTCCGTCTCGTCCGAAAGGGCACTTTTGGTCAACATCAGTTAATTTTGACTCAAACATTAATGCAAATATAATTATTATACTGAAATTCTAAAAATTGTTACTGATAAATCATTAAATGGTTTATGAATAACAATTTTTAGAATTTCAATAAAATGATTAGATTTGCATTAATGTTTGGATCAAAGTTAACTGCTGCTGATCTGCTGATCAAAAGTGTCATTTCGGGTGGGGCGGAGGGAGTATTATGTTAATTTAGGGTAGGATGGATTATAATAATTCCCACACATAAGTTTTGTAATCTCAGCCAATAAGGTGACGCCAAGTAGAGATCTACCGACAAACCACCTGCCTGCCTTTTTCTCTTGCAGCCGTTTTTTACTTGTTACAGTATAAAACCCAACAGCTTGCTTGAATGTCCTCCACCCCACACGGCCACCACACTACTAAAATCTCCATCAATTCACTCACAAATTACTGCTACAATCAATTCAATTAGGGTTCCAATTAATGGAGACCGAACTCAAAGCCTTGCCTAAATCCCATCCTGAACCTTCAATCGACGATGACTCCATTAAAGACGACCGCCCCCTCCTCAAACACGCCGCCGCCGACGACTCTACCACCGTCAACTCCGTCACTCAGGCTGATATCGATGAGCTTGAGAAGAAATACGCTGCTTATGTCCGGCACGACGTGTATGGTACCATGGGCCGTGGTGAGCTGCCTTGGACCGAGAAGGTTCTGCTGGCGTTTGCGCTTGTGACGCTTGTGCCGGTTCGTGTGGTGTCCGGAATGTTTTTGCTGGTGCTGTATTATTTGATTTGTCGGCTGTGCACGCTGTGTTTGGCGCCCAATCGGGAGGACGAGGAGCAGGGGCAGGAGGATTACGCCCATATGGGTGGATGGAGGAGAGCGATTATTCTGGGGAGTGGGAGGTTTCTTTCGAGGGCGATGCTGTTTGTGTTAGGGTTTTACTGGATTCGAGAAACCTACAGATTCCCTGATAATCTGGGCAATGAGGTAGCTTAATTTGTCACTGTCTTGTGAACACATAATAATTTTACTGTTAGTGCTAAATTTATTCATGATTTCAACTCTCTGTGTGCTTGAAAGTGGAAAATGTATGACTTACTTGAAGTAAATGCAAGTACATTTGCTGTTTAATGCTATCCCTTCACCCTAGATTGTTGTAGAGTTTTTTTTTTTTTTTGATTCCCTTAATGCACATGATAAGATACTGAAAAAGAAAAATAGTTTCATTTATGGATTCGGCTAACATGTGCCCTTAAATATCTTGTTTTAGCATTGACATTGACTTTAGTGGCTTCTGAAAATTACTATAGCTATGAAATAAATGAAATGTTTCTAGAGCAAGGATGATTAGCTTGCCCTAAGGACAGAAGTTAGTTTTTACTGCGATTTATATAATAGATATCAAGCACCAAAGTCATTATAGTGATTGTTGAGGGCAAGGTTACTACAATTATGGCTTAGTATGTCCTAAGCTCATGTTGCCAATCCTATTCAGGAAATGGAAAATGATTTGTTGCTAAATAGGTTAAGCTCTCATTTCCATAATATATCTAGGAGTTGAGTAACAAGAATTTGATGCAATAATTAATGCAGTTGACTGCTTAGTATGTACTCCGAAAGGGATTCATTTTTGTAGCGGTGGGAGTTGCAAGTTTTTCTACATGAATGATCAAAGATAATAAAAAGGGAACTTAGTTAGGGTAAAAAGCACATATGAGAACACCTTAAGATGCTGGCCTCCCCATCTGGTTCTTAAAAGAATTGAGCCAACTAAAATGCTTCATAACTTGTAGGCATAGTTGCTTAAATTTCATCCCGGTTCTTCATACAAGGTGAACTTTATCTTCAAGGAGATTAAGTTTGGGGAGAAAATGTTACCAGTTATAATGATGATTGACACATAAAGACAAAACCGAGAAAGATCAACTCATCAGCATTTCTTTTGAAATCAGGCCTTATATACATATGTCAACGTGTGACTGTAAGTCAGTAATGGTTAAGCACTCAACTAATCTAAAGTTCACTCTCTTAGCTCAAGGGTCTAACGATGCATATCATGGTTTATTATGCCACCTAACATGCAATCCCACTTACATCTGGAGAGATTAAAATGGTAAACTACAATCACGTTAAGGCGCAACTTGTTCCCTAGCATTACTAATGTGAACAAACTTAAGTGGCGAGACTCTTAACTCGAGAGTGAAAAAAAAAACAATTTATATCACGAGCTAACACTAACAAACTGAAATAAGGAATAAACGAAGACCACCAGTTTTCTCTCTTATTCATAATTGCACCAATGGCAAGCTTACGTTTATTGACCCATTGCTTGTGTAAGCTTAACATATGGTTAAGTTTGCGGTTGGTGATATTGATATTAATCTCTGAATGAGCATCCTTACCGGAGATTATGATAGTTATTTCGATCTAGCAGGCATAACTCTAAAGAAAGTGAGTATTGATGACTTTGCAATTTTCAATGGCATAAGCCCTGGTGTGTAGTTTATGCTATGCCAATTTTATCTTATTTACTTCTTTCAAAATGTGAACGTATTCTTAACTGATTGACTTAGTCAATATTACCTCTATTTCCCTAAATCAGCATCTGATTTTAGTTTCTATTATGTTTGAAGGAGTTTCTTAGGATAGATTTGACTCATAGAAGTTCATTTACTCCTCTCTATGTGCCAATAGAAGAGGTGTTTATTTCTTTTTGGGATAGAAGAGTAACATTTTTTATACAACATATTGACTTAACTAACCTTCATTTCCTACCTAAGTTGAATTCAAATATTGCCACCTAGTTTGAATTCAAATGTCTTAGGGGCAGTTTAGGTAATTAGTAGATTTTCAACCCATTTTTCTTAATTTGTGTGTTTGCTCAAGCATCACTCTTTATGGGGCGAAGGAAATTCAACAAATATGATAGCTTTTGGACTTTATACGTTTATCATAAGCAGCATTCATTTAGACATGGTGCTAATATTATTTACTAGCAGTTGTATTCTCTGTCCATTGTGAGAAACTTAATTTAGTACCCTTCTTCTTACGATTGTGATATTATTCCAGTAAGCTAGGCCTTTAGCTTTCCCACCACACTGGACGAAATTCTGGTTCTCTTCCTTGATAACAAGAGAAGATTAGGTTACAGCTTTTAGGGGACAAAGTAGCAATTTATCACCTTACTGATGCAACTATTTTTAAATTTCAAGAGTTCCCTGTCTTCTCCTCGACTTCCTCCACGGTTCCTTCCCCTTCAAAACATCCATTTGCATCTGCCAAAAAAAGAAAAAGACGTATATTCTCTTATCAACTTTTGGTATTGGAATTAATATGTCCAGGAAGTCTGCAGGTGTACCACATAAATGCCTTGCTTATGTGCCAGCCAGATCAGTAGATGATTTGGGTTCTGTGTGTTGATAGGTTATCTCATCTCGTCAAGAGTTTGGAGTTTGGAAATTGTTGTGAGGTTGCAGTTTCTATCCCCGAAAAGTGTTTTGCACAAAGTTTTTTCCCAAAGATTTTAATCACTATGAGCAGAAAGGCTAGTGTAGATGTAGTTTAAACTTTAAAATAACAAGGCATGCGTGTTCCTGTGAGAAACAATTATTTACTCTGAAACTTGTACGTGTGAAAAGCCTTAATTCTAGCACAATTTATATGGCTAGTTTTAGTGGTAAATACTTAAGATTTGGTTTGTGGACACTCATGTATCTGATCATTGTTTCTGGCTCTGGTTTCTCTTCAAATGGTCAGGCGTCAGACACAGAACAATTTGAAGAACCTGAAACACCTGGGGCCATCATATCAAATCATGTTTCTCATTTAGATATACTGTACCACATGTCATCTTCATTTCCAAGCTTTGTTGCTAAGGTATGTTGATTAGTTACCACACCATAATTTTTAGATTTCATTGGGTACCGTAAGTGAACTGACCTGTTTCTCATCTTTAATCTCATTATCGTGTTCATGGATTCATTTCTGAAGAGATCAGTGGGTAAACTTCCTCTGGTGGGGCTTATCAGGTTGGTTTGCATAATTATGTGATGGACTTTTATTACTTTTATAATGTTTTGCAAACTGTTAGGGATACTAAACTTTGATGTCCAGTTACTACTTAATTCAAGTTCAAGCTTTAAAAACTCAGACATAGCATGTTTAAAAGAGTTTATGATTATGCTGATAATATATTTCATAAACAACCAATATGTTAACTTGGGGTTATTTTCGTTAAACTAGTTATAGTGCATGATCCTCGGTCGTAGTTGGTGAGGTGTGTTGATGTAAATATGAAACAGAAATCGTTATGTGTGGTTTAATTGCTATACGGTTATGTTTTCCTTTTATGTCAAAATTTCTATGATTACCATTGATTTCAGGGAAATAAATTTGAGCATTTTTAGTTTCATTGTTACTAAATCTGAAGCTTGGAAAATGTATCAACCATGTGTACTTCATGTTTATTTAGAAATCATTAGTTTGACTAGCTTGTACGCGGAAGAGGTATTTATGGAGAAGTTGATTGAGGGAGGCAGCGGTTGCAATTCAGTCAAGCAAGCAGATGTGGCATCAGAAATATCAACTAGTTACTTGTCTGTTCTGATTGGATAAGAAGAATTATTTAGTAACTGCGAAATTCTTACTCATCTTTTAGTTAATTAAGGCAATCATTATTTAGAATCGTGTTACTTATCCAAGTTGCTATCTGATTGCTTCTGTGATCTGATAAGCTGTATCTTGAGATTTCAAGGACTAACTAGTCAAGTTATGGTGCAAGTAGATGTCTTTTCTGTTTTGCGTAAATGCCCTGGCTCCTTTTTTTTGCATGCCAAGTTGTAGCTCGAGTTAGATACTCTATGGGAATGAATGATTATGCTTTATCTGCCATGTTTTCGTGGTGGCTTCTGTAAATCCTCCCAACATAAAAGGAAAAGAAAAAAAAAAGGGTGGGGGAGGTGAGCGCCTAAGGAGTTAGTATCATTTCTCGTACTTGGGGCCTTCCCTTGTGACTTGGCATCTCAACCTTGTCCCATTACGTTTTATTTTCATTAAGATGAATTTGCTAAGTGCTTTTTGTTTGAGGGATCTCTAACTGTTGTCACTTGGTTTCTGCAGCAAGTGCCTTGGTTGTGTTTATGTTCAACGGGAGTCTAAATCATCCGACTTCAAGGGTGTTTCAGGTAGCAACTTTTTTTCTCAGCACAAACTTTTTCTGTATGGTTCTCCGAATAATTGTGCATCATGAAATTATCCAGTTGAAGTGAGGTTGGGTGGAGAGTCTACTGTTTGTAGTTATTTATTTCAAGACTTTAAAAGGTTTTATTACTCTTTGTATTCAAGTCATTTCTTGATCCTGTATGTTTGGATTAAGAGTTCTGAGTTGCCTTAAGCTTCTGTTAACTGTAATGTTCTGTTCACTTTGTTAGGAATTAACCGCTTATTTATTGCCCTTGTTTTTTTAGAATGAAAGGTTCAGCAACAAATATCCTATCATTTTAGGAAACAAAGCCTGCGACTGATGACCAGGGTTTTTGTGCATCCGGTAGTTATGGGTAGTGGTTATCTTACTTTTAGTTGCTGAACTTTTAGGAAAGTGGTCCAGGCAGTGCCGAAGCCAGGAATTTTTGTGAAGGGGGTCGAGATTGCTTGAGGAAAAAAATTATACTTATCATATAGAAAATTGGAATAAAAGGGGATCAAATATATCATTGTACAAATTTTGCCTAAAATAAAGGGGGTCGAAATAGACAAAAATAACATTTGTAGTGGCATTTTCCGAAATTTAGATGTACTAAAATGACATTTCTAAAAAGCCAAGGGGCTTGAGTGACCCCCATTCTTCTCAAGTGGCTTCACCACTGGGTTCAAGGGTAGTTTTCTCATTCCGAATCTTATATATTTTGTTTTGCAAAGTACCAAGGTGTCTTGTTTTACTAAAATTGGATTCTGGCTGCTTTTATCCTATGTTGATAGCTGTTGTGAATGAAAGAATCCGAGAAGCTCATCAGGACAAGGCTGCACCTAGGATGATGCTTTTCCCAGGTCAGTCATCTTCTGTTTTGTTGTCAGTTTGTTGGCGGCCCTTTTGATCCTTTGGAGCTTCTTGGTCTATCATACACCTATTTTACCGCTTTGGCTTTGTGATGTTGGTTTAAATGCTTTTCCATCTTATGACAGAGGGAACTACTACAAATGGTGATTACCTACTTCCATTTAAGACTGGTGCATTTTTATCAAAAGTTCCAGTTCGTCCTGTGATTTTAAGATATCCATACCAGAGACTGAGTCCTGCTTGGGACAGCATATCCGGGGTGAGTACAATCTTCAGTTTAATCTTCTAATGTGTAGCTTGTCTAGTAATGGGGACAAAGTTTTATCCATTGTCCACTCATACAGCTAGAGATCATTTGGTTGTGGCATGTGATACCATATGCTCCCTCCGTCCCTGAATGATGTTCCCATTTTTGTTTGTTAACTTTGAGTAACAATTTTAGGATAATTTAATTATTCTAATTAAAACCTAAAACTTGTTATTGACACACCATTAGAAATACAATCTCTATTATTTTTTATCAGGACAACTAAATTAATCGAAATTATTGCTCAAAGTTCTTTTAAATTAACAACAAAAAGTCGAACATCGTTCCAGGATGGAGGGAGTATTGGAAAATTATGGACCTTATATGTTAGTCTCATACTAGGGTCTCTCTTTTTGGAACATATATGAAAATGAAATTTGTAGTTTTAATTGATTGAGCTGATGACAGTCGACCGGCATTTTATTGAACTTGAAGCTCTCAGAATGTTTCAGTTTATGCTTCTATCTATCATAGGGACTTGAGACCCTATATTGTTTATGTTCCCATTAGTGCTTGAGGGGTATAATTTTAGCCTGGTGGGCATTCTCTATGCCTGTTTTTATCCTGTTTAATGTTCCTACTTTTCATCATAAAAAGTGTCATGTAATTGAGAATGGTTGTGTTCTCTCGTATGGCTGATATATTTCTACTTTGAATTGGTTTTATTTTTGCAGTTGCGACATATGATTCTTCTTTTATGTCAGTTTGTAAACTATATGGAGGTGACGTGGTTGCCAGTTTACTATCCATCACAACAAGAAAAGGACGACCCAAAATTGTATGCGGACAATGTCCGAAAATTGATGGCTCAAGAGGTATGTATTCCATCCTTCTTTTATAATGAAAGCCAGTATTCTGTAAGAATTAGAAGCAGATGCTTTAATTCTTGAACTACACAAAAAGTGGATAGATAAAACAATTTAAAAAATAATTCATTTTGACTTTTTAGGTCAACTTGATTATTCTTTGACCAGAAATTAAAACTTGTCAGTGAATATTTTAAATATATGTTAGCTAGAGATTTTGATAATCTCCTAGTTTGAGTTCCCTTATGGAATTTGGACTACCCTCTTCTTTTGAATTGGGAGTACGATCTTGCCTAAAGAAATATAGACGAGATTTACATGTTATGGATAGTCCAGATGCAGATGACTAATGCCGTCGTACGTTCATCTGAAATCGTCTATCTTTACCTTGACTCAACTTAAAGAATTGGATAAGGTGTTGAATCCACTAAACTTGTAAGATTTTGCTCTAAATTTAGAGAAAAAACTGCCAGAGACCCATACCTTTCCTGTGGTGCTTCAGCAAAACTGAAAGATCCAGTTGGAAGACGAAGTAAAAGTTGAGATATTAAGATGCGTCATACTTTCAATACCAAAACAAACATATTGGGACAAACGAAAGTAAGATATTAAGATGCGACGATGCGTCATACTTTCAATAGCAAACAACCATATTGGGACAAACGAATTAAATATCCTCTCATGTTCTTATCATTAATCATTTCTAATGTACACCAAGGCAACCATTTAGATCTCGAATGAAGCTACCGCAAAGCTGATTTTGGATTTAGATGGTTGTTTGATGTCTGAAATTCTGCTTGCTTGGCTTCAGCCTAGTGACAAGTCGCTACAACGTTGCCATATATATGCTGTTAATATTCAGTGGTTGAAAGTATTCAAAGTTTGCTTAATTTTTTTAAAGATGGAGTTATGATTTACATTTGCACCTTAAAGTTTTAGAGGAGAAACTAATTTGAAGACTGGCAAAACCCACATTTTGGTCACTAAAGAAATCATGTTTTTGCAATGTCCTCATTGAAGTTTATTTTTTTTGCAATGTCTTCATTCAACTACTCAATTTTTGCAATGTCCTCACTCCGTAAATGGAGACATCAACTATTATATCGGCAGAGGGGCACGTACTATCACATGACTAACAACTATTATAAACCTAACTTTCTGTCATTGAAAATCCATCAGAAAATAGTGTTTTTGATATGAATTTGAGGAAAGAGAAATGAAATGGTGTGGTCTTATTTTTGATAGTTTGTGGTTGTGTTTGATATGGAAAGTTAAGTTTATAACGATTGATAGTCACGTGATAGCATGTACCCCTTTGCGGTTAAAAAAATCGACGTCTCCATTTACGGAGTGAGGACATTGCCAAAACCGTGTACTTGAATGAGGACATTGCAAAAAAATGATAGCATGTGCCCCTCTGCGGTTAAAAAAATCAACGTCTCCGTTTACGGAGTGAGGACATTGCAAATATCGTGTACTTGAACGAGGACATTGCAAAAAAATAAACTTCAATGATGACATTGTAAAATCATGATTTCTTTAGTGACCAAAATATGGGTTTTGCCTTTGAAGACTCAAAATGTGATAAATGTGTAATTAAATTCTCCCAATCTCCTAAAGAAGCCATGATATGGCCATCAGATTCTTATTGATTTTAATGTTTTGCATGCAGGGTAACCTAATAATGTCAGATATCGGTTTAGCAGAGAAAAGAATATATCATGCCGCTCTGAATGGTAATAATAGCCTGCCACCTACTGTTTTGCATCAGAAAGCCGATTGATAGTTTCATGGCCTGCCTCCCAAACGATATCTTGAGCGTCTCACTTCTTGTTAGTCAATAGTTGTGAAAAATACGACAATGACAATGCAACGGGTGGAAATGACCACCCCCGAAAACAAGAAAACACTCTGTGCTATGATACTTGTGTAAAACTTTCATCACTTATCGAAAGATGGCCATTTAATAAAGTGTTTTTGGTGTTTTCCAGTATTGTATGTTGTTCAAAACTGTGATTTTAGAGCCTCCTGGGATTTAGCTGATAGAGTTCCTTTTTCTTGTTGGCTTTAACACCCTGGAAGCCTATTAATCTGAATAATCTCTTTTGTGTGCTCCTGCAGGTTAATTTTGTCGACAGTTTCGTCATCTGTATATCCATTTATGATTCAATGGTTCAGAAAAAAAAAAGTGAAATTATAGAAAGTTATTCTGAACAATGCATTCATACTGTCATGTTAGCAAATTCCCTGCAGCGAGGCGCTGTCAGAGCTGACGTCTCGATCCGGGCATTGTCAGTGTAGAACAAGTAATTTTATTTTTATTTTCTTGATTAATTTTGTTTAGCAATACTTTTGGTAGATTTGACATCAATTAGCTGCTGTTAAAGAATGTAATGTAAATGGTGATCAATAGTTGTAATCCTTTTCAAACATGGCTGGTTAGGGAGCTGTTGTCTGGGTTGGACACTGCACTTTCAGAAACCAGTGTTTGATCTATTATGTACTCCCTCCGTCCCGTTCGAAAGGGCATAAATTTCCTTTTTGGACGTCCCATTTGAAAAGGCACAACCCAAAAATGAAAAGTTTTTTATTACTTCTTTATTTGTAGGACCCACTTGTTATACTCTCATAATAAATATCTACCAACTATTTCCTATCCCACTTTCTCTTTTCTACATCACCTTTCACTCGCAACATTTATTCCACTATAGACTTTTTCTCTTTCCTACATCACTTTTCTTAATTTTCGTGCAAGACACAAACTTTGCCCTTTCGAGCGGGTCGGAGGGAGTATTAAATTGTACCAAAAAAAAATAGTGTAATGGGGATCCGGGCCCCCTTGTTATTAGACTGGCAATTGTGATGTTAGATGGGGTTTGAAGGGTAGGATGATATTTTGATGATCCACTCCTGAATCAGGGGCCGTCCATTTGATTAATCAAAATCGAGACTGCTATACAACGCAAACTGCATCAAATCCCGATATGAATAACTACACAATTACATTGAGTGGGAGAGAGGTAACTTTTCTAGTGTTAAGAGTTGCAAAACAACACTTTTCTAAAAGGATATACTCTTTTGAAGTATCACAACATATGGATACTAGTATTTCTCATTCAGGGGATTCCGGTGGGACAGATATATCTTGAATGGCCATCTCAGCTTAGTTTACCTCTCATTCTTAGAGCCATTGCTGGACCTTCTGAGTTCCCAAGGCGGCAAACAGCCTTTCAAGGGGGATTGCAAAAACAACGAAGACGTTGATAACTGTTTCTGCCTATAAGATATTGACGACAAACAACTGAAGCTACTTCTCAGCCTTGTCTTCTCACTGTCGTATGGTTGAGAAGTGGGGTCGTGTTGCACTGCTGAAATTCTAAGGGCTTCCGGTAATACACAGTTAAAAATTGAACCTGAATTGTAAATGCACAAGGTCGCGAGAGAATTAAAAAGAACTCAGAAAATTAGTACTCCCTCCGTCCCAAAATGAATGAAAATTTGCTTTTGATCAAGAGCAAATTTGAAATTTTTTTGGTCAATTCATTTTGGGGCAGAGGGAGTAACTTTCTCAAAGTGGGTTCCAATGAATCAAGAAATATTACCCAGTTTAGCAAGTCGATTTACCCACTTTGGTATTGACTTTCCGGTCAATTTGTAGCAGATGTCCTTGCAGAAGTGGTTGCAGTTCTTGACAATTAGGTGATACGTATCACCGTTGTAGCTTGCAGCATTATGCTCCATGAACTCTCTGACATGGTTCGCGTCTAAACAGGTAGTTCCAATGAATATAGACTTCCTAAACTTGAACCCTGGACATTGCCGAGGTTCAACCTCAAAGACCCCACTTGTGGGATAATCGTGGGCCCCAAATGCGTATTCAACACCATGAACTGTCCAGTGCAGATATATTGAATTAGAAAACAAGTCCAACAACAACAACAACAACGCCTAAATTCCAAAATGATTTGGGGCCGGCTAACATGAATCACCGTATAGCCAATGAAGAAGTGAGAAACAATGAAAAAGTGAGATGTTAAAAAAAGTTTCTTTTAAAAAAAAATACTCCCTCCGTCTCATAAAGATGTTCCCATTTGCCATTTTTGTTTATCCCATAAAGATAGTCTCCTTTCCAAAATTGTTAGGTTAAAATTATTGAACTTACTAAATTACCAAAGGGGGAGTAATGAAGTAATAAGCATACTCATTAAGGTTAATGATGGAAATAAAAATAAGATGTTAAAATGTTTGAATAGTCAAATGGGACGGAGGGAGTAAAAAAAAACAATAGAGGAAAAAGAAAAGATAAAAATACAAAAAATATTACTTCTCGGTCCCAAAATGAATGTCCAAAAGATTTTCAAATTTGTTCTTGATCAAGAGCATATTTGAAAATGTTTTTGGACATTCATTTTGGGACGGAGGGAGTATGAAAGCTAAGAATATACCAAAGCATGTGAAAGGGAGTAGGTAAGCATACCTTCCACACCAGAGTGAAAGATACCAAAGCCAGCCCAATAGGCATAACCATTCATGGGAGTTAGGTCATAGACGTTGAGATAAACTGGTGTGTTGCCTGGTCCATAGCCAACTGACTTCGCTTTGGGAAACAAGCAAAAACGAGTGGCCGATTTACCCTTTAATCGGAGTGGTACAATTGATTTCCATCCTTTTTTTGTTCCAAATTTCATGGTGCTTCCGGTAGTTAAGCAGAAGTCATTCAACGCCCAGTGGCATCCTACATGTATATAGAGGCAATACATATGTTTTGGCATAAGAAATCAAAAGAATAATGCTAACGGGAGTGAAAGAAAGAATGTCAAAGACGTGAAGGGAAAACAGTACGGGATAGTTGAAACTAATTTGCCATTTCAAAGTATCCTGTTTTAATCTGCAAGTCCAACTCATATCAACATTGCTCATGCAAAGAAATTGTTGATTCAATTCATTTATAACATCAATAGTCAATAATTAAGTTACACAATAAAACATCATCTTTGGATACAATACATAGTATTCCATGTGATTGAGATCTAAATTGGGCACATCGGCTTATTTTTGGTGCAATTATTGTAATTAAGAAAAGACCTGAGCTCTTTCTTCCCATTCCCACGATAAATCATGACTAGTTCAAGTAAGAAAACTATCGAAACAAAAAGATGATACAGACACAGAATTGGGCTTTGTAAAGGAAAATGCACAAAAGCTCAATGAATACTAATACTACTACATGGAAAATAAAGATATGACACAATAAAATACTCCAAGTGCATATCTTTTATTGTTTACTCCATCCGTCTCGAAATGATAGTCCCCTTATCATTTTTTGCTTTGTCCCATAAAGGTAGTCACATTTCAAAAATTGTTTGGTTGAAATCATTGAACTTCCAAAATTATCAACTAAGGAAGAAAGGGGATAGAGGGGAGGATGAAAGTCAACGAAGGAAGAACAAGGAGTAATGAAGCAATTATTAAACCTCATTTAGGTTAGTGATGGAAATGAAAATAGGTGTTTAAAATGTTTGAATAGTCATATGGGACGGAGGGAGTTTTTTTTTTTCTGAATTAGTTGACCATGTGACAGCCTTAAATAAACTAAGTCCAACCAGCATTGCCCTCATAAAAAGGTCAACCAGCTACTTATTGATGTTGCCCACAAGGCAGCTACTATCCAGCTCACCAAGCACCCAAAGATTAAATTTTGTTCGCCAGCTTGGTTGGTTGACTGGATTATACATAGATGACCAAGACTTCTCACAGTGGAAGCACCAAGACAGAAAACTTCCATGGAACTAGATACCTTGGAAGGCTTGGAGGAATCACGTTCCAATACAAGTCAACTGGGATTGAGAGGGTTCCAACTCATAACAACCATTCTTCTTTAAATATCCCTCAAAAAAAAAAAAAAAAAAAAAAAAAAAACCTCAAATATTTACAAGTAAAAAGAGTCTTGCCTGTTCAGCTTAGTTACCTTTGTGATGTTTGGATCGATAACCCTATAATAAAAGAATCATTTTTTAGGTTATAAAATACAAAGACATTTCCTCACATTTCCTCAGTTCTGGTGCCCTCAACACATCCACACATACACTAATCTTATAACGCTTTGAAGTAAAAGCCAGTAAATAATGAAGGACATCAAGTGGCGGTTATTTAATAACTCTTCAAGATGAATACAATGAAGTAATGCATGCAAGAAACAAAGACATATATGCTGCAAAGAGATCTCGAATGTATAAATGCACGGGCAAGGTCAAATGCACACTAAAGAACAGTCGGTTAAAGTCCAATGAAAAATGAGGAATTGACCTCTTACAACCAGAAGCAGATTAATTCATAGGTTCTTTACATAGATATTAATGAAATTCACGGAATTATAAACCATTATTAATGGGAGGAAAACAAAACAAAACAAACAAGCAAGGGGGGTACTAAATGAAAGATACATTGGCAAAAGGAAACTAAACACAAATGTGAGACATAGTAATTGGCTACCAAAGTGACTAAACACAAATTCTTGTAAATGGAATCGCTTGGCGACGGGGAAAAGAAAAAGAAAAAGAACAAGTAAAAGGGACAAAGATAAAAAATTTGGCTTGAAACTTCAGCTTCAAGTAGAAAGTAGTCAATTACTCAATTGTGATGACATAGCACTGTGCAGAGTATCATTACAATGAGAAAGCTAACATCTTCCAAGTTCTAACTAACTAGCTAACTAACTAACTACATAATTACCATACCATTTTACTAAACAGCTCCAAAGCACCCAAAATTGAAGCTAAGAGTCAATTTTCCATCATAATTGAAGCATTTACTTGAGATTTAGCTTAAAATTCTGTAAAATAAAGTTGAACAGTGCCAGATCTTGTTGAAAAATTAGATCAATTACAAGAAAAGGCCAAACCAGATTGAACCAAACATTCCACAAAACAACAGATCAAGAAACAAGACCCACAACAAAACCCATAAACAAAATGAAAAATCTCATACCCTTTGATCCAATCCAAGAAATACAACTAAATAAAAGAAACCCATGAAGAATTGAGCAGAAAGTTAGGAAATTGAGCAAGAGAGAGAAACTTACTGAGTGACAGGAGGGTTCCATTTGAAGAGGGAAAAAATGAAATGGGAAGCTTCTTTGCTAATTGTGACCTCCCAAAATTATTGAGTAAACTCAGTTTCTGTCAAAATCAAAAACCCACACGCTCAGGTAAAAAATCCACAGCAGAATGCAGAAATTTACAGACCCCAACTTTTAGCCAAGGTAAGGCAAACTGCCACAACTCTCTCTCACTCTCTTCCTCTCTAGTAGTAGTTGTCTTTGTACTCAGCTCTATCCTATGGAACCAAGGAATCATATGCTCTCTCCCACCGTCCCATAGCAAGAGCATATGGATTTTGAACTGCTCAAGCGAGAGTTAGCTACAAGTCTACAACTAGCTCCTTTTAATGGATCCGATCTCACCATCTTATCAATGTTGTTGTGTAAAACGAATAAAATGCTCTGAGCTCAATGGGATTCAGAAATTATAAATTGATCTCGGCCATACAAAAAATGAGCGAGCTGAGTAGGTCAAATCTGAGCCATAAAAAACAAGGTTAGAGCAAAAAAGTGCTGTAGCAGACTCATGCCCAAGACATACTTAGATTTTGCATGCTTATTAAAAAACAATAAAAAATAAGTAACCATTTCAAGTGAGTCGAAAATATAATTGTTCAACAAGTGAGATACATGAATAAAAAAGTATTAAAAATTTTTCATTTTGAGAATGTGTCATTTTAAATGAGACATTAAGAATGAAAATTTATACATTTTCGAGTGGACGGATAGAGTACACGGTTATTAAAAAAGGTAAATGTTGTGATTATAATAAAAAGTAAAATATGAGAAAAAAAAAAGTTGATAGGAAATGTTAAATAGATTGTTATTGTGAAATCTATAGTATAAATAAGAACTGTCCACCTCATCCCATGAACAGTATAATGAACAGTTTTATAAGTCAAATTTTTCATTTTGCCCCCACTAAGTTGTCCCTTTCTCATTTTGCCCTTAAAAAAAATTAAAAAAAAAAAAACATGTGTCTTTAACACGGACTTTTACTAGTTATTATATACTAATAGACTCCTTATTTATAATTTTTTTTCACACATATCAATGATTAGAGTTAGAAAGATTAAAAAAATAAATAAATTAGAAATATTGGGGGTAAATCTTTTGGGGATGGTCAATCGGTCAGCAGTAGCTTTGAGTTATGGACATGAGTTATTAATGAACAAGTTGATTGGAGAGATGACAAAAACTTGATTTTTGGATAATTAATGCGAGTTAGATGTGACGTGGATTCACGATATTGGCTATGAGTTGACTAGTTTCTCCCAAATATTATAAAAAGTCCTGTTTTATTTTAAAAATCGGTTCAATGATCGGTTCAAAAAGTCGGGTTAGTTTGATTTAAAATTCATGTACCGATTTTTTAAAGTTAAAAACAAGACTTTTTATAATATTTGGGGGAAACTAGTTTCCCCCAAAATTTTCTGATTGGCTATTTGATTCCTTTTAATTTTTGAGGCATTTACCAAAAATTATTTTTAATAATTTAATTTTACAAAAAATTAATTTGTAATATCATAAAACATTTTTTTTTGTAAATAATATATTCTTGAGTTAGTTTTTGGTTAAAAAATCCTTAATTTTTATTTATTTTCATAATTAAATTGTCGATGTTTGCGATTTCATAATCTTGTGATCCATAAACCCACCCGAAGATCTATAGACAGATAAATTCGAGTGTAATCTCAGTCATCAATTGATAATTGACTTCAAAAGAAATGTACAACAAAAATTACATCACTTTTCACCAAGTTGCTGCTCCCATTACTACTAGAACACGAAACTTCTCTTACCATCTTACCTCTTTAACACCGAGTTACCTCGTTATTTGATTCGTTTGTTTGTAGTGTATGGGATCCCAACTTTGAATTCAATTATAGTGAGAGAATGTTTCAAATATTTCACGAGATTTGGACCCTATGTCCTCTCAGTCAAAAGATCAAAAACATATAAATATTCATGAAATTATCAAAAAAAATCATATAAACTCATGTTGCTCATATATCTAATGTATAATACTATAATTATTCTTTATACTAAGGTATACGTGTAATTTTTTTCATATTTTCTTCAAAAGTTATAAAAATATATATTATATATATATATATATATATATATATATATATATATATATTTTATTAATCATTCTGCCCATATACCTCAGATAATAAGATTAAAATTACTTTTATAGCTAAAGGGTTTTTGGTTTATAAGAAATTTTAATTTGAGTCTAATGTTGTATGTTACATGAATTTTTATCGAATTTTGTTTTAGCAAATTATCACTTTTATACTCAATAATTTAAATGTAGACGAACTCAAAAACTTAAAACGAAGATTTGATGAAATAAATAAGAAATAAGTAAATATTTATTTCCTTTGCAGAAACGTTATTCCAATGTGTATTCCTGTGGGAGTTAAAGAAGACAGTCTTTTCTGCGATACGGTCTCACGTAGGGATGACTAAAATCGATTTTGGGTCTGATTTCGATTTAGAATTGTCGATTCCGGTTTGGCAAAAGGGGTGAACCTTAATCGGCCCTTGCTTACCCCAGATCCGATTTCGATTACCACAATTCGGTTTCGATACGGTTCCGGTTCCGGTGCAGTTCCGGTACGATTCCGGTCAATAATAAATAAAGAAGCTAAAAATTATTGAAAAACAAGGAATTTCCGACCGGCTCCGGTCCGGTTCACCATTTATGTGAACCTTAACCGACCCATATCCAAAACGGTTCTGGTTATCCCGGTTTCGGTTTTCGTGACGGTTCTGGCGGTTTCGGGCTTTTCTGATTCGGTTCCGATCCGATTTTTCGGTTCCGGTCCGATTTGGCCATCCCTAGTCTCACGGTGTGAAACGGGTTATCCATCCGCCGATCTGGCCGCCTATCTACAGACCCTTTTTTTTTGTTCGTCATTTTTTTTCCGCCATTTTTTTACTCATCAACAAATATAACACTTAATATAAAGAAATGTAATAATTTTTCTCCGAAATATAACAGTTTTTATTCTGTAATGTACATAGTTTTGCAGAAAATGGATTAAGGATAAAATAATATTTACTGCAAAATTACTGTTACATTTTATAATAAAGGAATGTAACTATTTTTTTCTAACTTGTAACAATTTTTATTCTGAAATGTAAACATAGTTTTGCAGAAAGGGGATTAAGGATAACATAAGATTTAATGCATAACTATTGTCACATTTTATAGTAAAAATTGTTACATTCATTTGTGAAAAATGCTTACTTTTTTTTTTTTTTAAGATAATGTAACATTTACTCTAAAAAAGCTGTTACACTCATCTCATTTGTAGAACAAATTATATTCATATATATAGTATGTTACATTTCATTTATTACTTTCTCTAAAAAAACAAAAAAACTATCAAGCTATTTAAAATTTTCTGCAAAACTACAGTTACATTTAATAATAAAAACTGCTACATTTTAGAATTTTAAGAGTTAATTTCCTTCATAGTAAGTGTTACATTTCAGGTGACGAACAACTCAATTTTTTTGTTTGTTACAAAATACTCCCTCCGTCCCGCTTATTACTTCACCATTTTGGCTTCGGCGCGCAAATTAAGGTGGAGAAAATGTTGTGAGTGTAATTTGAAAATAAGAGAGAGAATGAGTGGAGGGAATAGTAAATTATAATGGTGTTGTGAGTATTAAAATAATGTAGGAGAGAGAATGAGTGGAGGGAATAGTAAAGATTCCTTTGCCAAAAAAGGAAAGGTGAAGCTTTCAATGGGACACCCAAAATGGCAAAAAGTGAAGTTATCAGCGGGACGGAGGGAGTATGATTTTATAAAATTAAATCATATTATCACACTGCTATTTTGATTCGTCCCGACCAGACGAATACAACGGTGTTTTATGATTTTTTTTTTCGGCTTCAAAATCTCAAATTATTTTATTTTAAAGTTGTTCGAGATTTTTTTTTAAAGTGACACGTGTCAAGATTTGGGCAAACGAACCTGGGCGGTCCGTGTGAGACGATCGCATGAAAGTTTTGTCTTAAAAAAGTAATTGAAATAGTTTAATTTCTTGATTTTATTATGAAAATATGTTCAAATTATTAACGTATTCTCATATTAAATGTATAATCATATTTCTCAAAAAAAAAATATATTAAATGTATAATAAATATTTACTTGTATTGAAAATAAATAATTAGTTAGTGATATTTTTGGTAAAATAAATTAAATATAATTGCACTCAATGAGTTTTAAATTGAAATTGATAAATTGATATTACTTGCTTATGTTTAAGGTCTACAAAGTTATTTTTTTTTCTTATATTTGAGGCCGGATAGAGTATTATATTAAAATTACATTAGTTTCTTTTTATTGTTTAAAAGTATAATATTTATTTTGAATGAATTTAAAATTAGCTAGAAATGTTTATTATGAAGCGGAATAAGTATTATTTTACCATATGTTTGCCGGGTTAATCTCATTTTACTACCTTAAAATTTACATGGAGTATGTAATATGTATTTCCTCTATTTCAAAATAAATAATAAAACAATTTTCAAATTAGTTTTTGATTAACAAGAACATACATATAAATGTAATTAAAAGAAAACAAAATATAAACTTGCATTGAAATACAATAAAATTATAAATATTTAACCTTCTCTGTTTGTACAAATAGTGTCTAAGCCGTGTTAGAAACTCTCGTTAAAATAAATTTGTTTCCTCACTGACGGACTGAGTTGAGCTCGAGGTTGTTTGTGAATGTTCGTTTCCCAGAATAATAAAACGGGCAAATAAATATACCATTTTGATGTTTTCACGGAATATAACATGAACCCGCTTAATCTTTGCCAATCAACAAACAAAATATTCATGAAAGAAAGTGTGCACAACCATAGTTATAAATTTCGTCCCAGTCAGTGCACCGATTTTGCCATTGAGACGGAATGTATCGGTACCAGAATGCACCGGTGCACCGTACTGGATTTATCGCACTTTTTCTATATTTTTTTACTAATTATATTCCTAGTATATGTTAACAATAATATAACAAAAACATAACACTTTTTCTGGTACAATTATTAAAATGACATCAAAAATTCATTCCAATGTTTCAAAATATCTTCATCGACTTTCAACATAAGTGTATGAATCAAATATTTACAATAAACACCCTAAAGATTTAGGGTTTAGAGCAAATATCTATACTAATATAACAACAGGATGGTGAAAAGTTGGAGCCAAAACCAGGGGCAGTTTGGTAATTTCACGCGGTGGTAAAATTGTAGATTTCGTAACCCGGATGACGTGGCTGTCGCTGGTTGGTTGAAAAATTGGCGCGTGCGTCACACGCGCCGACAAAGGCGCGTGGACGATTGGGTTTTTCTTTTTTTTTTTAATTTTTTTAACTTCGCCACGTGGCGGACTCTGATTGGCTGGATTATTTAAAGAATTTTATTTTTCCACCCCTTTTTTCGACCTCAATTATTTTATAAAAAAAATTTTTTTTTTTTTTAAATTTTTATACCAAAATTCATAATTTTTTTTCCTCTTTAATTAGAGACTAAGTTCATTTAATTTGGACAAAAAAAAAACTTTTTTAAATATAAATTTCTTAATTATCCTTTCTTTATTTTCCTTTTTTAATTTTTCAATATCTTTTTTTTTTTAATTAATTAAGTGTGAAGTATATTTTTTTTTATTATAAATGATGATAATAATAATCATAATTTTACTTTTTTAATATAAATTATTGTTTGTAATGTTAGTTCTTTCGTTTCAAAATCTGACATTACTTTCTTAAACATATTAAGTAATAGTTTATAAAATATTCCTTGGGACGAATATATTAATTCATTTTTTTACCCGAAGTAGTATTATTTTGTAAAAATTAATGTTTATAATGTTCGTGTCTTCGTATTAGAAAATAAATATTAATTTTTGATACAAGTAAATTCATTGAGTCAAAGGACGCATTTTTTTTTCGATATAGAAAGTAGTATTAATTATGGGATGAAAGTAATATACATTTTTGAATTGAAGGAATTTTTTTATCTTAAAAAGTAGAATTTTTTTATATGTCAAAAAAAAAAGAATGAACATTGCTTCCTTCGTCTCAATCAACATTTTAAAAAATAATGCTACTTTATTCGTCTAAAAAATTAATGTAATATTTTCAGACGAAAACACTAACATTACAAACATTAATTGCAGAGGCGAATGAAGTAGTATTATTTTTGGATTAATCATTTCGAATCGAAAGTAATATTCATTTTTGAAATATTGTAATATTAGTGCCTTCGTTTAAAAATATGACATTATTTTTTTAAACAACTTAAGTAATATTTTATAAAATATTCATTGAGATGAAGATGATATTTTTTTTTTTTTCTGAAGTAGTATTATTTTGTAAAAATTAATCTTTATAATGTTTGTGTGTTCGTGTGTATAAAAATAAATATTATTTTTTGAGACAAGTAAATTCCTTGAGGTAAAGGAAGCAATTTTCTTTTGATATAGAAAGTAGTATTAATTATGGGACGAACGTAATATTCATTTTTTAATTGAAGTAATTTTTTTTCCTTAAAAAGTTGAATTCTTTTTTATGTCCAAGAAAAATTAACATTGCTTCCTTTGGCTCAATGAATATTTTAAAAAATAACATCACTTTATTCGCCTAAAAAATTAATGTCATATTTTGAGACGAATGCACTAACATTACAAACATTAATTGCAGAGGCGAATGAAGTAGTATTAGGTTATAAAATATTAATTGGGATGAAGGGAATTATGCTCATTTTTTTGGAAAAAAAAATATAGTATTATTTTTGGGTTATTCATTTGAATCGAAAGTAATATTCATTTTTGAAATGTTGTAATGTTAGTGTCTTCGTTTCAAAATATGACATTACTTTTTTAAATAACTTAAGTAATATTTTATAAAATATTCATTGGGATGAAGATGGTATTTTATTTTTTTAGCCAAAGTAGTATTATTTTCTAAAAATTAATATTTATAATGTTAGTGTCATCGTCTCAGCAAATAAATATTAATTATTTGGAAAAGTAATCTATCTATCTATCTATACTTACTAATATAACAACAGGATCGTCAAAAGTTGGAGCCAAAATCAAGGGCAATTTAGTCATTTGGCAATTTTGAAGATAAAACACGAAAGAAATCTGGAAAACTTACCGTCATTCAATACCATTCATAATAACATTTTTATCCACAATGGCATTCTTTTGAAGAAACAAGTGTTCAGTTTGTCTTAATAATGCTGCGCTATCAAAGGTCCCAAATCCAAATAACATTCATAAATAACATTTAGAGAAATAATAAAATTATAAAAAATGTTATTAAATTGGGTTAACAAAATGATATGTTAAAAATTTGTTGGTGTCTTTAATTAAATCCATTATCGATGCTATCAATAAAATATCATTACCTTATTTTGTATCCAACTTTTGTATATTTTTTATGACTCTAACATTGCTCTAACATTCATATTCGGGTTTCTAATTGCTAAATAGAATGTTCTTTCAATACATACCCACAAAATTATTTGAGAAAGTTTTTTTTTCCAAGAACGATTGAGAGAGCTTTTCAGCAATCATGTATGCGTAATTTAAATTGTGTACGTATAATTTACCTATGCTTTAAATATATATATTTATTTTGTGACCTTATTTTAATATATGTACCGACAGGCGACAATGTAGTATTTAAAAAAAAATTATAATGTAATAAACATCTCTATTTTTATTGTATTTAATTAAATTTTAATATTCTAAACGTTATTAACTTTCCGTGCATCGCACGGGTGTATTGCTAGTTTATAATAAACACCCTAAAGATTCAAAAATATTATTTGGATTCATATCTATAAAAATAAAATATGTCTTAGCCGAAATATCCAATTCGACCGATTTTCACCAATTTGAGACGATTACAGCAGATTCGATTCGATAAAAAGCGATTTCTACACACATTTTTAATCAAGCATTTCAAGAATGAGTTCACTTTTGCTTTTGCAGAAGATCTATGAGTGTGGGCTGGGAGACTGTGTGAGAATCCAATCAAAGCAGACTGCAAATCATAACTTTGAATGGTCAAAAACTAAAAGTGAGCCAATTGAGTTGAAATGATCCCATGCTGCCTTCCCTCAGTGTACCAAAAGAATATCAACTTTTTTTTTGCTAGTTACCCCCTTCAAAAAAAAGCAAAAAAGAATTCACTAACCAAATGTGTAATCTCTCCGTCTCACTTCAAACTATATGATCATTTTTATACGATAATTAAAAAAAATGGGAGAGAGGCGTTATAAGTATGAAAATTAAAGTAGGAGGGATTAGTAGAAGGATTAGTAAGTTGATTAATGTTGTGAGTATAAAAGTAAAGTAAGAGAGAGAATAAATGGGAGAAATAGTGAAAATTATATTATTTGTCATTTTGAATAGTTCAGTTCAGTTTGAGATGTAATGGACCAACCAAAATGATTCAGATTGATACATTTTGTCGACTTCTGAGAGAAGAGGGCTGCTGAGAAGAGCTTGCCTACCAAGTCTTACAGACTTACACCTCCACAGGAATTTTTATCTGCTCCTGGATATCTTTAAGTGCCAGCTTCAATGCCGGTTATTGTCTGTCTTGATTCATGGTTTTAAATTTTACTCCCTCCTTCCCTAACGAATACTCTGTTGGAATATAAATTGCACAACAAGCAGATTAAGCAAATAATCACATAGGGGCAATCATGCATTTGACAGTTTAATTGAAACGATTGCAGTGAATCAACACAAAGTAACACAAGCATCTAAAATCAATCTTTATAGAGCAAGAAATCAGAAAGATTTAGAAAAACTTATCGGGTAGATCGAGTCGCCTTAGGAAGACTGTCCTAAGAGAAAATATTGCCCCCAATTGGTGCAACTCAGGTACAGGCAAATTCCTCCGAGGATAAAACGATCTCGGATTACATACCAAGAAAACTTAGCACACAGGTATGTAACCACCGGCGGTCCTATCTCAGTCGCCTTGAATCTCACGAACGAATCTCTATGAACGGGGAGTAATTTAGCAATGAATTAAAGCCAAGAGAATTGTGTTTCTCTTTTAACAATTCACGTAAATTCAACTATGAAAGAAAGCAAGAGAAAGGTTTTCTCTTTGATAACTCATACATACCATGCGGCTGGGAAAGAGAAATATATATACATGTGGAATTTTTAGGGTTTAAAGCCTTCAATTCGGCCCAGGAAATCCATAAGCCCGACATGTGCGCGGCCGCCCTCGATGCCTGCGCGACCGCGCACAACAACAGGTAATTCACGTCGAGCTCTCGGTGCACAAGCGCGGTCGCCCTTGTCATGAGCGCGGCCGCCCTCGAGCACAGTGCCACAGACGCGTTTTTCCCCTTTGCCAAATTCGTTCAACCCAAAGAAGCTTCAAAGTCATAGAACTATGAACTTCCATACCACATATACCAAATATTCCAACAATCCCCCACAAGTTCATAGAAATATGACGTGTACAGATTGTCCATTGCCATGCTTTCAATAATGGTACCTTCCGGCTTGAACCACTACCTATGTTATCCAACGCAAACCTCCACAGGACCAGATGAACGGGTGTCTTGAATCTGATGCCTTTGGATGTAGAGGCCTTTGCTGGTAACAAACACGACAAAAGCTATGATAGGCCCTCTATCGAACACTTGACGCTTATAAGCCATACGTCCCGATCCTCTATCATGAGTGCTTTCAAGGAATAACCCAAATTCCTCTAGTTGCGGCCAACAACAACACTCACTTAGCTGGGCATCTCAAAAGATGTACTGCTAACATCTTGTCTAAAAGACTTTGATCCCATTCAAAGTTTCAAACTTTTGCTTTATTTGCAGTAATGAGCACCATCCAGATTATTCAGGGGATAGACTCAGACATGTAACATGTCAATCTATTTAAAGTGCTCCGATTCACCCCACAACTTGTTATTACCACATTGAATCTTCTTTGTGGGATCTCCACTCAGATAGATTGGGTTGCTACTGCGTATGAATCAGTCGGGGTTCAGACCCATCCCCAATCTAGATATTATAAACAAGAACTAATTCAAGTTCTTTAGTTTTATAGTGTTAGTTGTGTTATCCTTGGTACCACCATAACTAACAACTATCACCTACAATCCCTTATAGATTTCAATCTAACTTGGATGTGCCAAGTGATTTCTTATTATTCATACACTTATAATTTTGACAATTTTGTCAAAACTATTAGAAGTAGATTTAGTTGATCATGGCTAAATACAGACTTTAAGTCAATTAGACCATTCAACTATATCCTACTAGCAAGTACTAATAATAAGAAGATCAACTCAATGAAACGAGTTTCATTCCAATAGATTTGTTCAACATATCTTCACACGACGGGCCCATCGCTCAAGATAACTAGAAGCAAATATATTCATTAATGATCATTACAACCATTAACCAATTTTAGTTTATATTGAGATTAATCAATATATAGCACAAGGAAAAACAATTTCCTTCAAGTATTTTGAAATACTTAAACAAGAGCTCCACCAAGAACTCAACTT
The DNA here is from genome assembly GCA_022495995.1 of Adenophora triphylla var. japonica. Classification (NCBI taxonomy): domain Eukaryota; kingdom Viridiplantae; phylum Streptophyta; class Magnoliopsida; order Asterales; family Campanulaceae; genus Adenophora; species Adenophora triphylla. The sequence goes on along the minus strand of JAFEMH010001596.1, from coordinate 337,306 downwards.
GGTCGATTAATGTATCTTTATAATTTAATACAATTAGAGGCGCTTCTCTAAGACAATTAAATCTCCAAGATACATCAAATCCCAAGATATCTGAGAATATCATCATTTAGATAAATCACATTCTAATAGAAAGTTAATTAAGGAAACATATAACCTTTTAAAGATTCTAATTTTCTCAAGTAATATGTAATTATCTTGTGAAAATTTACCACTTCAAATGATCAGTTTGAAGCCAAGAATCTCGTTAATGGTTCTCATCCTTAATTCCAAACTTACTACTCAAGAATGACGAATAGGCATTAATTTATCTCAATTAACTTTCAACCAAATGAATGCAAACAAGTTTACGCCATATACAATACACTTATCAACATTATTTTGCAATAGACCAAGTTCACCAAAATTCATACATACAAAGCTAAAAAGGAAATATTTCATGAGAATTATTTCACCACATGTAAAAAGGTTTAACAATACAAAGAAATTACAACATGCCACTTATTAATTACAAAATTCATTGACTTTGATCGATCCGTATAAAATTATTTATTCTCTATATATAATAGAAGAAAAATAACATCCATTAGATGGATTTTCAAAACATATACTCAGTCAAATATTTTACACAAGAAAATTGCAATTAATAGTGACTCAAGAAAGTAGACGTTATCTATTTCTTATATTTGCTAGTACCCTTTCACAATCAACTAGTCTTAAACATTATCATGGTTAAAATCTTAACTAGATATAAACCTTCTCATTTAATCCATTCGTAGGTAATTAGAGGTGAGTCAACTAATTTGCATTTGCTCATATAGAGACCATACAAATTATCTAACTCTTGAAGCATCCTTAAATTTCAAACAAGCACTTGATAGTCATTAAAAGCAATTTTTAATTACTCTTCACTATCCTTAGCAATTTTAAATTTAATACTTCTTCTAAATTCATCTTACTTGCAAAGTTAGAACTTCATGGATTTACCCCCACATTTGACATCTTTGCATGATAACATAAAGATCAAATGTAAGAGTGAGACCGGTATCAACTCTAATTATATGAGAGAAACATCTTCTTAGAACATAGCATAGGAGAAAATTCACATGTTAGCCAATGTACCAAGGATTTTAGAATTAAAATCTTTCAAGTACATTGCTACCACCCATTCTAAAGGGTTTCACTAATAGTAGTATTTCTTACAATTTTAGCTTTTATCCTTTTATGTGAAATACGTACTCGCGAGAAGTACCCCCACATTGCAAAAGATAGTCAAGCTAAAACATCATCTTTTCAAAGGTTGAGTTACTACCACTCAAATACTTAAGATATATCCTTTCCGGAATAAGGCAAGCCAAATTCAAAGATTCTCTTAAAGTATTACTTTGGTAATTTCAAACTTTAAAAACAAACTACTACTGTAACCCTTTAAGTAGCAATTTTCTCATGCACCATCTCATAATAATTTTGAGTAATTGGAAAAGTCTTGCTATGAACTGATTCAAAGGTTTTTGAACAGATTCACCTCAAAGTTAGACTTACATCCGCTTCATGAGATTATAACCAATATAAGTTTCTTACTAGTTTTAACTGAGCTTTGTAACAAAACTTTGCTTAGCACTTTAATTTACAATTAAATAGCTATAGAGAGATTTTAGCTTGCAATCAATAAAGTGACAGTATATTTTACAAGTCAAGTATAGTACTATTAATAGTCACACAAATTAGCTAACAATGAGCAAGGTGATTCAATTTCATAAGAGAACACGTTCTCTTAACTAAATTACAATTCACCTATTCATAGAAATTTGAGACTTTCAATTAATAGCATCATACACCAATTTAAATTACTCATCCGTGATGGAAACATAATTTAAATCATATAAGGATCATAACCCAATTTAAATTAACTAAACATGATGAGACACAATTTAAATTATCTAGGTCATTATAACCAAATTTAAATTACTCATTCATGATAGATACATAATTTAAAACTTCATGGTTAACCTTCCGTTCACAAACGATTTAGTTATCAAATCGAGATAATTAAACTTTATTCTCAGATAAATATCACATTCAACTACTAAGTTAATCACAGATATCAGACAAGTACTCCAAGACAGCAAAATACAACTTCACAAGAAAAACAACATTTGTTTTTCTTTACCTAACCACTCAAAATATTCTACAATTGAATATGAGTCATTTCAGAGATTTTATGACACTTAGAAATATAGTGATGCACTTACTACATTCCACGAATGAGCACTAAAACACTTTTAGATTCACACATTCGTTTATGAGTCCTGCAACAACACTTGATATTTCTCATTGTCATTAATCTTCAATTTCAAGTTGTAAATATATGAAAGTGTTTGACTTCAAAGAGGTGCACTCTTACTCATATATTTACAAACTACTTAAGCGACTCATAAGCAATTATAAATTTTAAGACTGGTAAAGTAAACTACAGTTTTTCCATTCCGTCTCATGTATTTTACTTTGTCACTTTACTTATCAAGGTAATTAACATTAGGTTGAATAAAGCTTTTCAGACAATTTTTCAATTGTCACCAAGTTGGTCATACGCAAGAAAAGCTACAAGAACGTAATTGTACAACTCTAATTATCAATACTACAAAGGTGTCATACCTTTGAATATTCCAATTTAATGGAATAATTTCAAACAATATGACTGTACCGAATTTTCTCCAAAATTCTCTTGAAGTATTTATTAGAGTACAACAAGAATGATCAAGGCTTCTCTCATCCGCTTATTCAGTTATTGATTTTCTCAAGTAAATGAAATCATAACACGAAATTAGATAAATAGTACTTTTCATAATAACATTGTTAATATAGTACTAATTTTCTAACTCATCAATTAGTGCGGTTAAATAATACTTTCCAAAAGATTTGAGTGTATCCGAAATCTCATTCAACAAGGTTGAAACCAACGATTTTTTCGAACATTCAAATAACTTTTAGATCAATCAACAAATATACAAATGGTAGTAGATCAATGTTATGCTCATGATCTAAATAACTCAAAACTTGATCTCAATCAGCATGATGATCCATGAGATATTTTGTTCATATACAAAAATTAGTAGGATTGATTTCATGAACCTTTACAACTAATTTTTACTCCAACAAAGACAAAATTAACAATCTAGAGTACCAATTATAATATTTTATTTGATTAGCCCAATTATTTACTTGCGCTAATTTTCACCGTTTCATATTACCTAGAATCATCAATTACAAGCATAAGAGATTTGACCCCATATAATAATCATTACAATTTAACATATTCTTCAAATATATTAAATTACTTGTACAAAGAATTAATCTTTCAAGTTCAATGATTATACGGACAAATCTGGATCATATCGAATCAACTACAATCAACAAATAACATGATTACTATTTTCTCTTAGACTGTTGGAATATAAATTGCACAACAAGCAGATTAAGCAAATAATCACATAGGGGCAATCATGCATTTGACAGTTTAATTGAAACGATTGCAGTGAATCAACACAAAGTAACACAAGCATCTAAAATCAATCTTTATAGAGCAAGAAATCAGAAAGATTTAGAAAAACTTATCGGGTAGATCGAGTCGCCTTAGGAAGACTGTCCTAAGAGAAAATATTGCCCCCAATTGGTGCAACTCAGTGCATGGCAAATTCCTCCGAGGATAAAAACGATCTCGGATTACATACCAAGAAAACTTAGCACACGTGTATGTAACCACAGGCGGTCCTATCTCGCCGCCTTGAATCTCACGAACGAATCTCTATGAACGGGGAGTAATTTAGCAATGAATTAAAGCCAAGAGAATTGTGTTTCTCTTTTAACAATTCACGTAAATTCAACTATGAAAGAAAGCAAGAGAAAGGTTTTCTCTTTGATAACTCATACATACCATGCGGCTGGGAAAGAGAAATATATATACATGTGGAATTTTTAGGGTTTAAAGCCTTCAATTCGGCCCAGGAAATCCATAAGCCCGACATATGCGGCGCCCTCGATGCTGTACGCGCGCGCCTGACAACAACAGGTAATTCACGTCGAGCTCTCGGTGCACAAGCGCGGTCGCCCTTGTCATAAGCGCGGCCGCCCTCGAGCACAGTGCCACAGACGCGTTTTTCCCCTTTGCCAAATTCGTTCAACCCAAAGAAGCTTCAAAGTCATAGAACTATGAACTTCCATACCACATATACCAAATATTCCAACATACTCCCTCCATCCCGTCCGTAGAGGAAAGTTTTGGCCTTGCATGAAAATTAAGAAAAATAATATATGAAAGAGAAAAAATGTATAGTGGAATAAATGTTGTGAGTATGAAAAGTGATGTAGGAAAAAGAAAGTGGGATAGGCAATAGTTAGTGGATAGTTATTGTGAGTATGACAAGTGAATCCCACAAATAAATAAGTAATAAAAAAACTTTCCATTTTTTGGTTATGCCCTTTCAAATGGGTCGCCCAAAAAGGAAATGTGTGCCTCTTTGGACAGGACAGAGGGAGTATTCATTTTCATGAATTTTTTTCTCTTATTTTTTTTTAGTAGACTTTGTCCCTAAATGTTTGTTACCAATTTTTTTCACTATTTATGTTAACTTGCAATATTAAATGTTTAAAAAACAGATAAAAAGAAAAATATTTATTCATCCTTGTCAATAAATTTTATAAAAAATAAACATAATAAATAATATTTAGACATTTAGTTGGGGACAAAAGGAGGGTATTTTTTCCATCTTTTTTCATGCAACTCCCTACTACTGGCTTTCCTTGAATAGCCATATTATGGTAGAGGAGCTACCATATGCCCTCCTTTTTTTTACCTCATCTACAGCCGGGGGCGGATTCAGTATGCCGCCAGGAAATGCAAATGACGCACCTGACATTTTGAAAAAAAATTACCGAGTGTTTATTAAAAATATACTCCCTCCGTCCCATCTTTTTATAGACTTTTGGGTTTTGCACGGGAATTAAGGAAAAAGTATTATATTGAAAGTGTTGTGAGTGTGAAAATAAAATAGGAGAGAGAATGAGTGGAGAGAATAGTAAATTATAATGGTGATGTGAGTATTAAAATAATGTAGGAGAGAGAATGAGTGGAGGGAATAGTAAAGATTCCTTTCCATTTTAGGAAAGTATATATTATTGTGGATCGCCCCAAAATGGAAAGTTTATATATTATCATGGGACGGAGGGAGTATATATATATATATATATATATATATATATATATATATATATATATAGAGAGAGAGAGAGAGAGAGAGAGAGAGAGAGAGAGAGAGAGAGAGAGAGAGAGAGAGAGAGAGAGAGAGAGAGAGAGAGAGAGAGAGAGAGAGAGAGAGAGAGAGAGAGAGAGAGTGTGCAAACTGTAATTTTCGAAAGAAGAGGAATGCAAAGTGTAAATATGTGAAAGGTGGATAAAACTAACTTTCACATATTTACACTTTGCATCCCTAATCTTTCGAAAATTACAGTTTGCACCCTATACTTTTTTTTTTCACACTCACTCTAAATCCTAGATACGTCACTACAGCACCCTCTGTCACACATCCCTATCTTTGGGGTAGTCAGGTAATCAGCTCCATTAGAAATAGATGTAAAACCTGCCTATTGTCTAACTTGAAGGTTTCCTCTTTTCTGCTTCAATTGTCTGGAAATAGTGCTGATCAACAACAACATTACCCCATTATAATGATTGTGGTAATCACACCATTTGTTCCGGTTCCTTTCAGCTGTTTTTTTAAGCATCAGGGGAGGTGGAGGAATTTCCACTGCCTTGAGAATAGCAGCCCGCAGAGCGGTCAGAGGAGTATACACCATTTCATCCTCCATTTCCTTAAACTTCTCCCTTTTTTCTGATTCTATTCTTTCCCTGCCCGGAGCTTTGGCCATGCTCATGTACTTGGCTGTAAGTCCGCGGGCTCCTCTTTCACTATGGATATATATATACATATATATGAACATAAAAAATGAGATGAGATAGGTGGAAGCAGTATAATGAAAATTCAAAAAAGGAGACCGAATCGACCAACTGCAGTGATTCAAGAAAGAGAAGCAATGGAGATGAACAAAATGTACCAATTACAACAGCATCAATGTCAGCATCAAAACCACCTCATCCATCAGTGCAGACGACAAATTCCAAAAAATTACCCCTCTTCTATAAAATAAACAACACACTTGTTGAGCATTGCCTAAATAAAGGGTACACAAAATTCTGAAAAAGAGGAAAAAGAAAGCAAGCTAACGAGGATTAACGAAGATCCGTGATGATACACATTGCAATCTATCACTCTGAACCCATCGGGAAGTGTTCCAACGCATCTTGTTTGCCATTAACGTAGAACTCCACAACAGCCTTCATTCTTGGTAATTTGTCCGGGTGGTAATTGACATGGACAATTACAGGCTTCAATTTCTTCAGCTTATCATCTTTCCTAACATACTTGAAGAGAACCTTACTATTCATGAACATATAAAAATCCATAGTTCTCCTAGAAGCATAAAGCCCAATATAACCAGGATGAGAAGGAAAAGCGAGCTCTTCATTAAAAACTGCCTGGTCCCACGCCTCTGACTTTGCAAGACGGTCAGCTACACGGTCCAAAAGCTCTATAGCAGGAATGGTGGGTCTAATATAAAAGAAACCAGAGTTATATACCCATATTCTCATTGTATGAGCATATCTTGCCCACCCCATTGCAGGTTCATCAAATACATCATTGTATCCGTAAGCAGTTTCGTTGTTGTGGCCATCAGTCATGGATTCAACATCCGAATCACGATATAAATAATCAAATGGATTCTGTAAATAGACTATATCAACATCTGAGAGAAGAACACCATACCCCATCTGCAAAAACTCCCTCAAAATACGGAACTTTAATCCAGAGACAGCATGGTTGCCACCTGTCTTTGCAACTGAATCAATACCCTCATCTGGGTCCCGCTTGTAAAAGGGTACGTCATTATCTTTGCAGAAATCTGCAATCGCGTCATCTAAAGCCACGACTAGATAATTTGTTATACCAACATTCTTGATGCTAGTGAACCAAACTTGTAACATTTCTTTCACGTTGGAATTTGCCAATGCAACTATGAGCTCTTTTCCAATAGCGACGTCTTGCAATATCTTAGCCAGTCTAGGGTTCAGGGATTCATCAGGGAGGACGGTTGGGTTGGTTCTTAAACTTTTAACGGTACCAAAAGGCCCAGCTTTTTGTGGTGCACTGCTTAACACAGTGACATGTTCCTCACCTCCACCATTTTTCTGCTCAGCAAGACGTAGCTTGTTGGTTAGCTCTCTAACTTGCTTCTTTAATTCTGCATTCTTGTCAGATAGCGCCATCATATCCGACTTCAACATGTTAACTTTTTCCATGGATTCGCACGAGGATGAGTCCATCTACAAAAAAAGCCACTTGTAAATGACATTATAGCCAATCATGACATTATTTTTATAAAATGGCTACTCTGTTTGACTAAAAAGAGCACTTTTATTACTACCTCCGTCCCAAAATGAATGTCCAATTATTTTTCAAACTTGCTCTTGATCAAGAGAAAATTTGATTTTTTTTTTTGGGACATTCATTTTGGGACGGAGGGAGTATGAAATATCCAGGTGGAGTCACAGTTGCAAATCTAGGAAACAAACTACTTCATCTGTCCCAATTGAAGAGGGTACACACTTTGAACTTTTATGGTAAATTTGTCCGATTTGCAAATTGATATTTGACAAGAACATGATTGTGTTCAAAAACTATCACAGGGTTCTAGTATTATTTCTTCTGGCTAAATAAAAATGTATACATCCGAAAGTTGGTCATATTGAACAACAAAAATGTCAAAGTGTTCAACTGAGAAGGAGAGATTATACATGCACACTTTTCAAACTCATCACAGTCTCGGTGAGTAAATAACAAACAACAATATCCTAATACAATCATATATAAATTGAGTTCAAAGGCCAGGACTTGAGCTTTGAACAACTGACCTACACAATGTGATACCATGCTTCTTTAACTAAACATGATCATCCAAACCGTATCGTTCAAATTCAAATAGGGAAAATCCCTCTCACGGCTAAAAGCAGAAAATCCAGAATCAATGTAGTCATAAGCTTAAACCAGTTACAATTTGCTACGCAATCAAACTCTGATCTTAATCTGTTTGTTCTCCAGCCTTTGTAACACCCCACTCAGCCACCCTCCCCAAACCCCATTACATACACAAACCAACAATCCTAAACGCTACTCCCTCCGTCCCAAAATGTTTGTCCCATTTGACTTTTTTTGTTGAACTTTGACCACAAATTTATGAGAGATTAATCATGTTCATGAAATTCTAAAAGTTGTTGATAATATTATTAATGGTGAATCAATAAGAATTTTTAGAATTTCATGAACATAATTAAATTTTCATATATTTGTGGTCAAAGTTCAACAAAAAAGTCAAATGTTCAACAAAAAAGTCAAATGGGACAAACATTTTGGGACGGAGGGAGTATTAGTTTTCTATCAACAAAACCAGTAATTACCTATCCAAAAATAAAATTAAGCAAAACCAGAAATTCTTGGAGTACTTGGAATAGCATAGAAGTTATTGATTCAAGAAACTAAAGAGCAAAGTAAACGATAATTTACAACAAACAACAACAAAGCCTTAATTCCAAAATGATTTAGGGTCAACGATCATGAATGTCACATGGACTAGTCAATGAAAGAGGTGAGAAAAGTCAACGATACTTTAATGAGGAAGAATTCTATAGGCATCAACAGATTGACAAATCAACACATAAACAATAAATTATGCAATTTTCAAATGTGATCATCAACACAATTATCAAAGAGAAAGTAGAAAAGCGAACCTGGAGATTGGATTTGGTAAGGGGGCGAGTAAGAGTAGAAGGATTGATGGGAGAGAAAAATCCATGGGGAAACAAAAACGCAAAGACGCAACCAAGTAGAATTCCGATGACAATTGCGACGGCGATTCTAGATCCACGGCTAGCTTGACCCCCTTTTTCTCTCCTAACCGCCATCATCTCACCCCTTTTCTCTTTTACAAAACCGAAATCAATAAAGTTTGAAACTTTTGGATTATGGTGATGAGGGTTTGAGAAACCCTAGAAAATGGAGATTCAGTTTCGATGTGATGTCGAATGCAAGTATGAACTCGTCCACCATGAGAGAGAGAGAGAGAGAGAGAGAGAGAGAGACTATATTAAGGTAGGTAGCTGTGTGTGTGTGCAGAGTTGTGAAGACTATTATTCTTTTTTCGGGTTCAAGTTTTCTAATGCCATCGTGGAAAGGAAAGCCCTACACAAAATCACATTTTTATTTTCCAATATATTTTCACAAAAATATTGAAAATTCCAAAAATAAATACTCCCAAATTTTTTTCCGCTACACTGAAGTTCCAAAATTAACAAAGTACTCCCTCTCTCTGTCCCACAATTCTATGCATTTTTTGTGCCGACGCGAAAATTAAGGTAAAAGGTGATAAAATTTAATGTGTTGTGAGTGTAAAAGTAAAATAGAAGAAAGAATGAGTGGAGAGAATAGTAAATTTAAAAAGTGTTTTGAGTAGAGAGAAGTGAGTCCCATTTTCATTTTGAAAAAGTACAAATTATCGTGGAACGTTCAAAAGAGATCTTTTTACGATTTATTGTGAAACGGAGGGAGTATAATAAATGCTTTGTCTAACTTACTGACACACTGCTGTACATTTATATTTTTGTAAGTTTTTTTCAATTAATCCATCTTTTTAATCCAGATTTGGATTTAGATTTAAAAAAGAGATCTCTCTCTATATCTACTTCCAGATCTATCTGATTATTTTATGTTTTTCGTCCTTAAATTTTTATTTTGAAGCCTTGTTTTTTTCGTCTGTTTTCCAACAACCCATCTCCTTTCCTCTCGATTGCCCATCATCAACCTTCAACGCCAACACCAACCGCCTCACAACCATTCCCCTGTTCCAATCCCCGGCGATCCAAACACCAATTCCCTCTCCATTCGCCGCTGCAACCTTACCCACCAACTCCGATCAATTCCGCCGGTGGTATCATCCCCAACAACGCCCACAACAACCGCTTCACTGCCGTTTGCGTTTAGTAAGAGAGATTTTGATTTGCCGTGTTATTTACGTGCCAGTGTTAGGGATTTTATGTGCCAGTTTTAGTGTAAATTAATGTCAGTTTATAAGTATTTGAGTATCAGTTTGAGAATTTGATGCATTGGTGGACTGGATAATTAGATGCCAAACAGTATGTGTTTTTGGAGTGCCGATCCATGTATTTTGGAGTGCCGGTTAGTGTATAATAGAGTGCCGGTAAGTGTAACTCGAGTGTCAATGTATTTTTGAATGCCAGTTCTTGTAATTTTGAATGCCACCCATGTTTTTTTGAATGCCAGTTCATGTTTTTTTGAATATCGGCAAAAATAATTATCGTGTTTTTTAGTGCCGTATATGCATTTTTGAGTGCCGGTAAATGTGTTTTCAAATGCCATCCATGTATTTTTGAATGCCGGTGCTTGTATTTTTGAGAGCCAAAGAAAATATTAGTGTAACAAAGTGTCAGTGTTAGTGTAACAGAGTGCCAGTGTGAAGAGTGCCAGTTCATGTATTTAAAAGTGCCCGTGTAAAAAGTGCCAGTTTCATGTTTATAAAATGCCAGTATGAAATCACTGATCATTTGTAATATTAACACTGGCATTTATCATGGTTGCCAGTAATTACAAAAATGCCACCGTTTATTTTGAACATGGTTGCCAGTAATTACAAAATTGTCACCGTTTATTTTGAAAACACGTTTTTTCTTATCTTAAGAAAAAACTAGTTTTTTATAAGACCAACTCGGGTACTACTATATACAAGGCATGGAATTTACAAGGCATGTGCAAATGACCAAAATACTTCATATATAAACTTAAAAAAAAAAACATCCCTTCCCTCCCCCATTTCAAACAAAACACCGTTCTTCTCTCTCTCTCTCTCTGCGCGGCTCTCTCTCTCTCTCAACACACACGGTGAATCAACGGACCACCACAACACCACCACCATACACAACAAAATGAAGAGAAACAAGCTCCCTATCACTGGGTGGAAAGTTCGGAGCCGCCTTCTACACTGGCTCCAAAAGTAATCTAATTTCTAAACCTAAATTTAAATTTGAAAACCCAACATTAATTTTATACCTAAAATCGATTATATAATGCTTAATATTTTTTAAACCTATCCTAAATGGTTCTAATTGCGATTTCGTAACATAAATTTGGGTTTTTTGTTTAAATCGGATACGAATTCGTGTGCCTAAAATTTGAAATTGTCGGCGTGTGTTTCGTATGAACACACACGAAATGGTCACCACATTTCGTGTAATGGCACACGAAAATGTAACCGATTCATCGGTTACATTTCGTGCCAATACACGAAAATGTTGGTGACCATTTGTGTAGTACACGAGATACTTTCCACATTTCGTATATTAGTACACGAAATGTAAATTGATTCATCAGTTTGCATTTCGTGCTCTAATACACGATATGTAGTGAGGTTTCTCATGTCTTTAAGTGTTCTGATCTGGGTATATCTCGTGTGACTAAACACGAGATAGTTTGGTATATGTCGTGTAAAATCCACACGATATGTTTGTTGTTTCTGGTAATTATATCGTGTGGATTTTACACGAAATGTAATCTATTGTGTGTCGTGTATTGTTCATACGATATATCCTGCTACCTGTCGTATATTTCCACACGAAACACCTTATAAAAAAGTTAAATTTAATTATAAATAAATGTGGTAGGTTATATGATATTGTATGATGTTAGTTCATTCATATATGTAATCATTGTTTGTTTTTCAACTTATTATAACAATAAACATACAATCTTGATTAACAAATACGATAATTTCAAATATATAATCTTGATCAAGTGACATTCCTCTAATGTACAATTTATCATTAACCTCGTTTGACAAATCATCGAAACAACTTTACTCGTTATATAACATGTTTAATTAACTCATTATATATAATCTTTATTAGAAATATAACACCATAAATCATTAATTTAACATAATATATGCACATCATAACATCGTCCGTTAGTTGATAAATAAAGTGATATCATTTTTACCTAATAAATGTGATAGGTTATGTATATGTTATTATGTGTTATTGTATGATGAATTATAACATGTTTAATTACTTCTTTAAATATAATCTTGATTAGAAATATAACACCACAATCATTAACCTCGTTTGACAAATCATCGAAACAACTTTACTCGTTATATAACATGTTTAATTAACTCATTATATATAATCTTTATTAGAAATATAACACCATAAATCATTAATTTAACATAATATATGCACATCATAACATCGTCCGTTAGTTGATAAATAAAGTGATATCATTTTTACCTAATAAATGTGATAGGTTATGTATATGTTATTATGTGTTATTGTATGATGAATTATAACATGTTTAATTACTTCTTTAAATATAATCTTGATTAGAAATATAACACCACAATCATTAACCTCGTTTGACAAATCATCGAAACAACTTTACTCGTTATATAACATGTTTAATTAACTCATTATATATAATCTTTATTAGAAATATAACACCATAAATCATTAATTTAACATAATATATGCACATCATAACATCGTCCGTTAGTTGATAAATAAAGTGATATCATTTTTACCTAATAAATGTGATAGGTTATGTATATGTTATTATGTGTTATTGTATGATGAATTATAACATGTTTAATTACTTCTTTAAATATAATCTTGATTAGAAATATAACACCACAATCATTTCTTCGGGGATTATAAATAAAGTGGTATCACTTAACCGTGATAGGTTATATGATATTGTATGATCCAATATGACATTAGCTACTTGTCATGCCTCAGTGTATAAAATTTGCTCAATTAACAACACAATTCAATAATTTATCATAGCATATGCGTATCATTAACATCGTGTTGCAAATCATCGAAGAACACTTTCATTTTGAAATGTCGTATGGATATACACGAGAATAGGACCTCATATCGTGTGTGTTATTACGATATTAATGACAGAGTCAATGTACATTTCGTATAATATCATACGACTTGATTTTTTCCGAAATTGGTCTATGTCGTGTATTATTACACGACATAAAGCCTTCATGTCGTCCTTTCGCATACGACACGCGAGGGGTAGTTTTGCCATTATTGATGCCTTGTATGTAGTATGCCTTGTATATAGAATTTACCGACCAACTCTATGTATATATATATAGTAAAAAATATTAATAATAAATAAATAAATCAGTCCTCCACATGAATTTTTGCTCTCCACTCAGACCTCTTTAACACCATACTTTCATCCAATAAAATATCAACACCTCATTTATATCCATCTTTTTGTAAGCTATTTTTGTGCCCTAAACATTGCCCAAAAAACATTAACAAGTCACCTACAATGTGACGGGAGTACAATTTAAATAAAATTCTGATTCAACGCCCCTGTATTAAGGGTTTTATAAAAATAGAGTTGACCCTTACGCTAGTCTTAATCAACAAATAGTAAACTACTTTTTTCTTTTTGACCCCACAATAATTGCAAAATGTCTTTAAACCCCCAATACTTTTGTTCAGGTTAATTATAGACATTGATATTCTGAGAATTCGTTTCGTCTCATTTTTTCCGTTATCTTTGTATAAACCCTAGCAATTTATAATGCTGGAAAAGACAGCAATAGCATCTGTCGATTTTCTTCGTGAGGTCTCAACAACCAACTCATCCACATTTAGAGCTAATTTCAGAAAAAAAAAATCCGAAAGCGTCCAAAACAAACAAACTTTTTGCCCCGTCAAAGGCACGCTTATTCTTATACAATGTCAATCACAAGTCCAGGAGCCAAACTGGCAGCATCACTGTCAAAGTGTAGAGGCATAGTTCCCCCCATGGCATTCCAGTTTACTGGTCAGACCTCCCCCAACTGGTATCTTCTCCCAAGAAAAGATGTTCCATCTTTTACTTTTACATGAGCATTAAACTATTATATACAAAGGCAGCCTCCCCTGAGGGATCCGCCACATATAAGCGATCGGGAAAAATGAAAGAAAAATGTGACTCGTCAAAAATTCTGCCACAAAGGCATTGAGCAGCTAAATCACCACCATGCAACCTTTATTCAGTTGATTCTCATCAACACAAAAGCGTAAGACATAATCTAAGACCTTCATGCTGAAGAATTTTCCTGCATGGCAATGAAGTGATAAAAGTGTCAGATACCATCACGCTGCAGTAATCCACTTGTTCTCAGAATAGTCAAACTTCATCAATGAATGTGTCATACGCAACAGGGCATCAAGGCACTCAAGAATACCCTGGGCATTTATAGAGATAAATATAGGGGGAAGATGCAAAAATAAAAATCGTGCTCAGCCTGTCATAATCAAGAAAGTCCATTGACTTATTCTTCTATTTAGAATGCATCCAATTTAACCAAAAAGTCCAGAAAAAAAAAAATACCCCATCCGTCCCACTTCAAATTGCAAAAAAAAAAAATAGTTCACGGGACTCAAGGAGAAGTCCAATCTTGGAGAGTAATGAGATAAACCGAGTTTGATGACGAGTTGAAGATGTGTTCCCGGACATGTGTGGCGTCGGGTGTGGTTTCGTTCCTCGCGTCCGAGGTGGTGATAGGTTGGTGCATGACCATTTCGGAGATAATGGGGTTGTGGTGATAGGTTCGGGCTTACGTATGACGGCCGAGAAAAGGTTCGGACTTACGTATGACGGCCGAGAAAAGATTCGGGCTTACGTATGACGACCGAGAAAAGGTTCGGGGAAGGAGAAGGTTTCTAAGATTGTGTTTCCTAATCTAATACAAGGATTAATCTCCTAGAAGGAGAAAGTTTCTAAGATTGTGTTTCCTAATCTAATACAAGGATTATGCTTTCTAATCTATTTATTACAATATATACTTGAATATAATATAATGATATTATATTCCTAATAAAATATATATAATATTAAGGTGTTGTGAGTATGAATAGTGGGATAGAGTTAATAAGTGGGGTACGGAATACTAAGTGGGGTTGTTAGTGCGAGTATGACAAGTGAGTCTCATTGATTACAAAGTATTATAAAGTTTCCATATTGGCCTTTTGCAATTTTAAGTGAGACACCTAAAATGACAAATTTTGCAATCTGAAGTGGGACGGAGGGATTATAAGACTTCTACTATCCTCATTTCAGAGAAGAAGTTTCATTTGGTTGGTAGTTCTTTACCAACCATAGTCATGAAGATAAGACTGTAACAATAATAATGTTGTGAATATGGCCCTCCACACCCAAGCAAACCTACAAGAATAATAATCGCACACAAACCAAGCACAAGAAATCAAAGAAACAGAAAAGAACACAAGAAATTGTTAACCCAGTTCACCAATTTGATTGGCTACGTCTGGGGGCACTACCAAGCCAGGATCTTGCACTATGTAGTTAGAATTTGTGTAACAACTGAATTGGGGGCGGAACATTGTTTATATATGACCTAGGGTAGAGTCCAATTCCTAAACAAACAAGGAAACTTTGACTGTTGCGAACGGGCGGAGCGCGGCCGCTCCGCTGAGCGCGGTCGCGCTATCGACGAGTAAGACCAACGCAGCCTCGGCCTTGAGCGCGGTCGCCCTTTCCTCTCGTGCGGTCTCCTCGAAGATGTCCCTCCCGAGCCCCTTCCTCGGACAAGAGCGCGGTCGCGCACATAGGCGGCGCGGCCGCTCTTGACCCCGAAAACTCTACGAAAAAATCTTCCTTGCTTCGATGTCTAGCCCAATTGATCCTCTAACCCAACAATCTCCCACCTAGAGATCAACCACACATATAAGCCCCGTATCCGTCTTTCAACTCACCCTTGGTGTCCTCCTAGTGCTCACCTCGATCATGGTAGTGCCATCCTCCTCTCTCATTCTTCAAGCCCAATTGAAGCTTTGCGACAGCCTTCAATTTCTCAAGGTTCACAACCTTTGCCAACATGTCGCCCGGATTCTCCGATCCCAATATCTTTTCTAGCCACAAAGTCTTCTTCTCCAAGAGATGCCCGATGTAGTGAAACCTCGCTTCAACGTGCTTCGTCCTCGAATGAAATGCCGGATTCTTTGCCAAGTGAATTGCGCCCGACCGTCACTGTAGAGAATATTACCACTTCGCGTCTTCCCAAGTTCACCCAAGAAGTTCTCAGCCAAACCATCTCTTTACTTGATTCTCACATCGCCACATATTCTCGCTTCTGCAGTCGATCGAGCCACGATCTTTGCAACTTAGAAGCCTGTGAGATTGCTTTGTACTCACCCAATGTAAACACATAACCCGTAGTACTTCTCCTTTTATCAAGATCACTTGATGCCAAGTCCGCATCAACATAACCCGCTAACACCACTTCCTTGCTCGAGAAACACAGAGCCTTACCAGTGAGCACTTTACATAACGTAGGATCCACTTAACCGCTTCCCAATGTTGCTTTCTGGATTGCCCATGAACCGGCCGACTACTCCCACCGCATGTGCAATGTCCGGCCTTGTACACACCATCGCATACATGAGACTCCCACACCGAAGCATATGGAGTTCTCTCCATCTTGTCACGCTCTTCCTTGTTCCTAGGCGAGTCCCTCGGATAGCTTGAAATGCAAACCCAATGGCGTCCCCTGCTGGCTTTGCCTCTTCCATACAAAACCTCGCTAAGACCTTCTCAACATATTCTCGCTTGTGAAAGAACCAACTTGCCCGACTCCCTATTCCGATCAATCCGCATGCCCAAGATTTTCCTTGCCTCTCCCAAATCCTTCATCTCGAACCGTTCCGACAACCGAGTCTTCAACCTCGTTTACCTCTACCGCTAGAGCCCGCTATCAACATGTCGTCCACATATAACAAAGAAGATAATATACCCATTGTCCGTGTTCTTGAAGTAGCAACAATGATCCGCCTCACATCTCGATAAAATCAATGTCGTGTACGAATCCATCAAATTTCTGTACCACCGCCAGGAGCTTGTTTAAGGCCATACAAGCTCTTAGTCAATCCCGCAAACTAGCTCCTCGCTACCCTTAGACAAAACCCTCCGGGCCGTACCATGTAAATTTCCTCCTCCAAGTCCCCACGAAGAAAGGCCGTCTTCACATCCATCCTGCTCTAGCAGCAAGTCATCCGCCACTACTATCCCGTAACCATTCTCGATAGTGGTCATCTTCACAACCGGAGTGAATACTTCGGTGTAGTCAATACCATACTTCTGCCGAAACCCTTTAACAACCGGGTCTTGCCTTGTAACGCTTGCATACCGTCTCGCTTCCTCCTCGATTCTCGTAAACCCATTTGTTATGCGGTGCCTTCTTCCCCTTAGGTAGTTTAGTCAACTCCCAAGTTTTGTTTGCCTTCAATGAGACCATCTCATCTTCCATCGCAGCCTTTCCACTTATTACAAAGCACACTACGAATCGCTCCGCATAACATTCCGGTTCCCATTATCTCGTCAACAACAAATAATAATTCGAAGGAGTACACTGCTGTCGGGTGATCCACGCACCGCTGGATCTACGCAGCGGAATATCCGATTCGGGAGTACGTGGTTCATCTTCGCGACCTCCCGACTACGTAGTCAACATGAATCGTCCCGCTCCCACCCGAGTCCGGAATATCCACCTCTACAACCTCTCGGTTCGAACTA
Source organism: Adenophora triphylla var. japonica (assembly GCA_022495995.1). Classification (NCBI taxonomy): domain Eukaryota; kingdom Viridiplantae; phylum Streptophyta; class Magnoliopsida; order Asterales; family Campanulaceae; genus Adenophora; species Adenophora triphylla. The sequence goes on along the minus strand of JAFEMH010001596.1, from coordinate 319,526 downwards.
GTGCCATCGATGCCCCCTTTCTATCCTTGTACAAAACCTCGTTCATCAATACCACATCTCGACTACGAATAACCTTATGGTTTTGATCATCCCAAAATTTATACCCGAAGTCATCCCCGCCATACCCAATAAATGTACACTTACGTATTTAGCATCTAATTTAGTTCTCTCAAAGAATCAACATGAACATAAGAGACGCACCAAATACGCGAAGAAAGGACAGATTTACCTCGCGCCACTCCAAGCTTCCTCTCGAAATTCCGTTTCCCAATGGAACCGATGGTCCCCGATTGATCAAGAAAGCCGCCGTGTCAACCGCATATGCCCGAACGTCTTCGGAAGTCCACACTTCAATCTCATACTTCTAGCCCGCTCGTTCAATGTTCTCGTTCATCCTTTACGCTACCCCGCTGAGTTGTGGAGTCTTCTTTGGAGTCTTCTCCATACGAATACCATTCGCAAAGACAATATTTCCTAAACTCCCGAGCTCATACTCCCCACCATTATCTCGATCTCAAGCACTTAAGCTTAAGTCCCGTTTGATTCTCCACCAAGGCCCTCCACTTCGAACACCTCGAAAGCCTCATCTTTCCCCTTCAAGAAATAGACCCAAACCTTCCTTGTAGAATCATCAATGAAGGTCATGTAATATGACGCACCACCCAGAGATGTAACCTGAGATGGCCCCCACAAGTCCGTGTGAACCAATTCCAACTTTGCTTCCTCAATCTCCTACCCGTCCTCGAGAAATTATTTCTCCCTTGTTTGCCAAACATACAATCTTCGCAGATCCCCACGTTGACTGTCTTTCAAACCCGTAGTAGACCCTTAGAACAAAGTACCTTCATCCCCGTCTCACTCATGCGACCCGATCGACCAGTGCCACAAATCGGTATCACCCTTTGGGCTGCTTTGCACCGCAATACTATCCTTGGTGTTGTTCGCCAAATACAAAGTACCCTCCTTATTACCCCGAGCGATCTCACAATCCTCCTTGGTAATAACCCAGGTTCTCTCGTAGAAAGTCACCTTGTAATCCTCTTCGTCCAACCGCCCAACCGAAAGTAGGTTCTTTTTCAAACCCGAATGTGCACGACCCCGTTCATGTAGAACCTTCCGTCCGATGCTCCTATCTCGACATCCCCTTCCCTTGATTTCCAAAGGCTCGCCATCGCCTAGATAGACCTTCCCGAAATCACCGAAGTGTAATTATCCATCTCTTCCTTATGCCCGCAAGAGTGGAATGATGCCCCGAATCCAAAGACCCGTGATTCTAGTGCACTACTAACACTCGTAACCAAAAGCACATCATTACCTTCGATCGCCACATTCGCCCGATTGCCCTTACGATTTGGACAATCCCTCTTAAAGTGTCCCAATTCCTTACAATAATAGCATCGAATGTATCCCTTCGCAACCTTCGGTTTGTCCTTGGTCTCATCCCGCTTTGCCCTTTCCACTCACTCCGTTCTCCCTAGATTCGGTTCTCCCTTGTTTGCATAGTACCCGGCTTTCCCTACTAGTAGTAGCTAAAGCCGCTCCCGAAGTACTTCGATGTCCCCAACTTCTTCATGCGATTTTCCTCACCTAAAAGAAAGTCTTTAACATCATCATATTTCAATTTTTTCTTACCTGCCGAAGCGTTGATTGCAGCCACCGTTCCGCTCCAACTTGCCGGTAAAGAAGCTAGCAACAAGCATGCATGAACCTCGTCATCGAACTTGATCTCCACCGCCGATGAATCCATGACATCCATAAATTCATCGATGTGCTTAGCCAAGGATCCTCCCTCTCGCATCTTGAGACTACCCATCTTGCGTATCAAATCAACCTTATTTGCAGCAGACGGAGTTTCAAATCTCTCGCAAGATAATCCAATAGCTCCTTGGTGGTTGTCGCCTTCTGGTAGTCTTCGCGATCCACTTTGACAAAGTAGATCTAACCACCCCTAAAGCCTTTCCGATCCGTGAGTTCCCATTCTTCCCGATCTTCATCTTCCGGTTTCGACACCCTTCGTAGGCTTGTAGAGATCCTTGTTGTACAATAGATCCTCAATCTGCATCCTCCAATATCCGTAGTCGACCCATCGAATTTCTCAACCGCCTGTTTGTCCTCGCCCATTCTTGATTGCTTGAAACAACTCCCTTGATCTTGAAACCAAAAGCTCGATACCGGGCCATTTGTGAATATGGCCCTCCACATCCAAGCAAACCTACAAGAATAATAATCGCACACAAACCAAGCACAAGAAATCAAAGAAACAGAAAAGAACACAAGAAATTGTTAACCCAGTTCACCAATTTGATTGGCTACGTCTGGGGGCACTACCAAGCCAGGATCTTGCACTATGTAATTAGAATTTGTGTAACAACTGAATTGGGGGCGGAACATTGTTTATATATGACCTAGGGTAGAGTCCAATTCCTAAACAAACAAGGAAACTTTGGCCCCATTCTTTGAGCAGGCGGAGCGCGGCGCTCTTACCTGTGAGCCTTGGTCGTGATTGAACGAGTAAGACCAACCTAGGCCTCGGCCACTTGAGGCGCGAGTCGCCCTTTCCTCTCGGCGCGGTCGCCCTCGAAGATGTCCCTCCCGAGGCCCCTTTCTCGGCCTGAGCGCGGTGCGCGCGTATAGGCTGGCCCGCTCTTGACCCCGAGAAACACCTACGAAAAAATCTTCCCCTTGCTTCGATGTCTAGCCCAATTGATCCTCTAACCCAACAAATAACACAAACACACACATACAAAAACGATTCATTTCCATTTCCTAACATCCCTCCTGCCCATGAGATTCGAACCTGGGATAGTGCATAATATTGATATTATCTCATCAATAATAATAATAATAATAAAAAAACTATTAAGAGGTGCCACCTTGCTGAGGGACTTTGAACCACACAAACTTTGCATAGACATGTTCTCTAAAGTGAAAAGGAGTAGTGTAAATAAGTAGATTTGCATGTGTTCATGTGACGAAGGGAAGAGGTGCTACCTTGTTCGAGTTGGTGATATAGGAAACAACAACAGTTATATCATCAAGCTTCCCACCATAGTAGCGGAACCCAGCTTCTTGGGCAGCAGCAGAGAAAGGAGTCTGTCGATTTTTATCCTGCGCCCGTTGACGTGCCAATGCAGCTATTTTCTGAGCTGTCACCTGAGGTTCCAAGCCAGCTCTCATGGCATGAACCACAATTGCAGTGATATCATTATTGTAAAGATTGTCAAAAAGTCCATCCGTCCCTGCAATGATCACATCTCCAGGCGCAACAGGAATTGTGAAAACCTGCATAACCACCACATCCTAGCTTATCACTAGTCAATGATTAAATATTTCAAGATTAAAATACTTTTTGGTCAATATTTCCCCGGAGACCAAAATCCACAGCTAGTGTAACCAACAAATACGATCCTATTGTGGTTAAGTGACATAAGCAGGGAAAGGGATAGGTAAATCCACAAGTAACAGTCAAATGACACAAGAATACTGGGCGGATATCAGGTTGACATAAAAAATTTACGCATTGATGTTATTGTTAGGAAATGCTAGTATTTGATTGTTTTTGTTGTTACTTCAGCTATGATGTGTCAATATGGATCACAGGACGATTCATAATCCCATAAAAATACATGAAAAATCCACTTCCATATAAGATCAATATGCAATCAAGAACTACTTTCACAAAATGGCTAATTTTAACAGAGTCAGGCAGCTTTCACCGAGGATTCTGAACACTCATCCCTTGAGTAAGCAGTCCGTCTATAGCAATTAGTGTAAAATATACTTCGCTTGATTATATTTTAACAAACTAAGAAGAGCACTTTGTTTGTATAGAGGTGTACAACATTAACATGATTGTTGCACAGCTGAAAAAAAAAGATGGATATTGTCCAGCTGCCATACGTAAATATTGAAAGGACACCTATTTGTTTAACATAAAAGGAGTGACGACACAGAACTCCAGGAGAACTTGTTAAAACTAGGTTTTTTGCAGAGCTTGTGCCTTGATAATTCACTAATGACATGAGAGCTGTACCCCCAGGAGAACTCATTAGCAATTTCAAGACAGAAATTACCTAAGCATGTATTTTAAATAAAAGTAACTTCTGCCTGAAGATGAGCACATAAGAAGAATTAACTGACCTGTCCAGAGCTGGGTAAATCGCCATTACTTCCATTTTCCAGTTGAAAAGTGAAGTTAAAATCGTGCTGCTGTGCAGGGGATCGGAAAACAGTGCATCCATCTCTAACAACCATAAATCCACTATCGCCTAAATTAATGGCATGAAGACCCTGCATATGGAAATAAAATGTTTACAACATTCACAAATAAAATAATTATCACATTCTAACGTTCCTGAAATTTATCCAACCACTTGGGATTGACTACATCCATCAAAAAGACTTCCTCGATAAGTAAAAAAAAATAAAATTAAAAAAAATGTTCATTTTTGGCCAAATTACGTTACCCCCTCCCCCAAAGTATCCACTCAATCCCACTTTGCACCCCAATTTATAAAGTGGGTCTGTTTGGTACGTTAATTTTGAAATCGTCTCACTTTACCCCTAACATGCACTTGAGCAGGGGGTAAAGTGGGACGATTTGGAAAGCGCCGGGCGGTAAAGTGAAACGATTTCAAATTAAAGTACCAAACAAATCCACTTTTCAAATTATGGTGCAAAGTAAGATTGGGTGGATACTTTGGGGGGGGGGGGTTAAACGTTATTTGGCCCTTCATTTTCAATTGTTCAAAGAAATGATTTAAGATATTACAAAGAGATATAAAGGCCTATCCAGAAGGACAACAAAGTATAACTCCTTTTGTCCCAAATTGAATGACCTTTCGAAACATTTTTCAAAAGAAATTATGTCCCTAAATGTTTTTTTTTCTTAGTTCATTAATTTTTTGCAAAATTAGAAGTTTGAAAGTGAACAACAAGAATATTTATGATTTTTCTATTAAAAATCAACATTTCTAAAATAATCCTTAAATTCAAAATGGTCATTCATTTTGGGAGGGAGTACATTATATTAGGCAAAATTATTAAAGGCGAGCAATTGTTGCCTCCAAGAGCTCAGGCGAGGCAAAGTATCATGTGGCAAAGGTAAAGGTCCAGCGACGCTTGCCACAGAACGCAAGCACAGGCGAATATCAAGCAAAATTTTGGTTCATTCCCATTTTATAGACGAAAAAATGAAGCAGCTTTCAGACCTTTTAAATGGAAAAAATTACTGAGGAAACCAATCAGATACACAGTTTTTTACACTGGGAAGGCTGGGGAAGGCTGGAACGACTTGGAGTGAATGGAGTTAACTTCAAATCCTACATTTTGACATACGGTGACATTCTGACGATGCCGAGAAGATCCTGGCAAGCTGATGACCATCATTGATGACTTGGAAGACCCAAAAAACGACTTGTGCCGGTCTTCCTCTTCGCCTCTCACCGTGTAAACATTCTCCCCTTCTCAGTTTGTTTTCAACAGTTGTCTTATTTTATTGGGAATTTGACCCGGAAGTTCCTTTTGGGACAAATCACTTCCCCTCAGGTTCCTGATTAAAATGAAATGACCGGAAAATTCTTATGTAGTAGTAGGGATGGCAACGGGGCGGGTTCGGGTTCTTCATTTCCCAAAACCGCCCCTATAGTGATCTATCATAACCCGAACCCGTCCCGCCCCGTTTAACCCGCCCCGATAATTATTTAAGTAGTTTCCTATAAAAACACCCATAATCCAAGGACCCATCTAGTAATTTCCTATATATTCGGGGCATTTAAGTAATTTCCTATATATTCGGGGCGGGGTAAACCCATAGTTATGAAAGGCCCAAAGCGCACCAAGGCGCAAAAGGTGTGCCCGGAGCCTAGGCGCAAGGCGGGCGCGCGCCCGAGTGACGACGCAAAAATGCCTTAAAATACTAAAAATATAGTATACATACAACATCAAGATGAGCAATTAATCAAATGCAAGTAGTAAATCAAACATACGTTATAAGTCATAAAAGAAACAATCACTAATATACGTTATATGTCATAAATGTATGTATACTAGTATAGTATACATACAACATCAAGTGATCAGGGAGATCGCCGGAGTTCTTCCCAGGTCGCCGGAGGTCGTCGTTGTTAGTTTGAATGAGTTCCTAGTGATCGCTACTCTTATACAGAGTTATGACACGTGTACGTGAGAGAGTCGTGGCAGCAGAGAAGAGCATTAGTCGCGTATTAGGTTTAATTACGATTTAATTGTTAGTCAATTATTGTGCCCGGAGCCTAGGCGCACACCATCAAGGCTCGCGCTTCAGCCCTAGACGCGCCTAATCCCTCGCCTATGAAACAGCGCCTCGCCTAGCACAATCAAGGCTCCAAAGTTGAGCCTCTCTGTGCCCGGAGCCTAGGCGCACTTTTAATAACTATGGGTAAACCCGAACCCTCCAAAAACCCGGCGGGTTTTCAAATTTGCATCCCAAACCCGGCCTATTAGGGGCGGGTTTGGGTTTTTTGCCATCCCTATGTAGTACTCCCTCCGTCCCACTTCAAGGTTCCACCTTTCCTTTTTGGTCCGTCCCACTTCAAGGTTTCTTTCCTTAAATGGAAAGTTTTCCATATATTTATACCCTTATCATCTTCATATATTTACAAAAAAACCATTTTCTCTCCTATTCCCTACCACACATTCCATATACTCCCTCCGTCCCGCTCGAAGTGTCTCAACTTTCCTTTTTGGGCGTCCCATTTAAAGTGTCTCAATCCCAAAATGGAAAGTTTTTATTATTTTTATACTCTTCCTACCCCACTCATTCTCTCTCCTACTTTACTTTTACACTCACAACATTCTCTCTCCTAACTATTCCTCCCACTCATTCTCTCTCCTATTTAATTTTCCATACTCACAACATTTAACTTTTTTCTCTTTCTTACCTCACTTTCCTTAATTCCCGCGCCGATCTCATTTTGAGACACTTCGGGCAGGACGAAGGAGTATTTCTCTCACTCATTCTCTCTCCTATTAAATATTTTTAACTTTTACGTTCTCTCTCCTATTTCCTACCACACATTTAACTTTTACATTCTCTCTCCTCAAATTTTCTACCCATTTTAATTAAATTTCTAAAAAAGCGTGTCCACACCAAGGTGGAACCTTGGTGTGGGACGGAGGGAGTAGTATATAATACTGCATGCAGTATTATTATATTCACTCATATGTGAATATAATTTCGCATCTATAATACAACATGGTGGAGGAACTTCTCGAGCATTATGATATTTTTTTAGAACTTCCCGGTCACTCTCCCTATTTTATTTTGACTTGTAAGTTGTTTTTGCATTAAACTAATAGTACATAGATTCCTCCATTTGTTTTCTTTTTACCCCATCAAGTATATCAAGTTCTGAATTTTGACTCTTTAAACTTTTTCAGATAGTTTACAACTTTTAAATATAACTTTCCTTAATATTATCGCCCTTTCCTCATCTTGCCTTTTGCTTACCAACTATGGCCTTAGGGAGATCACATTAAGCCAATATCAGCTATATTAATCAAGTTTATATCTCCAATACATAAACCCTGCAGCGTTTCTTATAGAAGCACACTAGAAGAGAAGAACTGGAATCAAGAATCACAGATACAAGAATGACGAAAGATAATAGAGCAGCTTCATCTTTTCTCTATTCAATAATATATAATTCATTTTTATCACATTTCTGTAACGGATAACCAAAGCAATACTTGTACTACTACCAGCTTGTTACATGAATCACAAGTTTACAAATAACCCTACCCCCCCCCCCCCGCAGATTCATAATGACGAAGGGTGCAAGTAAATAAGTGACAGTATCTTCTGAAACAACAGGACTAACATTTATTCTTTGGGAAAGGAAAATCTGGTCCTAGTATTATGGCCACTAGTAATCGAAATTTCAAACTAATAGTACCAACAAATTCAAGTTTCATACGCAGGCATGGATAGACAGGAAGAGATATGTCATATACCTGATCTGTTAGTGCGATAATGCAAGCAGTTGAGGATCCTTCGGCTTTTGTGCTTGAGTAAGCTTTTTCCAGAACTCGGGCTGGGTCAATAGAACACTTGGGTTCATCTTCTACTGCACTTACTGAATTAGACATAAGTTCTCGTGCATATTTCCCAGCATCAACGCCAAGCTCAGCCCAGCCACCAACACCATCGGCCACACCTATAGCTTGCTCATCCCAAATAAAGTGAGCATCTTCACCACCTGTTTCCTCCTTTTCAGGATGGGGCAAGTAACATGAACCCGAACGCAGCAGAAGAGATCTGTCTGCAATAATTTTCCTGAATCAAAACCAAAAAATAAATGAATGGATATTTCCTTCCTTGAATATAATTTGTCTAGCATGGTGTCTTTATCTAATTCCTGAGCCACATGCTATCACTTATCAGGCAACTTCTTTAATTCTATTTAATTGTGAATGACTGGCATGTGATTAAATTACTTCTTTAAAAGGCCACACATAGATCACCAGCATTATTGACCCAAAACATTGGCAACTGCTCAATCCCTAAACCGAAATACACATCTAATATAATATCTGTTGACTAGTAGCATGCTTTAATAAGAAACACATACTGTTCAGAAGAGTCTGCAGAACTTGCTAGCTGTTCCTCACGCAAAGAGTTATCAAAGGATACATTAGGGGATGTCCCAGTAGAGAAAAATGCCAGTGACGAGATGTGGAAGCCGTTCCAGCCAAGACCCAGAGGTGGATCAATGTTCGCACTCATCTTGGCAACATGATACATAAAGAATTCATAGATGCTGTGATTGTTGAGTTGGCCCTTAATTTTTAATCTCATGCTGAATTTTGCAGAATTATGGAAACTCCTACCGCCGCAAGATCTATTAAAACAATCAGGTGAAAATAGTCCATGCCGAGAAGTCAAATTATTTACAGAATATCCTCTATGAAAAACTCTGACATTGGAAATAACCATAAGAGACTTCTGACTGCCAATACCAAATGGGAAGTGACCAGGCCCTGCTAGCAGATGATCAACGTGATATGCACAAACCTGAAATGATGGCCCCGACACGGATGGAATCGAAAATGTGCGAGAAAGTGTTCCAACGACCGACAAATTCCTTCTCCGACCAGCTAAATTCAAGTTTGATTGAGCAGCAATAAGAGTGCCAGGTCGGAATAAGACATTTGGGTCCGTAAACGCAGCAAACGGTTCAGTGTGAAAGAACCTGGAGTTACCAAATATTAACTTTTCATCTCCTGGTATAGATTCTTGGATGCCAACCTCTAATGCAACATATGATCTCTGAAACCCCTGCCGGACAGCACCCCTCAGCCTCAAGAAAATGCTAGATGGCATCTTGCACTTCCGGATGAAGTAAATTCTCTTGGAATATTTTTTTAAAGGGGACACACCCAATAGCACAACAGCATAAAAGGAATAATCTCATAACTCCAAGTACATTTATACAGTTTCCAGATCAAGAACACCTTATACCTGATATCATCTACCTGACGAAAAAATATCATAAGGAAAACAAATCATGAATTAAAGGAAACTTACATGAAATAAACAAATGAAGAGCTGAAAGTAAAGACGTCCACACAGATGATACGACACTCATCCTCAACATAAAACATCAAAAAACCAAAAACCGGCGAAACCATATAGTTGTCATCAGATAGTAAATGAAGCATTGGACCTTTATGGGCTTATCTGCATGTTGTTTACTTAAGAATACCAACAACAGTCGCTTAGGATCAAGAGAAAGGGAAGTAAGCAAAAAAAAAATAAAAAAATCTGTCATTTAGTTTTAAAATGAGGCAATGCAAGAAAAAAGTAAGCTATCTAGGACTTCTAAATCTAATTTCTCTTTTCCAAGAAAGTGCACACCATACAGACATGCACCTGAATTGTAGTGGCTAGAAAAAAGAAATTAATGGGCGGAGATCAAAAGGTCAAAATAGAAATGTAGAGTTTTTGGGATTGTGAAAACCCTATATCGGCGTTAAGTTGTAAAGTAATCTTAATCTAAGATCCTTGCCTTATACCATTGCTTTCGGTAGTGGTATTGATACGTGAGAGGACAATGAGCTAAGAGGATATGAAACATATACTGTCTCATAGTTAATATTATAAGAATTTTCACTTCTACGCCCATAATAGAAACGCATATATTTTCCTAAATTAGGTATCCCATGATTCCAATCACAGATATGCTATCCTCTACTTCTTTCTCCTAGTTGCCATGTAACCTTGACACTGAACCATTCTAGAAAGTGCTTTTGATAGATTACCGGTGATGCTACGGGAATAGCTTCATATGAATGCTAAGGTTAGAAATATTTATTCCAATAACAATACCAAGCTAATTGTGTTTGCTAAAACAATAGCAAATTATACAAGTTTCTTAGTTCAGTCGTGTGTGAAGTCATTGTGAAGTTTAAGTTCCCCCAGACTAAATACTGATATTAATTTATTTATTAAAGTTCCCGAACTAGAGGAGAAAATAGAGAACCTTTTCAATTTTTGCTAAAGAAAGCATCACGGTTATCAAATATCTCCCAACATCATTCACTAAGATACAGCTATCTTTGGTAACTATATATAGATGCATTAATTCTAATATAATTAAAAAAAAAAACTGAGAGGTGTATATTAGGGCACCACTATCCCCACTTCTCTTTTCTAACAACGCACTCCACAGTACATAGTATGGCCATTATTTATAAGTCAAATAAAGTATCACTTGGAGCGCTTAGTTGAAAAGTGGAGTTGGAATTCTGTAGTCTTGCAACGTTCAGAATTATATTTATTGTCTTGCTCGGAAACTGTTTCCTTTCAGTTACGACATACTTACAGACACACACATACCCATACTTAGAATATTCATTGAAGAACTCAACTGCACTGGGTTGGTGGGAGCGTGTTGGTTACATACTTTGTTGAAGAGTAATACTTAGCAACATGCCATGGAACTCAGTAAAATGTACAATAACAGCCAGTAAGGTGTTGTCTCATCGTAAAAGCACATCACCTTCAACTTCACAGCCGTTCTATTTGTACCAAATAAAGGCATTCACTGTCACCCCACTAGTTGTTACACTCCGTAAATAAAGCATGATTGTTGCCAAAATATCTGGTTGTGAGTCCGAGATAGTTTTTTTCAAAATAACACCAATGATTAAACACCCAAGGGACTACTCAAAACCACCGCATCCGGTTAGCGGCATAAGACACAAATATGAGAATTTACGCATACTAACCCTTCCCGAACTCTGCATCTTATGACTCAACTACATCTAGCGAACAAAATAGTCACATCACTATCCCGAAAAGGCCATAAAGCCCCCCACCTCCCAGCTGCTAAGGATTATATTCAATATATACATTATAGAAATTCTATTTCATTAAAAAATTGAAAAACATCCAATCATAACCCTCAGCTCTAAGGAATATTTTCTCATGTCTGTCGCTTAGTACAGTTTCTTCTGATACATGATGCATCACCTCTAAGACCAAAAAGAAACATGAATTAAGTTCGCAAATGAACAAACACAAAGGATCAACCACTTCTTCTCTACTCAATTCTGCATAAAATTAGATTAATTTTATGCTGCTTTATGAAAATTGAATAAAACCTAATCAAAGATACATAAGATCAGTTTGAAAAGTCCAGATTAACATTTATCAAAACAACACATAATTTACAAAGCTATAATTTCAAATCATTTCCAATAAAACTGGGAAAACATGTATACCTAGTCGCTGAGCTCGTGAGCGATGTGATAAGCGACCAATTTCAGAAACCGGTGGACGGCGGTGAGATTTGACGGTGGGCGAGACGACGGGAAAAGAGACCGGAGAGAAATTAGCTGGCGGTGGTGAAGATGTGAAGTGTGAGAGACGGACGTCCGGATTTGGTATTTGATGCGTAAAATGCAAATTTTATGCCCTAAATCCCCAAACCAACAATAATACTACATGGAATAAAAAAATCACAAAATCTTATTCAAAACATTAGGAATAATAATTTTATATTTTTAATTAAAATATAACGAATTGCCAAAAACTTGTAAAAAAAGGCATTTTTTCATAAGCTTATGAAAAAACGTGTTTTAAAATTACCATAAAACCCGTCGTGCTCTCTCTCTCCTCTCTCTCTCTCTCTAAACGTTTTTCAGAGAGCTCATCGACGGCGAAACCAGATTACGTGGTTTGGTAAACAAGGGAGCAATTGCGGAGTTTTTGAAAGCGAGTGACGTTAACCGCTTCATCCCCTCTCCTCGTGTAAAACCTTCAATTTCAAATTCTCCCCCAATCCAAATTCAAATTCACATAATCACACATCTCCGTTAAGATTCATGCGAACATGGCGAAAGTCTCTCCCGTCTCCTCCTCCTCCTCATGGATTCACGAAGATGACCTTTTGCTCAAGAATTCAATTGAGTTGATGATTAACACATCATATCTCTATCTCCTCTGCAAATTCTAATTTCTTAATGCTTTATCGCTATTCAATTTCGTTTATGCTTACGGTGACCATGAAAACGTGATAGAAGATGTGTCAGTGCTAGGAATTTGATGTGCCAGTGTTAGTCTAAATTAATGCTAGTTTATGTGTTTTTGAGTGCCAGTGCATGTGTTTTAAGTGCCAGTGCATGTGTTTTTGAGTGCCAGCAAAAATAGTACCAGTGCATGTGTTTTGGAGTGCCCGTGCATGTGTTTTGGAGTGTCAGTGCATGTGTTTATGAGTGCCAGCAAAAAAGAGTTCAAGTGTTTGGTGTAAAAAAGTGCCAGCACATGTACACTGGCACTTATTGATACTACAACGGGCACTTTTATAAGTGCCAATATCAATATTAAAAAGTCTCAGTGTAATGGCTGGCAATTATTAACAATACCACTGACACTTTTAATAACTGCCAGTATCAATGTAAAAAAGTGTCAGTGTACTAACTGGCAATTTTTAACATTAACATTGGCACTTGAGAAAAGTACCAGTTTCATGTTTATAAAACGCCAGTATGAAATCAGAAATCACTGGTCATTTGTAATATTAACACTGGCATTTATCATGGTTGTCAGTAATTACGAAAACGCCACCGTTTGTTTTGAATAATAATGCCCAACACTTTGAAAAAACACGTTTTTTCTTATTTTAAGAAAAAACTAATTTTTTATAAGACCAACTCATCTCTATATTGATCAAAACTCTTTTTACGAGAATCTTGACGAAAGTAGTGTGTATTCAGGATCATCGGAGAAAAGTTGTATTAAAGTCGGCTTTTAATTAGAATTTTTTACACATTTGAAAGATTCCTTCTCTCGTCTTTCTATAGCCTTTGAGTATCGAATTCAAAGGACTCTATCCGATCGATCAATGATTTTATAATTTTATTTTGTGACATCAAAAAAACAAATATGAGCAGCAAGTAACGTAATAATCAAGTGGAGGGTAGTTTAGTCATTTGGGAATGATGATAAGACTGGATGAGTACAAAATGACGACCCACATTTGTCGGTTTTAAAATTTTCAATTTCCAGGATCCCAAACCGACCCGGCTTTCCTCATTCAGGTAAGATCTGGATGATTGGAGACAAATTAATCCAATCTATTTTTTTTCATTTTCTTTTTCTTTTTAAAGGTACCATAGGTTATCAACTAAATAAGTGAAGCTAGATCAATATTTGTAGGGTTGTATTGAATTTGGAAATGTTATTATTTTGATTTTGTTACGATGTTCTCGCTACTACGTATTAATTACTCCCTCCAGTTTAAAATAAATGTCGTTTTAAATTTTAAATTTTTGATTTAAAACAGATATCGTTTTAGATTAAATCTCTAATTTACCATAACATTGAAAGTTGTTACATTAATTATACTCATTGTGTGAGATGATGATTGAGAAAGAAGAGTAAGTTTTGGGAGAAATCAGTTTCTCCATAAATTATAAAAAGTTCAATTTTTTTCAACTTGCAAATATTTGACGAATATAAGAGCAGTTTAAAAAAACAGGACTTTTTATAACTTAGGGAGAAACTAGTTTTCCCCAAAATATTGTGGAGAAAGAAACAATTAATAAAGGCATATTTGATATTTTAGTTAATAAAATTGTTGTACTATCTCTTTTGGTTCAAAATAACTGTCATTTTTGAAATTTTTACAGGTTTCAAAAAAATACAATTATTATCCTAATTTAATGATAAAATGTCAAGATTATCCCTTATTTAACATTTCTCTTTCTTACATTACTTACCCAACAACCCAATAATAAAGAAAACAACATTCATTCAATCCGGGAATAAAATACGAATTTGAATGTTTTTGACCTCAACAGTGACAATTATTTTTTATCAAACATTTTGCCCAAAAGTAAAAGTTATTTTGGATCGAATGAAGTATTAGTTACATTTCTTAAAATCTGTGCAAATTTTCGGAACGATATTCATTTTGAACAAAAGAGTAATTAATATTGATTGTATAATTTAAGAGATTCTAACTAATTGACTGATGCTTGAGCCTTGAGGTCAACTCTTACAAAAAGAATATTTACATATATTTGTCATTAAAATTCATTAAAATGTATAAAAATATACACATTTATATACATCAACATATTAACTCACACGCTGACAACGTATATAACATATAAAAGTGATACATTTATTATGGGACAGATGAAAATTATAACTACTCTTCGATCATGAAAATATACACTCTTTTCTTCGTGAAACCTTATATCCTCCTAAAACGAATTGGCGCGCCATATTGGGGTTGCAACGTGATAGCCTGCATGGGCGCATGGACATAAGTTGGTGACACCTCAAAAGAATACTTCCGTATGATCATAGCCAGAACAATTTTAGCCTCAACCACGGCCAAATTTTGGCCGACACAGATTCTAGGGCCTAAACCAAAGGGGAAAAACGTGGCCAAATGTTTCTGACGATCTGCAAATCTCATCGGATTAAACTCATTTGCATCTTCCCCCCATATTTCAGGGTCGTGATGTACAGCAGTCATGGCCAGATAGAGCTCTGTTCCAGCTGGAATGTCGAGTTTTCCTAGCTTCGTGTTTTTGTAGACTCGCCTCATTATCATCGCAGCTGGAGGGTATAGTCGAAGTGTCTCATCCAGTATCAAGCTAACCTGATAAATTTATACATACGGAGTGAATTAACCTATTTCTTGGAGCACTAATTCCAACGCCCACCCCTAAGGTTTGGTATTGTCGCACTCCCTTTAATCGACATTATTTTAGGAAAATGACTGATTACCCTTAAGTTTCCTAAATGCAATGTCCAAATGTATTAGATTAGTTACTTTAAAGATTTAGGGGTAAAATAGTAGTTGACAAAAAGGAAATGCGGGACGAAACTTAACATCAGCGGCAGTGATACTTGTCCAAAACTCAGGTGCTGCCGGTGCAGTGGAATTAACCCATTTCTTGGCCTATCACTCCTTTGAGTATATTATGCACTTCTTGAAGTGCTCTATCTTCACTATGACATTAAGGTAGCATAATGAAACAAGTTATGGAGGGAATGGACTTACGATCTTGAAGTCCTGGAGATTTTCCGCACCAGGAAGCTCCTTATCTCCATGAACTTGAAGCACTTCTTTCCGAGCCTTTGTCTGCCATTCTTGATGTTGTGCTAAAAGGAGTAGTGCCCATGTCAAAAGATTAGCAGTTGTTTCTTTCCCAGCAAAGTAAAACGTCTTGCATTCATCCAAGATTTCCTTTTCGCTCAACCTCTCCTCTTTGTTGTCCTGGTTCTTGTATGGAGACATTAACAAAGTCAATAAAGCCTTGGGATTTTCTCTTGTTTTGCTGTTCTGAATTAGCCTTGTTATAGACTCTTGAGTCTCCGTGTCCAGTCTAGATCTCATTCTGTTCTTCTTCGTTGGCAAAAACCTGTATTTCAAAAATATGGTCCTCAGAATCAGATCAACCATTGTTCAAAAAGGGAGATGTGGACACTGTCATAGCGGACCATTGTCAGTTGGGAGCAAGAGCGGATCTATGCCTATTTCTATGGGTGCAAGTGCCCCCATTGAATCAAAGAGTTTGTCTAGTTTAGTTGTGAAGTGTTAGGCTAACAACCTTGTGGCTTCAAAATTTACAAAAAGCAATTTTTTATTAAAGAGGAGTTACCTGAACCCAGGAATGTAAACACTTCGCAAGGCCTGCAAGACGAGGCCCATTTGTTGTTCTTGTAAATCAAAAATACGCTTTCCTTCGTCAATGTTGCTCCCAAAAGCAGTTCGAGATATAATGTCCGCTGATAAATCATGAAGTTCTTTATGCACATCCACCTCAAATTCCATCCCTTCTCCTCTTTTCACTTCCCACCCGTCGATCATTTTGATAGTACTGGCCACTATTTCAGGCACCCAACCCTGTTCAAACACCAAAAATTAACTTGCAAATTAATGACTCCCTTTTCTTGATCCAAATTACTTAAAATACAAAGGTGTTAATTGGTCAAACTTGCGAATGGAGGGAGCATTTAGTAGGATTTCAAATGTTTAGGAAGCAAACTGTAATGTGGTGTTATCTCAGTTTCAGGGCCAACTCATTTTGTACCCAAAATTGTGAGTTTTTTTTGCCCCTGCTCTTTTCAATTCCAAATTAATGTAAGGCTTGAAATTAAAGTTGTCAAAAACATCCTTATCTTAAATCTCACTCAGTCGCAAATTTCAAATGTAATAATACTAGTACTCAATGGCTCGATGCTCGTGTCAATGCCACGGTAACGGTATGGTTAGCGGAAAATATAACCGCCTAAAAACGGTGACACTATAACTATAATTATGGCCGTAACTCGGTTTCAAGAAGGAAGAGAGCGTAAGGGGCAACTAAAAAAGAAATTAGATCATAGAGGAAAAAAAAGTGAAGATTTCTTTTAGAAGAGTTGGTATTATAAAAAAACAATAAATAACTAGTTTTTTTTTAAGCCCAAGAAAAAATCATTTTTGTGTCGCTAAAACTTAAACACGCATGCATTGACCTCCCTCGCTCGCTGCCTTTCCAACACTAACACTGGTACTGTTTTACATCGACACTCTTTTTACACCGGCACTTAATAATTCATGTACCGACACTCTTTTATACTGACACTTTTTTACACTAACACTGACACTTTTTTATCCTAACACCGACACTCTTTTACACTGACACTTAATAATACATACATTGACACTCTTTTACACTGACAATTTTTTACACTAACACTAGCAATTTTTTACCCTAACACATACACTGTTTTACACCGACACTTTTTTAGACGTGTAATGCACTTTTTAGACATGCACCGACACTTTTTTAGACGTGCACCGACACTCTTTTATACTATTGATGTTGGCATTCTTTAATTCAACTGCTTCACTCAATAATAACAGTATCTCTTTAACATTATCCCTGACTTTTTTTAGCACCACTGGCTAGCACCTACAAATCCACTTGATGGCACCTACAAACACATTTGTTGAACTCACAAACACTTGCAAATATTGTTAATGTGACACGAAGAGAGAGAGAGAACTTAGGAGAACTCGTAAAGAAGAGAACCAGAAGCCGTTGACATCGTTAGAGAATCCGCAAGATCAAGACCGTGATAGTGATATGCCAAATCACAACCATATAGTATGTTTCCTTATTGTAATAATAATTTCTTATTATAATACTATTCCTTTTTGTAATTATATATTTCCTTAATTAGTGATTTCTAGGTTGTATATATTTTCACACAATGTAATTACCAAAACTTGAGTCATTTATATCAATTATCTCTATTATGTATGAATTGACTTCGTCTGTCATCCTTTATTTTATTATGGTATCAGAGCATAGATCTATAATGGGACTTCTTCGCCAAACCCAACATCATTCGCTTCCGCCATTCTACCAATCGTTTCTCCTTTTTCTTAAACTTTCGACTCTTCTTCTCTCATGGTCAAACCACTAAACTCTTTCTCCTCTCATGGTAGAACCACTAAACCTCTAGGCCTTTATTATTCTTTATTTTATCCTAACTTCCTAAATGTACTTCTCTTTCTTCTTCTTCTGATTCTAATACTTCTCTCAAATTATTTATCTCAAATTAAGTCTCTTACTCAAATTGGTCGACCTCTTCTATCCTTCTAAATTTTTAAATTTTTAATCTTCTTCTCTTAATATTTCTCTCTAAATTTTTTCACTTGTCTCAATGTTACGTTGAGTATTATTTCTCACCTTCGTAAATTTTCTCCTTCTTATATTTTTCACTTATTCTTGCTTTCACAGCCGAAACCCTCTCTAAATCCCAAAAAAAAAAAAAAACCGTCATTGCGACGTAAAATAATCGTAACTGCGACGTAAAATAGTATTTGTAGAATATTATTACTCTTACCCCTTATTACCTCTTCTCCTTGTATTTTTGTAATTGCGATGTAAAATTCTTGTCATTATGACGTAAAATAAACAACAAAGATCAACTTGACAATGTATTCACAACGCTGCTTCATCAAGCTCACCTTCATGGAATTATGTTCAAGATTGGACTCTCCTATCGGTCGTCCATCTTGCGGGGGCATGATAGAGATATACCAAATCACAATCATATAGTATGTTTACTTATTGTAATATTTTCCTTATAGTAATACTATTCAATCTCCTTTTGTAATTATATACTCCCTCCGTCCCACCTCACTTAAGAAAATTTTCCATTTTGGGCGTCCCACTTCACTTAAGAATTCCCAAAATGGAAACCTTAAATCACTATTCTCTCCACTCATTCTCTCTCCTACATTATTTTAATACTCACAACACCATTATAATTACTATTCCCTCCACCCATTCTCTCTCCTATTTAATTTTTCACACTCACAACACTTTTTTCACTCATTCTCTTTCCTAATACTATAATAATATTCCTTAATTCCCGTGCCATTTCAAAATTTCCTAAGTGGGCTGGGACGGAGGGAGTATTTCCTTAATTAGTGATTTCTAGGTTGTATAATATATTCATACAATGCTATTAATAAAACTTGAATCATTTATAACAATTCTCTCTTTCCATGCATGGATTGGCTTCGTCTATCATCCTTTATTCTATTATACCGGAGATCGAGCTCAACGATCTTTCTACCGGAATCGTCATTATTCTTTTCTCCAGAGATGGCGAGAAGATAGGTTTGAATCTAGATCGAAATTGAAATCGAATTTCATCGGAGATATTCGATCGGAGTAACCAGCAAAGGTTGCCGGCAATTAAGAAGGTCGAAGATTTCACAAAATTGAAATCGAATTCCTTCCTAATTGGAGAGGCAAGAACAACAAAGAGTGAGAATAAGATGGACGTACGAAGGCGACTGTTCAGGAAGTAAGTTTCGCTAAAAACCCGTTTTTTCTATTCCTTAGACTACCCACAATGGGTAGTTGAAATGGTGCATGAAATACATTTCAGCCGGATGAAACCTTGCAATGGGGTGTTGAAATGGGGTTGAATGAAATGGGTAAATGAAAATTTTCATCCGGATGAAAAAAAAAACTGGCGCCTTGGACACGTGTCGCACTACCATTGGGCCGCTTTTGGTGTGTGTGCCACACCGCCCGGGCTGGCGCGTGTGGCGGTCCAATTTTCCTTTTTTTTTTTTTTTCTGGTTGTGCCAAGTGTCACCTTGGTATTGGTCCGTTGGATTTTCGAATTTAATTTTTTATCCCAATCTTTGAGCTGAATTATCATCTAGTAAATTAATTTTTTTTTATTTTTTTCACCAAAATTCATCATTTCTTTTTCCCTATAAATTGATACAAGTTTCGTTTGATTTGGACAAAAAAAAAAAAGACTCATTTCTCAATTATCCTTCTTCATTTTAGCCTTTATTTAAAAAAATTCATCCTTTTTTTCCTATAAATTGAAGCAATTAATAATTTTTTTAATTAAGTGTGAAACATTTTTTTAATTATAAATAATAATAATGATTATTATTATTTTACTAATCATAAAAACAGAAAATATAAATAAAATAAAAGTGGTGGGGGTATAGAATGATGAGTTGGAAAGAGTTGAAATTTAATTTAATTTAGCCATTATTGTAGGGGTTAAATGAAATGGATAGTTGAAATATGAGGTGGATGAGATAAAGTGTTAAAGTGGTTAAATGAAATGAGATAGTGAGATGAAACCATTGTGGGTAGTCTTACAACGACAAAAAGAGAGATTTTGGCTTCTTTTTGTCATGTTTCTAATATAAATATTACATTTTTCTATTTGTCTAAGCCAAAATAAATGTCATGTTTGTAACTAAGGAAGTAGATTTAATGTAATTTTATCATTAAGTCAAATGCAATATTTATTTAATCTAAAATGGACAATCATATTAGACTATTGTAATTAAAACTGAAGAGACAAATAAAATTGTATGGGATTATACCTTAACTCTTTCCATATTAAAGGCCTGAGCAGTGATCCGTCTATGAACGGCCCATTTCTCACCTTCAAGCCCAACAAGCCCATCTCCAAAAAGCTTCTTAGACAAAGGATTAAACGGCGTCTTCCCAAACGAACCGCACTTGTTCAACAAAACCTCCTTAATCATATCCGGTTCAGATATCCCGAGCCGGGGAACCGGCCCAAACCAATAAAGGAACGGCGTTCCGTAAACCGTTGACCAGTGGTAGAAATGTGGGACCACCCGCTGAAGTATATCGTGATTGAAAGAAATTGACTTAGATTCCTCATCGGCGATCATCCGGCGTCTGGCGTCGGCGCCGTTGCCGAAGAAGGGACGGTAGGTGGGGCCGGTTATGCCTTGCTTGTTGAAGTGGGATTGGATCTTTAGTGGGACCCATACGATTTTGTGTAGGAATTTGAGGACGGTGAGTGATAGTGGTAAAAAGATGGTGAGTAGAAGTGCGAGAGCCATAAGTGTGTGTGTGTTTGTGTGTGAAAGAGAAAAAGAAAGCTGGTAAATGTTTTGTGATTTGGTTTGGGGGTGAAGAAGAGAATGGGATGGGGTGTTGACAATTGGCCGTATGGGTTGGTGACTTTGGGTCAACAGCGGGAAATGATCCAGTAGGCCCAAAGCGTGTCAGGGCCCAAGAAGAATATAAGAATAAAGGTAGCCCAGTTGGGGTCGTGGGAAACGGTGTCGATAAATATCCCACTAAGGTCAATGAAAGGGAAAGTCCAAAGAAATATATGCGAGATATTGATTACTGAGCGGCGTGATAATGAAGCAAGCCAACAAGATAATAGCGTAAGAGGAGAAGACGAGATATTAAGTTGAGGCGACGCAATATTCAGTTATCCGTATCCGGCGAGAGACAAAATTAAGGGGAGCGACTCATAAGAGGCGGCATATAAATATCTACGAAATGGGACCCATAAAACGGTTGGGCATTGGGAAAAGTGATCACGTGCTATGAGTTTATTCTTTTTGTTAGCCAATGGAGTGATGACACGTGGACATAGGCATGGAACGTGAGGAGGTCATGTGCATGGCACGAGGTGAGGAGTATATATATGAGGGATAGTCTTCATTGGCAAGGTACGTACACACCTTCACCCACAAACACTTTTCCCTATTATTCAGATTTATCACCTCAGACAAACACTTATCCTCACGCCGGAGGGGCTTACGCCGGAGTCGCCCCCGGCTTAGTTGACGTTTGTGCTTGTGCAGATTCGAAGAAGGAGCCGGAGCAATCCTATTCCGACTACAACGGTCGTGTTGTCGCTGAGGAAATTCCTGGCAACATCAATTGGTTCTGTTGCCGGGACTGATTCTATTCAACGGATTGGAGGTTTGCAGGCGGTAGATTGGTAAGTGTTGAGTGCTGTCTGTAGATTTAGGGGCTTGGTTCGTGTTGAGAAAGATTCATTTGGTGTGATGAGCTTTCGGTTGATTTGGTTCGTTGGAGCTCGTTTATTTTGATTATTGTTGTTGTTTAAAGTAATTATTGTTCATAATTTTTTCGTGGGTTGAAGTATTGGTGATTCTGATATTATTTAATTGGTTGGGTGCCACATTTTTTATTTAAAAGTGTTTATTTGGGTTGAGGTGGATTGGGAGGTATTTGTGAAGAGTTATTCGAAGTTCGTTTGATTTTGGGGGTTTGATTTTATTGTTGTTTCTGGGTTTGGGAGTTCATTTGATTCTGATTATCTTGGAGTTTGGTGTTTTGGGGATAATTTGCTGTTGAGCAATTGTTGAAGTATTTGAAGGTTATTTCTTAGTTTATGGATTTAAATCTTCAAATCTTCATAAGATTTGCAGATTTTCAAGGTTTGGGTTCATCATCTTTGATTACGTGTGAAAAAAAGAAATGGCAACACTTGAGAAAGGGATAGTGGGGCAAAAGACAATGGCGGAAAGGAGTTTTATCCCGCCTATTTCGGGTCTTGGAAATATGGGAACTGGCGGATCAAAAGAAACAAATACCTTCCAGTCAGTTATTCAGGATGAAAGAGAGCGAGATACGAGAATCAACCTGATCACCGACTTAGGAGGGAACGATGACTGGAAGGAAACAGAAAGCATGAGGAATAAGTCGACGATCATTGTCATTGATGAAAAGGCGGAAGATGTAGTTTTGCGAGAAAGAAATGATGAGCGAGATTCAGCGATGGAAATGGTGGGGGAAAAATCAGAAGGGAATTTGATGGCGCTAATGGTGATGCAAGCCGAGATGGCCTGGTCAAGATCCGCGGAGTTTGTAAAAACGAGGGAGCCCCTTATTGAGGAGATAGTGAATTCTGATAGTGAGAAGTGTGATGAAGAGATTGTAGTAGAAACACCTGAAGGAGTGTTGCTGGTCGGGAGAGATAAGGGGGAGAGCAGCGACAAAGGTGGTAAGGGATGTGTCATTAAGAGGAAGGCGACAGAGATGGAGGTAGATACATTACAAATGCGAGATGAGCCGGATATTCAGGCGGTAGAGGAATTAGAGGAGGTAATTGTAAATGATGAATATCCGGAGCAGAAAATGAAAATTGGGAAACAGTTGGGAAAGGATGAGCGGGATAAGTTGGTTAATTTTTTGCGAAATAACACTGATGTGTTTGCTTGGAAACCGGAAGATATGCGGGGCATAGACGAGAATGTCGCCACTTCACCGTTTTGAAGCGGCGATCCAAAGGTAGAGCCCTTTAAACAGAAGGTGAGATATCTTTCTGCGAAAAAGGAGAAGGGGGTAATTGGAGAAGTTGAGAAGCTATTAAAGGCGGGAATCATTGAAGAAATTACTTATCCAGTTTGGTTAGCCTGCCCAGTTATGGTGTTGAAAGCAAACAAGAAATGGCGGATGTGCATCGACTTCACAGATTTAAATACAGCTTGCCCTAAAGATTGCTATCCTTTGCCAAAAATTGACAGGTTGGTGGATTCCATTGCGGGACATAGAGTTTTTAGTTTTATTGATGCGTACTCAGGATATCATCAAATTAAGATGCTTGAAGAGGACAAGGCCAAAACAGCGTTTAGAACCCCCATTGGCAACTTTTGTTATAAGATGATGCCTTTTGGCTTGAAGAATGCTGGGGCAACGTATCAGAGGATGGTGAATAAGGTATTTAAGTCGCAGATTGGGAGAAACGTAGAAGCCTACATTGATGACATGGTGATTAAGACCAAGGAAGAGGATCATTTGGTGGATCTCGCTGAGACATTTGGTAATTTAAGAAAAAATTCTATGAAGTTAAATCCCAGCAAATGCACTTTTGGAGTTACAGCGGGAAAGTTTTTAGGATTCTTAGTAAACCGCCGCGGCATAGAGGAAAATCCGGAAAAAATCCAAGCTTTAATAGATATGAAGTATCCCAGAACGATCCAAGAAATTCAAAGGTTGAACGGTAGGGTGATAGCCTTGGGGCGATTTGTGTCACGGTCGGCTGAAAAGTGCTTGCCATTTTTTAAGGTGTTGAAAGGGGATCAAAAGTTTTCTTGGGATGAGAAGTGCGAGGAAGCTTTTCAAAGGGTAAAAGAATATTTGGGAAAGCCGCCAATTCTATGCAGCCCTGAAGAAGGCGATCATTTGTATGTCTATCTTGCGGCCTCGGACCTCACAGTTGCGGCAGTATTGATAAAGGAAGATGGCGGCATGCAGAAGCCGGTGTACTATGTTTCAAAAGCTTTGAGTGAAGTGGAGGCGAGATACTTTAATGCGGAGAAACTGGCTTATGCTCTGGTAATTGCGACTCGAAAGTTGAGGGCCTATTTTCTATCTCACCCCGTCACTGTATTAACCAATGCCCCCTTGAGGAAGATTTTGCAGCAACCTGACTCAGCGGGAAGGCTCCTCAAATGGTCGATTGAGTTGACAGAGTTCGACATTCAGTATGAAGCGAGAAAGGCCATTAAGGCATAGGCTCTAACAGACTTCATTCTTGAAACTTCATTTACTTATGAGAGGGAGGAGATAGAAACTCAGGGGGCTAAGAAAAGGAAGGCTAAGTCGCAGGATCCTGAAGCCGAAGAAGAACGGGAAAGACCAGCGGGTTGTTGGGAGTTGTATGTCGATGGGTCTTCCGCTAAAGACAAAGGAGGAGCTGGAATATCGCTGAGTTCACCGGAGAAAGATTGTACATATGAGAAAGCCTTAAGATTCAAGTTCAATATGTCCAACAATCAAGCAGAATATGAAGCACTGGTGGCGGGATTGGAGCTATGCCGGAATATAGGGGTTAAGCAAGTAATAGCCCATTCTGATTCTCAATTAATTGTTAACCAGGTGAAGGGCAGATATGGGGTGATGAATCAAACCTTGGCAAAGTATTGCGACATGGCAAGACAGATTTTGCAAAATTTCAGTTATTGGGAGTTAGTGCAGATTGATAGAGAGAAGAATGAACGTGCCGACATGTTGAGCAAGGCCGCCTGCGACAAAATTGAAGAATTGCCCAAGAAAATTGTGGTAGAATTTGTGGAAGAACCGGCATACGATAGTGTGACGATATGGGAAAAATTCGATTTTTGCGTTTCTTTGAAAAACCAAATAAAACCGGAAAAAACGGAGTCGCCACGCCATTTTAATTTTGAAGGGCCAAAACTTTGAAAAAAGCCCGAGATCAGATATTTAGGTTCGGAGGTCATGTTACGCGTCGGGAAGGACGTTAGTGTGCACCCGACGCGCCTCGTAAAACGAGTCTTCCAAGCTGAAAATCATTTGTGTGTGTGTGTGTGTGTGTGTTTTGGCCAAAATAAGTTGAAACTGGAAAAAGTAAAAATTGGGATGTCTTTTTAAGACTTTAAACTGATCCCATGATTTTTTGGAGAATTTTTGGTTTGAGATTTGGTACTCAAAAAACCTTTTGAAGTTGAGAAGTCACTTCTGCCAGAAGGAAATGGCAGCAGACACCTGATTTTGAAATGGATTCAAGGGTCCTAAAACTTCATAATCTGGATGAACTCAGAGAATGAAAGTTGTTCTAGACACCTTATATAAAGTTTGTGCGAAGGAATTTTCCATTTTGGAGAAGATTTGAGGGGTCAAAACCTTCTGGAAACCTCAGATATGAGATCTGGATTCCCAGAAGCTGATGAACTAGCCTCTGAAAGAAAAATTGAAAAGAGGAGTTTTACTCACCCAAAAAATAAGGTAAAAATATGTCTGGAAAGCTCTGGATGTTGGCTACAAAAAGTGTTTTGTAGTCAACACCAAATTCCAAGTTCATCTGTGTCCAAAAATTAAGACCATGGACTGAGGTCTGAGAAATTTGCTACTGGACAGCAACTTCTCAAGAAAGAAAATATGATTTTAAGGGGGGTTTTGCATCCATGCTTGTCCCCATTTCCCTAGGTTTTGGTTAGTGATCACTAGACATTTTAGTGGTGAATCAACTATACCAAACCATCCTTGGGGTACATTAGGACTAAGCATTTCATTTGCTTGGGGAGGGGATTTTACCCTTTGAAATCAAGATTTAGTGCTTGAAAATGGTTTTTAGGGTTTTGAAAGTGCATTTTTGCAAGTAAGAAAGAAAAGCTTTGAAAATAATGTTGATCTTTGTAGAAGATCATCCATGGAGATGGTCTTCCATGGTGATCTTCTTAGATCTAGAGAAATAAGATGAAAGAACTACATTTTGTAGTTTGAAGATGCATGCATGGATGAGATTTAGGGTTAGGAAGAAGAGGGTTTACCAATCTTCCTTGTGTTCTTGAGTGTTTGGCTTGAGTGTATGAGTGTTTAGGGCTTGAATATGAGAGTGAGTGGATGAGTATGAGTTGGGAAAGATTGGAGAGAAAAAGGTGACAATTCTTGAGAATTCTCACTGTTTTCTCTCTATATTTCGCCAGAGGTTCGTTGCATTTGTGTTCTTCCTTCCTATTTTTGTGACTGGAGGGCTCAATTTATAGCCCTCTGAAAATGCATACTTATCCGCGCGGACAAGGTCAGTAGGCGTGCACTGTTCATTAATTACAGCTCCAGCCTTGGACAGGAAGAATAAAAATTCAAAAAAACCAAATAAACAGCCAGTTTTTGTGTTTCCAGCCTTTCTATTTATGGTTTTATTCTTTTGTTTTGCTTTTTAAGATGCTTTTCTTGGTTTAACTTCATTTGGCAATGCCCATTCTACCCTCCCTTTGTTAGAAATGTTAGGATAGTTAGGAATTGTTAGAAATGTTATAACTTTCGTTAATTTTCTAACGAAAATTCTAACAAGCTCAAATTGGAGCACTTACAGATAGGCCTTTGATTATGGAGGTAGAAGTAGGCGAGAAAGATTGGGTTTGCGAAATGAAGGATTATTTGGAAAGGGAAGAGTTGCCCCAGGATAAAGACAAGGCGAAAATTATTAAGAAATTGTCGCCAAGATTCACAGTGCAAGACGAGATATTATATCGCAAATATTTCTCACGACCCTTAATGAGATGTGTTGAGCCGGGTAAAGTGGATAATGTCTTATTTGAGGTACATGAAGGAGTTTGTGGCGGTCATCCAGGAGCAAGAACATTGGCCAATAAAATAATGTTCCATGGATATTACTGGCCAACGTTGAAGAAGGATGCGGAAGAATACGTAAAGAGATGTGATCAGTGCCAGCGACACGCCAATATCCCTAGGTAGCCTGCGACAGAGCAGACACCTATTATAGCGGCTTGGCCATTTGATATGTGGGGGATTGATCTTATAGGGCCTTTTCCCAAAGCCAAAGGAGGAGCTCAAATGGTGGTGGTAGCTGTTGATTATTTCACAAAATGACGGAGGCCAGGGCATTAACTTCTTTCACTGAAGACCAGATAATTAGATTCATAACGGAGGAGATACTTTGTCGACATGGAATGCCGCGAGCAATTATTTCGGATCATGGGCCGCAATTCAGGAAGAAGTTTCATGGTTTTTGTTCGAATTTGAATATCAAACATTGGCAGTCCGCAGTTTATAGGCCGCAGTGTAATGGACAAGTGGAAGAAGCCAACAAACAAGTCCTTGAAATTTTATGCAAGAATATAGAGAAAAGGGGAGGAGCTTGGTTGGAAGAATTGTCTACCGCCCTATGGTATGTCAGAACGACGGTGAAGGGATCAACAGGCGAGACAGCGTTTGCATTAACTTATGGCTCCGAAGCAATGGCTCCCGCATAAATGGGTCTGCCCACTCATAGAGTGACCTATTATGACGAAGTGATGAATGGCGACAGAAGGTGTAGCGATTTAGATCTATGTGATGAGAAGAGGCTTAAAGCGAGATTGAGGATGATCAATTATAAGCAAAGGATGAAGGCTCAGCACGACAAAAGGGTGAACAAAAGGTCATTCTGTGTAGGGGATTGGGTGCTGAGGAGCCGCGAAATTAAGGGAGCAACGGCGGGGTTTGCCAAGTTAGATCCAAAGTGGGAGGGTCCCTTTCAGATCGCCAAGATTGTGCGAGAAGGAACGTATCATTTGAAGAAGGAGGGCGGTAAAGATGTACCAAACGCGTGGAGCGTAGATCATCTCAAGCGATATTATCATTGAAAAGATAAAGGTAATTTGTCTATTCAAAGTTATTCTTATGAGAATCTGTTTAAAGGTAGTTTTGATGAATATATGAAGTTTATTCATGAATGAAAAGTTACACAGATCTTGAATGCTTTGAATAAAATAGAAATATCTTGAATAAAATTTTACACATGTCGTGAGCATTTTGAATAGAAGGAAAATATGAAGTTTATGGCTCAAAATTGTTTTGCTTTCATTATACTTTGCTCTATAATAATGTTCATGAGTAAATCGCTAAGAGTAAAGTTGCCTAAAGGCAACTTCACTTTTTCGATGGGAGTATATGTATACGATGATATCTCGCCAAAGGTAAGAAGGTAAAGAGTTTTTGATGAACTATCAAAACAATTTTTGATGAATTATTAAAATAAATTGATGAAGAAAAAGAGAAAAGAAAAGTAAGCCGCAAAGTATCATGTGAAAGAAAGTCTACGGACTATAAAAAAGAAAGTCTATGGACTATAAACAGGAATGAAAGTCCCATCTCGCCTGTATGGCATGTATATGAATGCGACTATAAACAGGAATG
Organism: Adenophora triphylla var. japonica; assembly: GCA_022495995.1. Lineage (NCBI taxonomy): Eukaryota > Viridiplantae > Streptophyta > Magnoliopsida > Asterales > Campanulaceae > Adenophora > Adenophora triphylla. The sequence continues at coordinate 291,023 of JAFEMH010001596.1, read as the reverse complement.
AAAGTCCCATCTCGCCTGTATGGCATGTATATGGATGCGACTATAAACAGGAAAGAAAGCCCCATCTCGCCTGTATGGCATGTATATGGATGCGACTATAAACAGGAAAGATAGTCCCATCTCGCCTGTATGGCATGTATATGGATGCGACTATAAACAGGAATGAAAGTCCCATCTCGCCTGTATGACATGTATATGGATGCGACTATAAACAAAAAGTCTACGGACTATAAAAATGAAAGTCTACGGACTATAAAAATGAGAGTCTACGGACTATAAAGGAGAAAGTCTACGGACTATAAAAAGGAAAAGTTTAAGGACTATAAAGGAGAAAGTCTACGGACTATAAAAAGGAAAAGTCTAAGGACTATAAACGAGAAAGTCTATACCGACTATAAACGAGAAAGTCTATACCGACTATAAACAAGAAAGAAACCCATCTCGCCTAAATGGCATGTAAAGATGCGGCATGTATGAAAGGAAGCACACCTCGCATAAATGGTATGTAATGATGTCGCGAAAAGGGAAGTAAATGTATTTCGCTGGGAAGGAATGAAAAGATATAAATTAAGGAAGAAAGGTATATTTTGTTTTTAAGGCAAATTAAGATGAGGAGGCACAAAATAAGGAAATTATTCTAAGTAAGAATCACGAAAAAAGCAAGAAAGAAGCAAAAGAGAAACAAGATCAGCGACAATGTGAGTCGCGTTGTATGCACTGTAAGTAAAGTCGCCTAAAGACGACTTCACTTTTTCGATGGGAGTATAAGTATGGAGTACCTGTCATGCAAAAAGGAGATTTTTGATGAACTATAAAAACAAAATAGCAAAAGCAAGATATGATAATGAGGTAAAGCATAAAGATAAAAGGGAGCAAGCTCGAAGGCCGCAAATTTACATTTTTTAAAAAGGCACGTAAGCCCAAGTGAAAGAAATTAAAATTGTTTAGCCACCAAGGCAAGTTACAAAAGTTGATCAAAAGAGGTTAAGTACTAAAGCAGAGTCAAGTTGAAGCATTTGGTTCATCAGTTGGTGCGGGTTGAATGGAGCTTGAGGCCGCAAGAGCGAGAGCTTTCGCATCATCCAAAAGTTTGTGTTTTTGTTCTAATTGTGCATTCCATAAAGGAAGGACATTTGGTATTTGGATAGGAGAGGGATCCCAAATCGCTTTTCCAAGTAAGGCATCTTCTTCCGTCAGGTCATTAAGTTCATCAGCCGAGAAAGGAACCATGGGATGTCCACGACGGCATACTTCACTAAAAATTGGCTCCGAGCCCTGGGCTCTAAGCCGCTCAATGTGATGGCATGAATTTAAAGCATCAGCAGCAGCTAAATGCAGACTTGTAAGGAAGTTTGATCGCCAATATCAAGGAGGTCTTCTTTAAGCTTAGCAACATCGGTATTTAGAGAAGTGTTTTCAGCAATCTTACCTGTTAGTTCTTCCCGCAACTTGGCTATCTCGCCTTGAAGAATTTGAGTATCAGCAACATGAGTCTTCTTTAAAGTCTCATTGTCGCTTAGAAGCTTGGCGGTAGTTTCCTTGATGCACTGATTTCAAAGAAGAGCCTTGTTGAGGTTAAGTTTGGCGCATTAAGTTCGGTGTTGGCGTAGCCTCAAGTTGACTCGTAAAGTGGATAAGTCGGGCCTTCAATTTGTCTTGCTCTTCTCCCATGGTGGCAATGGTAGCATCCCGCCTACCCAATCTGCCGCGAAGGGTCTCTTTATCTTTCCTCAGAAACTGATTTGAGAGATCCATAGTTTTGTTGTCCTTGGTAAGGCGAGTGATTGTCTAGCTCATTCCAATGATGGAAGATCCAACCTAAGGGAAAATAAAAAGTTGAAAACAACTATGAACAAAGTTTAAAGTAAGCAAGGAAAGGAAAAATAACATACCAATGATAGATGAATGCCGGCTTGGCAGGTGGCATGATCCACATCCATTCCAGTCACATTCCGCACTTGAATGGGATCGCTGACGCGAATCAAAGCTGAATGTCCAATCAAACTCTCCTCAACGCCGCGGTTTTCCTTGATCAATCCCGTCAAGCGGAGAACGTTAGCAGCTTCCTGGCTCAGTTCATGAAGTCCATCAAAATCAGTAGGCATCTCGAAATCTTCTTGGAGCCAGCGAGGAACAGGGAGACTGCCAGAAATAGATGGGTCGTGTGGAGTTGGGGGAGAACTAGAAACATTGGTTAAATCGCAGATTTCGACGTTGCGGGATGATGGAGGAGCATCATCTTGAGTGGGCTCAATGACAACAGTTTCTGGAGCAGGAGAGTCGGTTCAGACAGAGTCAGAAAGAGGAATTCCAATAGTTTCTTCAATTTGGACATCAATAGTTGGCGGGACGGAAGCTTGCGGGATGACATTCTCATTAGTTGGCGAAACAGAGGTTGGCAGGGCATTGCCTTGAGGGGGTGGAAGGACTTGAGTAATCGGGAGAGCTTGAGTAATAGCAGGATTGGGCGGGATAATTTCTTGAGTTGAAGATGCGACATTGGATTGAACTGAGGCAAGTCTTCTTTGTCGTTTGGTGCGGCTATCCGGGTTGGTAGGTTTAGCCCTTGCCTTTGGGTTAGAAGGACCTTGGGATTTTTCCCGAGCAATTTCCTCAGAATCAGTGCCATCAAGCGATATTGGTAGAGGAAGGTCAGTAGGAAGAGCCTGGAGAGAAGCATCGCGAGTAAAAGCTAGCCTTTGTCTTCGCTTGTCTGTATCCCGGTTGGCAAGTTGGCGACTTTCCATGGATTTGGCTCGATGATCTGGAAACAAAGGAAAGAAAATATAAAGTTATTCGAATATAAGTAAATTTGAAAGAAAGAGAAGGTTAAAAAGGGACATACAATTAACGGCATTCATAGCGGGACAATTACGGGTACCCTTGCATGACAGACACTCGTGAGCATATTTGTTGTCCGAATGTCGCTCCCAGCCATCAGAGTTGGTATGAATTATTGGAACTCGCGGCGAGGCAACGGGCAAGTTATCTGCTGATCCGACTTGATCAAGAAGGGATCTATCTCGCAAAATACCCCTCCAGGAAATAAGAGGTTGGGGCATGTTATCAGGAGAATCAGCAGGAAGAGTAACGAGGGCGCGGATGGCTGCACAAAGGGAATTGTCGCCAACCACCGAGGCATCACGGGTTTCAATGTGGGGTTTAATTGCATCAAGATCAGCGGGATGAGACCATCCAACGCGAGAAAGAACGAAAAGTGGGTCGCTCAACCATTTATGAACTTTGGTAGGCAAAGGGGTAAGGATTTTGGGGCCTTGATGGTATTGAAGGGATAGGCTGGTTTCTTCTATGTCGTTGTCAAGTTTGGTGGTTTGTTTGTATCCTTTGAAAAGGCTAACTAAAGTTGTAACGGTGGGTTCTCTTCTTAAGGCGCGACAAATAGTAATGAAAGAGGTAATAATCCTAATGGCATTAGGATGAATCTCAGTAATCATGGCTTGGGCCTTATATAGAACTTCACATAGAAAAGGATCAAGGGGAATCCTAAGGCCGTCCTTAAGTTGTGAAGGAAAGATAACTATACCATCTCGCATTTCTCGCAGATGGGCAAGAGAAGTGCTTCCTTGGTAATCAGAAATGTGGTAAATAGAACGGTCTATATGGTAGAATCTGTGCCAATCAGTGATGGGGTTTGGAATGAGGGAGCTTGTGTCAGGAGCGAGAGAAGAGCCCGCCTCAGCATGAGCGGGATTGATAAAGAGGTTACCTTCAGCCAAGTTCAGATTTTGGACTCTTGTAGGAGGAGGATTGTTTGACGTTGCTACGGGAGAGGAAGTTCCTTGATTAGCCATCTCGCGGGAATCACTGGAAGAAGAAGAAGAAAGAATAGATTTATAATGCATCCTACGTTTGGAAAAAGGGTCAGCGACACAATGAGATTCAGATGAGTCGCTTAAATTGGGTTTATACTTATCTTTGATAAATTGAACTAGTTCGTTGCTAGAAGTAAAGATGTTAGACATAGGGGCTGAAAGGGGAAGAAAAAAGCGGCCTTGGATTTCAAGAGAGTCAATCAATGAGGGATCCACCCAATGTTCAACTAGAAACCTAGCTATATCAGCCTTGGGCAATCTCGCCCAAGTAGTTCGCAGGCGTCTGTATAAACCGCCTAAAACTTGACAGCTCCCATACCTAACTAGCTTAGTACAGTTCTTATATCTCGCCATGAAGGATAATTTGAGAAAAATTGAGGAAATGCAGAAAAAGAAGGAATAACAAAAAGAGCAAAATGTTGGGGGAAAATGAAAGATCAAAATGTAAGGATTTAAAGAATATGAAGGGTTTTTAAAGAAGATTACCTGGTAAAGATGAAGGCAGTCGGAGAAGATGAAGAATCGCCGAAAAATATGGACGAAATTCTGGGAAACGAGGAATGGGGTTCCAAAATCAATTTCAAATGGTAAATAGAGGACGAAATGGGATTTGGGAAGTAATTTTATGATCAAATCTAGAAAAGAACGTTGGAAACAGGAGGAAAGTTTGTCGGAGTCGAGGTTCGAGTTCGCCGGAATTTGGGGTGAGAGCAAGAGGGTAAAAATGAAATTAGTAATAGGAATGGGAATTTATATGAGAGAAGAATTTGGGGAATTGATTGATGTGACGGTTAAGATGAAAATTTTAAAATTTTCCCTCTTATTTGGCATGATTCTCAAATGACGGCACATTGAATTTTAGGGGCTCACCATGGAGGTGACACGTGTATATATAGGGTTTGTTCAGCATTCAGGCTTCGTGAAGAAGGAATTGTAGGCCGTGGAAAAGCGAGATAGTGAACATCAAGTTTTTGGCGAGACCATAAATGAATCTCGCCTCAAACTTAGGGGCTTCTGATGCTGCCCAAAAATAATGGTTGGGACTTGGACCAAGGTCAACAGCGGGAAATGATCTAGTAGGCCCAAAGCGAGTCAGGGCCCAAGAAGAATATAGGGATAAAGGTAGCCCAGTTGGGGCCATGGGAAACTGTAACGACCCCAACCCTAGGCACTAATTTTAAATATTATATTATATGCTTCAAATATTTATGTTAACTTATGTGTTCAATTATGTCTTTAAATTCTTAAATTAAGATAAATTGGGTGAGAAGTAAATTTAGAATCTTTTATGAAACTATTAGACATTAAATAAAGAAACTTGGAGAAATAATAAAAATGGGAATATGCTAAATAGTACAAGGAGGTAATTGGGTAGGATGAATTATTTAAGATAAGGATTTATTTTTAAAATGAGTTAGGGTGAAAGCCTTGGTTTATTTTTGAAGGGGGGCCAATTGTATTACTCCCTCCTATGCATGCCAAGTGTCCCCTCTCCTCTCCCCCATACTCCCTCCATCCGCCCCCCCCTCAATCACTCTCCTCACTTTTCCCCTACTCCCTCTTACCTCCTCCCTCACTCTTCTTCATCTTTCTTTCTTATCCTTCTCCATGGGAGAACCCTAGTGGAAGCTCTCAACCCAAGCTTTGAAGCCAAGCTATTCTTCCACCATTTTCAAGTCCAAGGGTAGTTTTGAAGATGGATCATCTAGGAGAGTCCATCAAGTGAGAAAGATCAACCTTCCATATTGAAACCCTAAGGTGAGTTGTTATGATTCCCTTCTTCTATGTGTTCATGAGTTCTTTGATTTTTGTTCTTGGCTTGATGATGTTGATTTCTTGCTTGGAAACCTAAATGGGAGTTGATTGATTAGAAAATGAACATTGTTGAAGTTAGGGTTCAAGGAAGATCATTAGAAGGGTTTGAAATGGGTGTAATGGGTAGAGATAAATGATCTAGGATTACTTGGTTGTGAGTTTACATGTTTTGAATGGGATTTGGTAAGATGAAGGTGTTCTTGGGTGTTCTTATTGTAAGCCATGGTAGAGGAAAGGAGAAATAGGGTTAAAAGGGGTTAAAAATCTGAAAAAATGGGTTGGAGGAGACTTGGGCGGTCGCCCATGGGGGCTTGGGCGGCCGCCCATCATGGCAGGAGATCCAATTAGCTTTGAGGTACACTTGGGCTGTCGCCCAAGTAGGTTAGGGCGGTCGCCCAAGCTGGCAGAAACTACAAATTCTCTTGAGGTCCACTGGGCGCCGCCCAAGTGTGGGTGGCGTGCCGCCCAAGACCCTGAACCAAGTTTAGAGTTGTTCAAACCTAATCAAACTCGAACCAAAATGGAATCTCTTTAACCTAGATTAAAGTAGAATACTTTGGCTACACATTGACATCCTAAGTGATCAAAATGGAATTGGGGAAGTACTTTAAATGTTGCTTGGAAAGCGCTAGTTAACCTAGTTTGGTAACTTAGCAGAAATGATTCTAACTTGGTAAATTGAACTTGGATCTTCTTAGAGGCCTTGTATTATTGTATAAAGACCTTGTAGGATGGATTGATGGTATTTCCTTGCCTTACTTTGAGTTCATATACATTGGTTATATTATGCATAGTGTGTTGATTTATTGTTGCACTATGATATTGGTTGGACATGAGTATATTTACCATGTTGATATATTGTTATCCCTTTTTGTGGATTGTATTCAAGTATCTATTATGTGCTTGATAATGTTGAATACTTGTTATAGTATTTCGTCGTTATGATATTGTTGTAGGATTCCCTACTTTGGAATTCCTAAACCTGTACATGTTGATACAAAGATTTATAGCCGTTGTGCTAATATGTTGAATACTTGATATAGTATTTCTATCTTCATGATATCTTTGTTGTGGTATGTATCCCTACTTTGGATCATACAATGTTTGGTTAAGCAAGTATGTTATTACCGTGCTTAGTTATGTAAATCCAGTGGTATTGATTTATTTGTTTGTTGGACAATGTATGTGATTATAATGGCATCGAGCCAAGTTCATTATAATTCATACATTGGTAACCCAATTGTCCCCCTTGTGTGGGATTTGTGGGCTAGCATCTCCTTTTGAGGTAGATGGTCTAGTTTCACCGGGGATATGATCGTGTGTCGAGAATCCCTATGGTACCGTTATTGTTCATGGTTCCGGAACCGCTTCTTCAACTATTCTTCTTTGCTCGGTTGTGTATATCCTTTGGAGATGAAACCTTGGCTCAGTATCCTTCTAAGTGTTACTTTATCGTACTTATGTGTTGTGATATATTCATGCTGAGATGGTCGTTGTTTCCAACCGGTATGGGACGGTTGGCGGCAGGGAGCCTCTCGGGTTATGTGGATATGTCTTTTGATGTGTTGCATCTTATATGGCATATTGATGCATTCATAATAGCTCATTGAGATTTATTCTCACCCCTCTCCCTTTACTGTTTTAGATCCCGAGACAGGTGGACCGGCCAAGTAAGGGCGGAAAGGAGTTGGATGTGGTATTTTGGGTTTGTCGGGGTACGTATAGGTTGGCGTAGAAATTGTGTATTGATATAATTCTTTTAAAGGGTTTGTATTTATAAACTCTAATCTTATTTTATATTCGACATCTTTTTGTAAATCATTTATTACTTTCGGAGTTGGTCAACTCTTTCCCCAGTGTAGAAAGGAGTAGAGTTATTTTTGAAATGGGTATGTAAATGGTGTAGCGTTTGAAAGTTAAATCAAAGTTTTTTTTTTAGTTTAGGATATTTGGGTTAGTTTGAGGACGCTCCAACTCGGGACACGTGTAGGTTCCGGGTCGGGGTCCTCACAGTTGGTATCAAAGCTCGGTTAGAGTTCTCGGGTAGAGTCTAGCTGAGTGAGAGTGTGTGATAACTGACGTCGAGAGTTTAATGCAGGAATTTGTTCAAAGACAGAAAATGATATTGACCAACCAAGGAATCAAGGAAAGGTGAGTTTTGGAAAGATAGATTTCCCCACCATCATTTGAGGTATTTTACCTGTCTCAGGAATTAGGATTCATACTTTTATAAATCCTCGTTCATACGCTCTCTTGTGGCATTACATTTCATCTTTTATTTGCATAATTGGCCTAAGAGTTGCCTTATGTGTTGGAGGTTCTACTCCGATGGGGTCGTACCTCGAATCATTCTTAATTATATTGGTAATTGTGATTAAGTGGGCATGTATTGCCGGTGGATTTGGGCGAGTTACCTATCCGTGAATCATCGTTATGTTAACTTGAATTATTTGAGTAGTTGTTGTGTTGGAGGAGGACTGTCGCAAGAAGCGAGTCTCCTTATCTACGTTTGATTACCTCCGTGTAATTGAGTCGGGTAAATTATTAATTGATATTATGTCACATACGCGTAATTGTCTAAAGTATGGCCTAATTAAGAGAGATTTATGGTTGTGTACTTGTGTGAGTAATTATGCATTGGTGTCTCGTGGGGAGACTAGATATATGAAGACTAGTATTGAAAGTGATAGTCTAAGTGAGATTATATGAGTTATAAATTATCGCGAGTAAGAGATCTTATGGAACTAATATATCTTTGCCTTAGGTGCTATAAGTATTCTCTAAGGAGAGATTGATTGAATTCTTGCTACTAAATTGAATAGGAAATCAGATATTTTTGTAAGTAATATCACCCTATAAGTTGACTAAGTGGTGTTTTTCAAGTGAGTTTCAAAAATGGGTTTTCATCAGGTATCATACCAGGGTATTGAAGCTGAGTGGATATAAGTCACTATTTCGGTATTCGGATCCCTAGATAGAGTATACAAATTGGGATGATGGAATCGATGATTCAACTTAAGAAATTAATTGATAGAGAAGATAACTAGCTTAGCGATTCTCAGTAGGGATAAATTGTTACTGTATTTAGAAAAGATGATACTTGGTGGTTAATCAAAGGGTTATAGAGATCTTAAATAGGTAACTGTGAAGAATAAGTATTCGTTAGCACTTGTTGACGATTTGTATGAATGATTTTAGAAACTAGTAGGATACTCAATGGTTATTAGTTGAATTTTCGGAGTGTTACAATTTCAGTGAAAAATTGTTTTAAGTGTATACTTAAGACAACATTTATATCTAGTATGACCGTTTTGATTTATGGATTGTGTACTAGCTATGGAGAGGTAAATAGGGTAAATGTGAAGAAGTATAATAGATGTAGTTATTGGTGACTTATAGGGTCAACTTCAGAAATTGGTAAGATAGGTATAGGGTTCGTTTTGAGAATTGATTATCATTAGTTGAGAAAATGAGGATGAATCTTATTGGGAGACAGGATACTTTAGGATGGTTATATACTATAGTTCGACTTAGTTACGTGAATCATATGAGGGATTTGTGTGATGCTTGAAAGATATTGACGTTGTACGGATTTTGAGTTTGTTGATGGTTATTGAGAGTTAAGTTAGATTATACTGTAATGTTTAATTGAAATTCGGAAATGATTGATCTATGTGAGTTCCAATTATATTTTCTGATTTAGAAATTATGGTATTTGATTGGGAACTAGATGTTTTACAATATGTTGTTGCTAAGTACAATACCAATATCAAAGGTGGTGAATAGATGACTCAAATTAAATAAAAGTGTTGAACTTTCAACTTGAGGAATTATTGAATTGAGGATGGTTTACCTAGTTATAATCTTAATGATTGTTTTAGTGTTATTTATCGGGGATAGTAATAGTATTGCGAGATTGTGTTTTCTTAGAGAGAAATTAACTAAGTCTAAATAGTACGAGTGGTGGCTACACTATAAATAGAGGTCAATCAAGAATATTTTGTTAAAATTGTTTTAAATGTGTTTTAAAACTTTGGAATATATATTGGACCTCTGCGTAAGCAATTGTGCCCTTCGGGGATAGTTGATAAGGTCAGTAAACCATTTTCGCGTAAATTAAAATACGTGAGTAATTTAACTATCTACCACCGGTATGGGACGGTTGTAGATAATTAAATCACTCGAGCTATTTTTGTTAGCTTATCAATCCTTTGAAATTTCGAGTGGTTTAGTTAATTAAAGCGGTATGGGCCGGTTTTAAAGAAGTAAACCATTCGGGTCTCTTTGGATCTCTTCTTATGTTATCATTTGAAATTCTGAAAAATGTTGTAAATTTTCGAAAGACATGTTACTTTAAAGTTATAGTTCGTACAGAAGCAAGTAGAAAAGCAACATAGTTCCCCTATAGTGATTAATTGTATTAAAAGTTTTGATCCGAGAAATAATTGATAAATTGTGGAGTTATTAATGTGGAAGTCGCAGTAGACTCGGTTGTTGTTATGGAGTTGGATCGGCTCCGTTGTGGGCGACCAACCATTCAATTTGAATATTGAATTGTCACTAGTCCTGAACATAATTGGAACATTGAATGGTGATAATAGAATGTTTTCGTTAGAAGATTAATTAAAATATTTAGAGTTCTAGATTGAACTTGAAAGTATTATCACTATAAAATTTTTGATTAAGTTACCTTGGAAGTAAAAAGTAGTATGTTGTTTTGTTTATAGAAAATTGATTGTATTTTCCACTCATTGTATATGTTTATAAGTGATACAATTCTTTGATCAAGTCCTCACATATGTTAGGGGATCGTTTAGTTGTATAAACCCCTAGTATTAAATGGATTGGATAGACCTCATTTGGGAAAGTCCTTTTGGAATGTAGGAATGTTATTGAGTTTAACCTTGTGAAAATTGAGGAATCATTACGTATTGTTGAGGATATGCTACGGGCATGTACAATGGATTTTGATAGTCGATAGGTCGTATGATTACCAGTGGTTGGATGCGTATGATAGCAGTTATTATTCTAACTTTGAGATAAAACCGTATGAGGCGTTGTTAGGGAAGAAAATATCGACCTCTAATTTGTTGGGTTGAGATTAGAGAAGCAAGGCCTAAGGTAGATTGGCGCCAAAATTTGTTAATCCATTTGAAGTTTTAGAAAGGGTTGGTGATTTTGCTTATAGACTGACTTGGAGCAAATTTATAGAGTAATTGAAGTTTTAAATGTAATATCGTAATGTATTGGGTAACATAAGGTGTAATACTTTTCATTTAATATACTTTCTTTGAGGTCGTGAAAATTCGGGTTAGCGATAATGGTATGGTATTCTCGGCGTATTGAGTTGTTATATCACATTATTAATGAAATTTGAATCTTGGAAAGAATCATAGCATTGATGAGACTGATTGGGAATTGAAGTCTTAGAGTATTTAAGTTGTGAAAATGTATAGTAGAATCATGCCTTTGAGAAGTCTAATTGAAAATGCTAAGTTAGAATGTGTGAAAGGTAACCTTTGCTATTTGAACCTTAGGGTAAGTGACAGTCAAATTCGGGACGAATTTTCTTTAAGGGGGAGTGAGTGTAACGACCCCAACCCTAGGCACTAATTTTAAATATTATATTATATGCTTCAAATATTTATGTTAACTTATGTGTTCAATTATGTCTTTAAATTCTTAAATTAAGATAAATTGGGTGAGAAGTAAATTTAGAATCTTTTATGAAACTATTAGACATTAAATAAAGAAACTTGGAGAAATAATAAAAATGGAAATATGCTAAATAGTACAAGGAGGTAATTGGGTAGGATGAATTATTTAAGATAAGGATTTATTTTTAAAATGAGTTAGGGTGAAAGCCTTGGTTTATTTTTGAAGGGGGGCCAATTGTATTACTCCCTCCTATGCATGCCAAGTGTCCCCTCTCCTCTCCCCCATACTCCCTCCATCCGCCCCCCCCCCCCTCAATCACTCTCCTCACTTTTCCCCTACTCCCTCTTACCTCCTCCCTCACTCTTCTTCATCTTTCTTTCTTATCCTTCTCCATGGGAGAACCCTAGTGGAAGCTCTCAACCCAAGCTTTGAAGCCAAGCTATTCTTCCACCATTTTCAAGTCCAAGGGTAGTTTTGAAGATGGATCATCTAGGAGAGTCCATCAAGTGAGAAAGATCAACCTTCCATATTGAAACCCTAAGGTGAGTTGTTATGATTCCCTTCTTCTATGTGTTCATGAGTTCTTTGATTTTTGTTCTTGGCTTGATGATGTTGATTTCTTGCTTGGAAATCTAAATGGGAGTTGATTGATTAGAAAATGAACATTGTTGAAGTTAGGGTTCAAGGAAGATCATTAGAAGGGTTTGAAATGGGTGTAATGGGTAGAGATAAATGATCTAGGATTACTTGGTTGTGAGTTTACATGTTTTGAATGGGATTTGGTAAGATGAAGGTGTTCTTGGGTGTTCTTGTTGTAAGCCATGGTAGAGGAAAGGAGAAATAGGGTTAAAAGGGGTTAAAAATCTGAAAAATGAAATTTGGAGGAGACTTGGGCGGTCGCCCATGTGGGCTTGGGCGGCCGCCCATCATGGCAGAGATCCAAATTGGCTTTGAGGTACACTTGGGCGGTCGCCCAAGTAGGTTAGGGCGGTCGCCGCCGTGGCAAAACTACAAATTCTCTTGAGGTCCACTTGGGCGGTCGCCCAAGTGTAAGGCGGTCGCCCAAGACCCCGAACCAAGTTTAGAGTTGTTCAAACCTAATCAAACTCGAACCAAAATGGAATCTCTTTAACCTAGATTAAAGTAGAATACTTTGGCTACACATTGACATCCTAAGTGATCAAAATGGAATTGGGGAAGTACTTTAAATGTTGCTTGGAAAGCGCTAGTTAACCTAGTTTGGTAACTTAGCAGAAATGATTCTAACTTGGTAAATTGAACTTGGATCTTCTTAGAGGCCTTGTATTATTGTATAAAGACCTTGTAGGATGGATTGATGGTATTTCCTTGCCTTACTTTGAGTTCATATACATTGGTTATATTATGCATAGTGTGTTGATTTATTGTTGCACTATGATATTGGTTGGACATGAGTATATTTACCATGTTGATATATTGTTATCCCTTTTTGTGGATTGTATTCAAGTATCTATTATGTGATTGATAATGTTGAATACTTGTTATAGTATTTCTGTCGTTATGATATTGTTGTAGGATTCCCTACTTTGGAATTCCTAAACTGTACATGTTGATACAAAGATTTATAGCCGTTTTGCTAATATGTTGAATACTTGATATAGTATTGCTATCTTCATGATATCTTTGTTGTGGTATGTATCCCTACTTTGGATCATACAATGTTTGGTTAAGCAAGTATGTTATTACCGTGCTTAGTTATGTAAATCCAAACTGGTATTGATTTATTTGTTTGTTGGACAATGTATGGGATTATAATGGCATCGAGCCAAGTTCATTATAATTCATACATTGGTAACCCAATTGTCCCCCTTGTGTGGGATTTGTGGGCTAGCATCTCCTTTTGAGGTAGATGGTCTAGTTTCACCGGGGATATGACTGTGTGTCAGAATCCCTATGGTACTGTTATTGTTCATGGTTCCGGAACCGCTTCTTCAAGCTGACTCTTTGCTCGGTTGTGTATATCCTTTTGGAGATGAAACCTTGGCTCAAGTATCCTTCTAAGTGTTACTTTATCGTACTTATGTGTTGTGATATATTCATGCCGAGATGGTCGTTGTTTCCAACCGGTATGGGACGGTTGGCGCGTGGAGCCTCTCGGGTTATGTGGATATGTCTTTTGATGTGTTGCATCTTATATGGCATATTGCTTTGCATTCATAATAGCTCATTGAGATTTATTCTCACCCCTCTCCCTTTCTTGTTTTAGATCCCGAGACAGTGGACCGGCCAAGTAAGGGCGGAAAGGAGTTGGATGTGGTATTTTGGGTTTGTCGGGGTACGTATAGGTTGGCGTAGAAATTGTGTATTGATATAATTCTTTTAAAGGGTTTGTATTTATAAACTCTAATCTTATTTTATATTCGACATCTTTTTGTAAATCATTTATTACTTTCGGAGTTGGTCAACTCTTTCCCCAGTGTAGAAAGGAGTAGAGTTATTTTTGAAATGGGTATGTAAATGGTGTAGCGTTTGAAAGTTAAATCAAAGTTTTTTTTTTTAGTTTAGGATATTTGGGTTAGTTTGAGGACGCTCCAACTCGGGACACGTGTAGGTTCCGGGTCGGGGTCCTCACAGAAACGGTGTCGATAAATATCCCACTAAGGTCAATGAAAGGGAAAGCCCAAAGAAATATATGCGAGATATTGGTTACTGAGCGGCGAGATAATGAAGCAAGCCAACAAGATAATAGCGTAAGAGGAGAAGGCGAGATATTAAGTTTAGGCGACACAATATTCAGTTATCCGTATCCGGCGAGAGACAAAACTAAGGGGAGCGACTCATAAGAGGCGGCATATAAATATCTACGAAATGGGACCCATAAAACGGTTGGGCATTGGGAAAAGTGATCACGTCCTATGAGTTTATTCTTTTTGTTAGCCAATGGAGTGATGACACGTGGACATAGGCATGGAACGTGAGGAGGTCATGTGCATGGCACGAGGTGAGGAGTATATATATGAGGGATAGTCTTCATTGGCAAGGTACGTACACACCTTCACCCACAAACACTTTTCCCTATTATTCAGATTTATCACCTCAGACAAACACTTATCCTCACGCCGGAGGGGCTTACGCCGGAGTCGCCCCCGGCTTAGTTGACGTTTGTGCTTGTGCAGATTCGAAGAAGGAGTCGAAGCAATCCTATTCCGACTACAACGGTCGTGTTGTCGCTGAGGAAATTCCTGGCAACATCAGCTGGCACTCTTCACACTAACACTTTTTATACTAATACTGACACTTTTTTACCCTACATTGGCACTTAATAATACATGTATGACACTCTTTACATTAGTACTTTGTTACCCTAACACTGACATTTTGTTATACTAACACTGACACTTTTTTACACTAACACTGATACTTAATAATACATGCACCGACAATTTTTACACTGGCACTTTGTTACACTAACACGAACACTTTGTTACACTAACACTAACACTTTGTTACACTAACACTAACACTTTGTTACACTAACACTAACACTGACACTTAATAATACATGCACTAACACTCTTTATACTGACACTTTGTTACACTAACACTAACACTTTTTTACACTGACACTTTTTTACACTGCCACTTAATAATACATGCACTGACACTTTTTACACTGGCACTCTGTTACTCTTAACACTAGCACTAGCGGGGGAATCAAAACACATTTTTTCTAAGCTTAAGAAAAAATGCGTTTTTTTGTAAGATTTTGGCATGCGTGGCACAACGAATATATATACTCCCTCCGTCCCACAATAATATATAAACTTTCCATTTTGGGCGTCCCACAATAATATATAACTTTCCCAAAATGAAAAGTTATAATAATTAATTATAACTTTCCCAATATATTAACTTTTCCAAAATAATTTATTATTAAAATTTAAAAAATAAATAAATTATAATAATTAATTATAAACAAAATAAATACAAATTACTCCTCAGTCCCCTTACAAAAGACATTAAAATTCACCTGTTATATTCACATCATCTATCCATTTGTAATTCTCTACCTCACTTTCTTTCTCATACTTTACTTTTCATACTAATAACACTAACTACACTATACATTTTTCTTAACTTTTTTGCATGTCTTTTTGTAATGGGACGGAGAGAGTATATAACTTTTATTAATTAAAACTTACACTATACTTTTTTTTTTAATTTTTTTTCATATTTTTGTAATGGGACGTAGAGAGAGTACATAACTTTTATTAATTAAAAATTAACGTAGACTTAATTACAATATTTTCATGTCATTACCTCTAAAAATCAATCAGTCATATGACTCTCTAACCAAATATGACACTTCAAATACTAATTTATAAATACAACTTTCAACATTACTCTACAAATATTAATAAATTGTTACTAATTTTTCATTTAAAAATATATTTAAAAAATAAAAAAGAAAAATTATTTAACTTTAGAACACTACGACTCTTCCAAATCTGATTTATGATGATTTATTAAATTGTACTAATACTAGTACTCAAAAGCCCGTGCCATTGGCACGGATCAGTATGGAAAGGGAGACAGTATGTAAAGAGAAAGACGTGTGGAAACTGAAATCGCATGCTAACTCTAGCTCATGGATTCGACTCAAAGCCACACCTAATGCGGTTTGGGACTGATTATATCTTGTTATAGCTTCCTGCAGTCGAGCTTGCAATTCTTCTATTCCAGACCGTAATTCTGCGACTCTAGTCTTGAAAAAATAAAAATGTTTTTTTAAAAAAGATAACCAATGCAAGTGCAGGTACTAAGTTCAAATCCTGATATAATAACTTACTTCTTCTGTTGTTTAACAACACCATTGTTCTAATTTAGCTAAGCCAGATTTTAAGTATTCCCCATTGCTGAATGAGCAACATAAAAATACTTACTACTATAAAAATGTATGATAAACTGGATCTTGCCTAATGTTGTTTTGATATAATTGAGCTATTGGAGCTTTTGGTAAGCGAAACGGTGTACATGTTGCTACACCTCACAACATAATATCCAAATCAATCTTAAAATTGAACAACATGCATTGGCTTCGGACTTGATGCATTAGAAATACCAGTTAAGCAAACTCACAATATCGGTAGAATCATCGAGATAATATTCATCCTTGCTTGGCTTGCGTCAAATCTGTGCTGACTAATATTACTGGATATGATAGAGGGGTGGTCAGGATAAAATATCAAATATTAGATTAGATGAAATACACTTACCCCCCCCCCCCCCTTAGAAAAAAAATTGCAAATAAATTGTAGAATTTTATTGACATCATTATCATTTTAGTCAAAATGGCACACCAAATAAACCATTAATAATAGTGACCGCCATTCTCATTCCCATAGCAGGTAAATGTCTTATATCAAATCTTTATAACAATTTAATTTATCTGTTAGAACATGTGATATTATTGAGTTGGTCCAAATGTTGTTTTGCATCTTGTATTCACAAATGCAAATCCTTACACAGATAAATAAACCATTAATAATAGAGACCGCCATTCTCATTCCCATGGCACTTTAGTTCCAAGGCTCATCAAAATCCTGTTTAAGGTGTGTAGCTCTTGAATGACCAAAATAAGCTTACCAGCAGAAACTATGTAATACTTGCTTTCACTATCAACATCATATTTCAGGCATCATCTTGACTTCTTTGGTTGACTCAATCGTTGCTTGCCTGCACTGGCTCACAGCCTAGAGCTTGCATGTTAGTTCCTGCAGTGTTTTGTTGGCCTTCTCGAGCTCTCAACCTGAAAATCTCATTCATATTTCTTTTGGTTGTCATGAAAACGGAGGAAAACATCAATCGTCAAATCTAATCAAATCACAAAAACCAACGATGAAAATCTCATTCATTTTCGAAGGGCAAGGTTCAATTGCTTCCAAAGATATAAGCCTTCATCCTTGTTTTTTCTGAAAAACATGGCTTTTGAATGGTTACTAACAATTGATGAATTGTCGAGTAAATAGATCAAATTCGGGTGTTGGAAGGGGAGTAGCAGTTGAACTGAGTTATTCATTCGGAGGGTAACAATCAATTTAAAACCTTCAATTGCTTCTGTAATCCAAGGGGTGTATGCAGAAGACCATCGACCTGGGGGAGAAATTGTCGGTTTATGAAGTTAGTAGTAACTGGTGTAGGGGTAGAGATTTTTTTTTTTCAACTATTAGTCTCAGCCACTCTGTGTTTTGCTGAACAACCCACAAAAGCTAACGATGAAAATCCATGAGTTACTAGATTTATGACATAAAAAAAATGCAAAAATAACAGAAGCAAATAACAGAGTTTGCGAACAACATCAAATCATAGCAAGGACTCAACCTTTTTTGTGTAGTTAATTTCCTTTCTAATCTCATAAAAATCAAAAAAAAAAAACATCTGAGCAGCGTATAGGAAACATAAAATTTGGAAATAATTAACCGTGAAATCTACTATTAAGGACCAAAACTATTTGTATCACTTTCTTCCTTAGCTTCACCTTTTTGCGAACATAAGAATGTGTATTAGATTCAGTTTTGAGTTTGAACATTAGGCTTTGGCAACATTATGCATCATAAAAAGGACATCCAACTAATGTGGTTTGTGGGTCTAAGAAAATATCTTACTTATGCCTCTTAGACTAATTGATGCAGCTGAACCACCATAAAAAGTTAAATATTCATTAAAAAATAATGGTGCAATTTTGCTCCAATACATTATGCTACACAAAATCAAATGGGGTTTCAAATTGTTCATAAATACCCTCAAAACACAATCAATAATCTTGCTTCAATTAGAGAATGTTGCATCCATTTATTAGTTATCATTACTTCCGTCCTAAAAAAATGTCCAATTTTATTCTTGATCAGAAAAAAAAAATTGAATATTCATATTGGAACGGATGAAGTACGTACTTCCTTAGTTTCATTAATTCTATAAGATTAAACAGAAGTTACAAACAACAATCCTTCATTGAATATAAAGCACATATTTTTTTTTTGTTTCAGCAAGACTCACCTTTTCCTTCTCCTCGTTGCTGATTATTTAGTTCTCACGCCTCAGTTGCCACTTCCTGTAATTCCTTTACAATTTTTTCTCCCTCGTTCCATCTCCTCAAGCCGAATCGCTTGCTCATCATACATAAAAAGAATAAGATACCTGCATTAACTTTAAAACAATTTACAACTATAATAGAGTATTGACCCCATTTGGTACTTGCATCTCACCCAACTGCCAACTATTGAGAGTCTACATTTGAGTAGGAAAATTCCAAGGTACAGTGAGTCCAACAACGCCTACAGGCTTATGTAACGAATACCCTTGAAGCTCCATCGACATTTTATAAGTTGTTCCATGAATTTTATCAGTAGGGATATCCCTTATCTTGCCAAGCTTAAACAACTTTTCGGCATCAATGGTGTCCAATAGTGTCTCCAAAGGTAACAGAAGCAATGTGATATTTCATTAGGTAATATTTCTTTCACTAAACAAATCCAACCCTCGCCTGAATGCATTAATTTTCTATAAGCTGTGAAAACAAAGCAATTGCCTGTCATATTCTTAAAGGTGCGTTTGGACTATAAATCGCATTCACCGGACTTCAAATCGCTCTTTCAATTCCAAATTACTGATAAACCAAACATACCATTAAGCACTGCACTAAAATTCCATCTTTATAAACTACTACAAAGCCAATAATAAAAAACCTAGTATTAGGATCCGAAACATAAATAAGAAGAGGAAGCATCATCTAACATAAACCAAAAACAAATAAAATTAATCCGAGGTGACAGAGTCAAAAGGGAATAACATACGAATTAGGAACATGAAAAGTATGATTCACTACAGAACAGTAATTCAATAACTCAGTAATCAGATTCAAAGAAACAACGCGGAGGATTTCAAATCTGAATAGAATAGAAACAAACAAATAGCGTTCATAATAAAAAACAATAAATTAGAGAGAGGAGAGAAAATAGAAGAGAATCAGAAAAGGGCAAAACCTATGGTGTCCGGAGGAGGCGGGTAAAGGCGCACGAATTCAACACTATTCCGATATGTATGAAACTGAAACAGATCCGCGTCGTCGACGTCGAATCCATCTCTGTCAAAAACTCCGGCCTCCAACCTCAAATCCCCCGACGGAAACTCGATCTCCAAAGGTAGGGAGGGGGTAGCCGGAGAGATGGAGTAGAGAGAGAAACTGAGAGAGAGAGAGAGGTGAAATACCTGGGGGTGGGTGAAGACCGAAGAACGCAAAGGTTTTTGGAGAAGTAGCAACTGACGTGGGAAACGTGGGTATGAGGATTATTTTCAGCCGTTCGATCAGATTTTCAACTTTCAATTTCAGCCACCACTTATCCCTAGATAAAAGGCAGTTAAAACAGTCCTCTATTGTATTATAGACTAGTACTCCCCTACCCGTGCCAATGGCATGGTGACAGTATGACATAAATAAAGTATGATTGAGATAGAATCCTAAAAATGCAGTAAATCTAGTATCTATCATCACACTGTAAATAATCAAACAACAAAAAAGGACAAATCTACTAAACTCTTAAAATTTCTATTTGATTGCAAGAACAACAATATTGATGATCCCTTACGTACATAATAGTTTATGATTCCAATTGAAAAATTTCATAATAAATTTGTCTCTTAGATATTTGACACCGAAAGAAAAAATAGAGAGTAAAATCACTTCCACAATATCGCCAAAATAAGATTGACAGGAAACACATAATCAGCCTTCTTTTTTGACTCCTACTGTCGCAGATCATGGAGCGTTATCAGGAAAGAAAAATTTGGCTTTTAAAAGGAATAGCATAAATAAAGTGTTCAAATTTCATCCGAAAAAAATCCACTTTCATGTTCCTCCTGCTACTGTGGTTGAGGGTTAGGCCACATTACTCATTGATCTGGTGATCTCACATGATCTAGCACTCATATCAGGGGCCTGTCTCCTTCTTACAGTTTTTTTTTTTGGTCTTTGCAAGGAAATTGATAAGACTAATGATAGACTAAGAGGCACCAGTGACCATCAAATTCTCACATTTACTACCAGAAAATTAGATCAATAATATATGCAAACCTCAAGTTAATAGCAATTGAGTCTTCCATTTCTCTGGCAGAATCAAGAAGCCTTTCTGCTTGACCATGACATGATTCACATCTGCCGTCAAAAGAAGACAATGAGACAGATGCTTCCAATAAATAACATAATTACTACGAAAGATAAGTTCATTAGATGCTTTGATGACAGGGAACATGTCCAAAATAATTGACAACATCTTGAAACCTATTAAAAAACTTCACATAAACTAAACTCTCATCTCCGTGTGAAACTATGAGAGCATCCTGAAATACAACCATCATCAATCTCAGAAGTTGGCTAAGATTCAGAATCCAACACAAATTGGAAAAGAATAAGTGCTTGCTCGATAGATCTATATTCAATATCACGCTTAAACGTAAAAAAAGTATATCCTAAAATGACATATTGCACACACATGCACAAATATATATTGATGTGATTGTGAAACTTTGCAAGACAAACTAATCATGATCAATACATAGTTTGTTATGGTTGCTTCCAGAAGTGCCAATACAACACCTTTTATCTCCAAGTGCACATATTGGTATGACAGCCCACAATTAATTTATGTTTCTCCCCCACTACTTCAACCCAGCCCACTAAATCCAAACCCAAACCCAAACCCACTACCAGATCTACCCTAATTCATTCCTCCCATTTCATCCCCATGTAAGAAACCCTAATCTCTCTAATCTCCATTTCTATCACCCCCAGCCTCTCCGCCGCCAGCTTCTATCGCCACCCTTCCACCATTGCCATCGCCAGCCTCCTCCTCCATTCTCATCTGGGTTTCTCTTTTGTTACCAAACATCCTTATATACACTATACTTATTTTGGTCATGCTAAAAAGTCTTACACACATAAACATTATAAATAACTGTATGGGAAAATTGGACTAACAATTTCCTAATTACATGCTTATTTTCAAATAAAATCCACCCCTTTTAGATTTCCTTCCCAATCTAGTAATTTCGTGCATGCCGTAACATTGAATTGTATACGGTAATAATCTCTAAATTAACCAGAAAAGAACCAACAAACAAACCTAACATAGCCGACAACCCGCACTGCACATTAAACCTGAACTATATCCCAAACAGATTATAAGCAAAAATCAAAACAAATAAAAATAAGCCCCGGATCCATTCACCTACAGAAACAAAACCATCAAATCCGCCAATTAAATTAACAAACATTAAAATCACTAAACCTAAGAAATCTAAGAATAATTGAATTCAACGAACAAATTGATCAAATCCTAACTACATTGTCCAATTCCGATCACAAACAATCCAAATACCACATATCCAATCACAAAAAAAAATCGGAAATTTTGGGAAAATTACCTTGGCAGATGAGATCTATAGAATTGAGCGAGTGAGTCCGGCGAGTTGCGCCTTCATCCATCTACCCATTAATCCCACCCCCGCTAGCCCTCACATATTAACTCGACGATGAAAGCAATAATATGTTGCAGGCGACAATGACGGAGTGGGAGTTGGGGCTGGGGCTTAGGATTAGAAAACAGGCGTTGAGATGAGAAGAATGAGGAAGACGGTGGTATGAGATTCGCGAAGTCGACGGCTTCTGATTCTGCTTCGACGCCGAAAGCGGCTGACATTCAGTGGTGGCGGCGCTGATGAAGGAGGGATTGTCGCAGAGGAGGAAGGGGAGCGTCTGACATTGGGGGAGTTAAGGATTTTAACGTTTAACTGAGAGAGAAGAGATCGTGGGTTAGGTAAATGATTTTAGGTCGTTGGATCAGATTTTCAGCTTTTAATCCTGACCACCACTTATACCCCAGATAAGAGGCAATTAAAGCCTTTGTATATTGTATTATAGATTTTAGATCATTTAAACAAGTGGTATGAGAGAGAAAATGATGATTTATGATGTGCCAATACAAATTGACACAAATCTAGCTACCATACTTTACACCAATGTCAAAAAGGTATAAGCCCAAATGTGGTCTAATAACGGATTGATGATTCTTACACCATTACACCAGAAGCTTTTAGAGGAAACCACCCCAATCCTAATAGTGTCTTGTTTTGTACTCCCTCCGTCTTAACATAAATGTCTTAAAATGGTTTTGGCATGGAAATTAAGGAATAAATATACTGTATAATGTAAAAAGTGTATAGTGAAATAAATGTTATGAGTATGAAAGTGATGTAGGAAAGAGAAAGTGGGATAGGAAATAGTTAGTGGATATTTATTGTGAGTATGACAAGTGGGTCCCACAAATAAAAAAATAATAATAAAAATTTCTTTTTTGGGCTGAGACATTTTAAATGGGACACCCAAAATGAAAAGTCGGGACATTTGGACCGAGACGGAGGGAGTATATTTCTATGGAAGATCATATCCCGTAGATAATGATACACCTGATCTAGTTTGAGATGAGCACCCTGGTATATGATTTTTATGTAGTAACTTACTCCCTCCGTTCAAATAAGTGTTTCACCCTTTTGGGTGGGCACGCAAATTATGGTAATAGGAGGAAAAAAAATGTTGTGAGTGTAATTTGAAAATAGGAAAGAGAATTAGCGGAGGGAATAGTAAATTTGAAAAGTGTTGTGAGTGTAATAGTGAATTAGGAGAGAGAATGAGTGGAGAAAATAGTAAAGATTTTTTGCCAAAAAAAAAAAAGGTGAAGCTTCTAACGGGACGCTCTTTTGGATAATTAGTAAAGCTTTTATTGGGACGGAGGGAGTATATAATAAAGTGAGTAAAATTATTTAAATATGTAGTTGTTTGATGATTAATGATGTAGAATTGATGTGGAGAATGGAGGGACACTCTACTCTAATTTTGGGAACCATGACTACGCTTTTACTAAATACTAAATACTAGATTGACTCCCGTGCGATGCACGGGCGTTACTATACATATAAAAGACAGAAATTGAAATAAAATAAATCAAATACTCTATTCGTTTATACATTATGAAATATTTTCTTAAATACGACATTGTCAGTACGTACATCAGATTGGTAAGAATTGTCATCATTACAAATTAATATTTTAAGACCATCTGGCCTTTTGACCCGTGATAAAGCGACATACAGTTGACCATGGGAAAAGACTGGCTTTCGCAGTAAGAGATCAGAAATCGATAACGATTGACCTTGACTTTTATTAATTGTCATAGCATATGAGATCATCAAGGAAAATTGCCTCCTCTCAAATCGAAAAGGAATCCTTGTGTCCGATGGTGTTAACGACATTCTCGGTATCAAAATTTTTCTGCCAATATCACCAGACGAAATAACTTCACCTTCTAAAACATGATGGTCATCTTGCCCGATATTCATTTTTATTAATACACAATTTTGTGAGACGGATAGAAAATTTTAAAATTATTAAACCCAACCCACTGCTTCCTATCCCTCTTTTAAAATATCAATTTATATTTTCTTTATTTCCTATAATATTGACATACACTTCAATCAAAATTTTAAAAATGATGGTCATCTTGCCCGATATTCATTTTTATTAATACACAATTTTTTGAGACGGATAGAAAATATGACAAATTTATTAATACTTTATTTACTATGCTTCAAAGTTTAAAAAAAAATTAATAAATTGTTTGATGTATCGAACTAAAATAAACCCAATAACCATATTACCCCATCCAACTAATCATCCTATACCCCACCAGTTTTATTTACTTTTATATTCTTTATTTTTATGATTAGTAAAATTATTAATATTATTATCATTTATAATTAAAAAAAATTACTTCACACTTAATTACTTTTCACTAAAAAGATATTGAAAAATAAGAAAGGAAAATTAAGAAATTTATATTGAAAAAAATGTTTTTTTTTTCTGTGTCCAAATCAAATTAAAAGAGTCTCTATTTATAGAGAAATTTTTTAAATGAATTTTGGTGTAAAAAAATTTATTTATTATAAAACAATTGAGGTAAAAGAAATGGAAAAATAAAGAAATTTAAAGAATGTGCATTCTTTAAATCATTGTGTATTTATAAAGTATATAGGGTTATTTAATATAATAATAATATATATATATATATATATATATATGTATAATAATAATAAGGTTGTGGTAAAGAGAGGAACTTCGAGGGGCATTTTCGTCATTTCACTATGTGGCAAATTGGCAAATAAATCGGATGAAATGGCAGGTGGCGAGCTATGATTGGCTGAGGTTAATTTGTTTTTTTTTTAAATCAATTAGGACACATGTCGGGCGTATAGTGAAGGGTAATTTGGACTTTTTCATGGCGCGTGTTTGACACGCGCCGACAATGGCGCGTGAATGCAGTTGGGGATTTTTTTTTAATTTTTTTTAAGAGTGCGCCACGTGTCACATGTTGATTGGGTAATGTTATTTCAAAAAAAAAATGTATCCCGTTTTTTTGACCTCAATTATTTTATAATAAATTAATTTTTTTAAAAAAAAATTACACCAAAATTCATAATTTTTTTCTCTATAAATAGAGACTTCGTTCATTTGATTTGAACACAGAAAAAAATTTCTCTTTTTTAAGTATAAATTAGTTAATTATCCTTTGCTAATTTTTCAATTTTGTTTTAGTGAAAATTAATTAAGTGTGAAGTTTTTTTTTTTATTATAAATGATAATAATAATAAAAATAATAATTTTACTAAAAAAAATTAATAATATAAAATAAAATAAAAGTAATGGGATATAGGATGATGAGTTTAAATGGTGTTGAATATGTATAAACAAAATCATTGTGGGTTTGGGTTTCTATTTAATAAGTGGGAGAGGGTAATATGGTTATTAAGTTTATTTTAGTTCGATACATCAAACAATTTTTTTCATTTTTTTTAAAAAAAAAAATTTAAAGCATAGGAAATAAAGTATTAATTATCCTTTGCTAAATTTTCAATTTCTTTTTAGTGAAATTAATTAAGTGTGGAGTATTTTTTTATTATAAATGATAATAATAATAATAATAATAATAATAATAATAATAATATTTTTACTAATTAAAAAAATTATTGTGTACTAAATTAATTATTTTTAAAATAAATTTTACACCAAAATTCAGAAAAAAAAATATCTATAAATAGAGACTTCTTTATTTTTATTTTTTTTGGACACAACAAAAAAATCTCTCCTTTTTAAATATAAATTTCTTAATTATGTTTTGCTAATTTTTCAATTTCTTTTTACTGAAAATTAATTAAATGTGAAGTATTTTTTTAATTATAAATGATAATAATAATAGTAATAATAATAATAATAATAATAATAATAATAAAAATAATAATAATAATAATAATAATAATAATAATAATAATAATAATAATAATAATAATAATAATAATAATAATAAGAATAATAATTTTACTAATAAAAAAATAAAGAATATAATATAAAATAAAATAAAAGTGATGGGATATTGGATGATGAGTTGGAATGGTGTTGAATATGTATAAACAAAATCATTGTGTATATATAAAGTATATAGGGTTATTTACTATAATAATAATTTATATCTATATATATATAGGGCGGAGTGAGATGAATGTGGGTTTGAATTTCTATTTAAAAAGGGGGTGGGGTAATATGGTTATTTAGTTGATTTTAGTTCGATACATAGAACAATTTATTTAATTTTTTTAAAAAAATATCTTTGAAGCATAGTAAATAAAGTATTATAAATGTGTCAATTTTTCTATTTGTCTCAAAAAATTGTGTATTTATTATAAAGTCGAATATCGGGAAAGATGGCCATCATCATTAATACATTGCACTCTGGGGACAGCAACGACACTTTCTGGCTGTGGGGGTCCCAGGCTTTCACGATATGGATTTCACACCGTCGAATTACTGCAAATAATTTGGCCTGAAAGTCACGTGGCAGCCTGTGATTGGGTTGAATATGGCGCGTGACGTACACGCGCCTGAAGAGGCGCCCGTCCATGCTTGGCGATTTTTTTTAATTTGGACACATGTCCCCTGTTGAGTGAATGGCATTTTCGACATTTCTCTGGCGCGTGTACTACATGCGTCTGAAATGGCACATTTATAAAGTATTAATAAATTTGTCGATTTTTCTATTCTTCTCAAAAAATTTTGTATTTATAAAGACGAATATCGGGAAAGATGACCATCATTTTAAAAATTTTGATTGAAGTGTATGTCAATATTATAAGAAATAAAGATAGTACAAATTTGTATTTTAAAAGAGGGAGAGGAAGAAGTGAGTTGGGTTTGATGAGGAAGTCGGGGGTTTGAGGAAATTTCTTTTCATTTAACGTAATTGTTAGTATTTTTATGATTTTTATTTTTCTCCTAAAAATTAAATAAGTTACATTGAAAATAAATATCATAATTATGTCCATTTTAAAAAATAATGATATTAATTTTTATTAGATAACTGTACTATCCTTTTGGTATGAATAAATCATTTGTTTTTATTTATAAAACTCTCTTTATCAAAAAGAAATAAAATATCACATTTTTATAACTAGATTTTCAATGTTCACCTTTTTTTACTAATTTCAATAACTTATTTCGTATGTGATAAAAATGTTCGTGTGTTTTATTTATTTTTTTAAATGATAAAATACTACATAATTGTATATAGAGAAATGTATATTCCTTATGATTTTTGTTTTATTTCTATTTTATTATTTTCTAATTTTTATGTACTAACAATGTAGTATTTAAGAAAGTATTCTATAATGTATAAACGAATTGATTTTTTTGTTTATTTTAGTTCAATTTTTGTCTTTTGAATATATAGTAACGCCCCGTGCATCGCACGGGACGCTTTTTTGGATAATTAGTGAAGCTTTTATTGGGACGGAGGGAGTATATGATAAAGTGAGTAAAATTATTTAAATATGTAGTTGTTTGATGATTAATGATGCAGAATTGATGTGGAGAATGGAGGGACACTCTACTCTAATTTTGGGAACCATGACTACGCTTTTACTAAATATAGAGCATAGTAGCATACTAGTATATTGAAAAATAGTATTATATCGCTCTAATTTAAATTTTTTATTTTCTTTTTTAGTCCGTCACATATTAAGATTACTAGTTGTTTTATTATTTAAAATGGATAATGTGACCTAATTGTCATTTCCACAAAAAGAAAATTCATACCCACTTTCTCATTCCTACTTTACTTTTTATATTTATAACGTTTATCTTTTTTTAATTCTCGTGCAAAAACAAACTAAGAACATTAAACCGGAGGGAGTATTATTAAAGATCAAATCATTGTTGTGTGATTTTTTTAAATATTTTTAAAATGAAAATTTATTAGAGTGGAGAGAGGATTTTTTTTTTATTTTTATTTTTTTTGAAAAAATAGCTTCACTTCGATTTTGACGGTCAGTTCGATTAAATTTTGGCTGATGATTTATGATAAAATAATTATCTTTGTAAAATCTTACAAAATTATTATTAATGTATCATACAAAAAAGGGTCATATGGATATTATCATAAATAATGATTTGATGTCGCAGGAAATGTGCTTATCAATCTTCATTCACGTGGCAGGACTGATCACCTGACTCCTTGACCTGAAAATCAGAACCCACGACTAGCCGAATGTGTCTCCGGCTTATACCCTCGGGCGTGAGAGTAAGTATGTATCTATGGAGAGCAAATAATGTATTGAACAAGAGTATTCAAATGACAAAATTGCAGTTACCTCATAACTGTTGTAGTGGTAATGTATTTATAGTTGATGTAGGTGGTTTATTAGGCAGGGCTACATGAGCTCCGAGATTTGTGGGACAGTTATGCATTATGTGAACGTGTCCTTGAACGGTCCCTGATTTGTAGGGAAGCAGTTATAGCAAGTATAGAAGCACGTGCGCCTACAACGGTTAGCTCGACGCTTTCTTTGGTAGGTCGAGGTCGACACTTGGGGTTGGGTCGATCTGACTGTCGAGTAGAGTTGGATCGTACCCGAAATATCTCTTGGATCATAAGGTCGGACTAAGTTAGGTCGGGACCTGATAGGTCGGACAATGAACTTAAGTCGACTGATCAATGAGATGGTCCGTGGGCCATGAGATGATTGGGCCTATCCCACTGAGAATGTGCTAGCCATAATTGATGATGGACTGGGCTTTACTTGCTTGGCCCAGCTCGACACTTTTAGTATGTTCGGTGGCTGACTTTCGAGTTGACTTGGTCGACTAGGAAGTTAAGGAAATTTTGATGAAGATCATTATGACTCGCAGGTCGCTGCTCGTTATGAAGTTTAGTCGACGAGAGTGACGTGGCACAATCCTAGACGTCAGTGACGAACGGTCAGATCTGGAGGAGCGCCGCTTTTTGTAATGATTACTATTTTGACGTTTGAAGAACCGTCTTGAAAACTGTTTTCCTCCATTAATTAGGAAATTGATTTTCGAATTTTCCTTTTCCCTTCCAATTTTGGAAAATATAAATACTAGAAACCTTCTTCATTTCGAATTTTTATCGTCTCTGAATTCTGATAAGCTCCGGCGAAGACAGCAAAGAAGCAAACATTTTAAATTTGGCCTTCGTCTTTTGCAGCAACTTCCTATTTCGACACCGACCAAGGTATTTCCTCTTACATTCTTGCATTAGGGTTCCTATTTTTGCTTTATTTTTGATTTCGCCATGGCTAGGACCTTCAGTAGTGAGCCAGGTGCTTGGTACGGCTATTGCACCGCTAATCACAGGGTGTACAAGCATTTGAACGGAGAGTGGAGAGAGATGTCCCTGAATGAATGCGCCTCCATCTTGACAAGGTGGGGGCTGAATTTTAGTGAAATAGGATTGCCCATTGGAGAGTATGTAGGTAATTTAGTAATTGACGACTCGAACATTGTCTCTTTTCATCTCTTCCATGAATTGCTTGACCACATAGCTCTATTTTACGTTAGAGATGTCAATAAACCCTCCTTCCTTAGAAACATGAAAGGTTTTCCAGGGGAGTCTAGGTCGTCCTTAGGTTGGTCGACTGAATGTGATCTTGGGACTGACTCCCCTGCTTCCTCTTCTTATTGTACAGATATGACAGCTCAAGGAGGAGCCACAGCTTCAACTTCTTCTAGTCCCCGGATAGTGAATGCATTCGGGTCTTCCGTTGTACCGGGGAAAAATGAGAGGGGCTATGTGCCTCAAAGACCCCTTCGCGGGAAGAAGAATATGGAGTCCCGTTATGCCATGGTCTACAACTTCTGTGGGGTAGATAGGTCAGAATTTAGGGTGACCATTCATAGCAAGAAAGATTTCATGGCCAAGTATCGTAGCACGTTTACTAAGGATGCCACTAGGGTTGCTTTCTTTTATGGGCAATTCGAGGCTGGCTTGAGGTTGCCATTAGATCCTTTCGTTAATGAGTTCCTTGAGTGCATGGATGCTCTTCCTCTTCAACTTGGGGCCAACACTTGTAGGGTATTGGTGTGTTTTGCCATGGTGTGTAGATTTCTGGGCCATGAGCCTTGTATGAAAGTTTTCAAGGAATTTTTTGGTGTTAAGCTCGATAGCGCTGATTGGGGAATTAGTACTCCTTCCAATCCCAACTCTCCAAAGTTGTTTGTCAACCTCCCCAGCAAGGCTACTGGCTGGAACTCGCATGTAGTTGTGGTGGAGAGCAGGTTGGGATGGGAGTTTCCCTTGCCCAATGAGGAATCTTGTGAGCACCCCAACCCGGGACCTCACGCGTATCCCGAGCTTGAGGAGCTCAAACTAGGAAAACCCATCTTAAATTTTTAAAACTTTTATTTCACTTTAAAAGAAAACCAATTCTCAAACTTTCAAAATAAAGTCAACTAATAATATCTCCACTCGGAGAAATTTCAACAAATAATTTAATAAACCATAACCTGATCAATTACATTGAAAACCCTGATTAACATTGTTTAACAAAAGAGTTTTCCATACAACTTATAAAAGAGTAATACTTAAATATGACTCCCGACAACCCACTTATATACCTATCCTGACAAGTCCCAAAAGCAAGAGTCCAAACTCTTTCCCCGGCCTCACTGGTTCAGGTCACCTGTCTCAGCACAATCTAAAACAGTAAAAGGGAAGGGGTGAGAATAAATCTCAATAAGCTATTATGAATGCAGCAAGATGCCAAATAATATGCAACACATAGCATGGTTACACATAACACATTATGAAAGCGGTAAACACCTTACGTTACCTCATTTTACCTTTCCCGTCTGAACAATAAGTCGTACAACGTAGGAATAAAACTCCTCTCTTTGGTGAATTGCCCCCATGCACCTTCACCGCTTATAGGACTCATACTCCAAAGATCCATATAAGAAAAATAGGATACTTATATGACCCTTATTCAGAGTATCATATAATATCAGCGCTAACTGTAAAGCTTTTGGCTTAATACAGAAGCATTCCACCCTATCACCAAATCGCAGCGGTCTGTAAGGCTTCTGGCTCAATACAGTCGCTAGCACATCCCACTCTGTGGCCACAGAGGGGAGAGGTCACAGGTATAATGAACCTTCAATCACTTATAGAACAAATCAATAATTGATTGAATTCCATTATACCCCCTGATCACATGTAATATCCAAGCACATAATAGTTACTTGAATTAAATCCACAAAAGGGATAATAATATAACAACATGGTAAATTATACTCATGTTAAATCAATACCATAGTGCAACATTCATTTAATACACTATGCATAATCCATCAATGAATATGAATTCAAGTAAGGTATCCATATAGCCAAATAATCCACACTTGGGATGCAGCATAACAATGTACCAATTAATCCCCACTCGGGATACAATGATATCACATGCCAGATAATCCACAATTGGGATACAACATAACAATATGCCAAATAATCCACACTGGAAATACAGTACAACAATGTAATACATATACGTTCTCAACTAACGTAATAGTATAACTTATAGTTTCTACACTATTCAAATTAACCACCAATGGTATGGAAGCAAGTAAGGCCACTAAGTATCATAAACCATTCCTACATAATTATTAAACAACCTCGGATATCTTTAATAAAGTTAAAGATCTATTTCCCAAGTTTGAACCACTTTGGTGAAGTTACGAATCAAGCTTATCCACCATTTTCCGGACAATATTTAAACTACCTCCCCAAATCCATTTTGACCAATTAAGACTTCATTGAGTAGCCCAAACATTCTACTTTAATCTAAGTTAAAGAGGGTTCAATTATGGTCTAGGTTGAATAGGGTTAAACAGCTCCAAAAACAGTTCAATGTCACCAGGCCAGGGCACGACTCGTGCCCCAGGCACGACTCGTGCCCCTTTGGCCTTTCCCAGATTCATTCGTCCTTTGACAAGCACGACTCGTGACTCTCACTTGGCACGACTCGTGCCTGAGGGCACGACTCGTGCCAACTTCCCAATGGTTTGATCAGAACGATTTGGCTTTCACTTCACGACTCATAACCACGAATTGGCCATGGGCACGACTCGTGCCAAGGGGCACGACTCGTGCCACGGCGGTCGGGTATCACCGGCAACCTTAAATCACTAAGTCAAGAAAACCCAAAAATCTAACTTAGGCTTCCTCTAAATTGTGAACATAATATTAATTGTCAACCTTCCTAATGTCATTACAAACCATTTAAACCCCAAAGTACCATTAACCTAGGCTACTCCCACTTGGATTTCCTACTCATTTAACCATCACATTTTACACTTATTTTCCTGATCTAATTCCACCCATACTCTTACATTCTTTATCACTTCTATGAACAACAACTTTATCCTAGGTCATTACTCCATTTCTCAACCCAAGAGAGTGTCATAACATTTCAAACCACAATTATAACCACAATATTAACATCAAATCATTCATGATCATTTAATAGGAGGAAGGTCCTAATAATTCACTTTCTAACTCTAGTAACTTGGCCATACTCACATTAAACACTTACACTTATACCATTAATATCCCCAATTTCTCTATACCACTCTTCTTTCAACTTAGAACACCAATTCACCACTTAATATCAATTCCAACTCAAATAACATTATTCAAAAAACCAAAAATCATCTTCTTTAAACAAGAGATTAATTAACACATTAAGTGAGCAATATTTAGAAGGAAGTCATAATAACTTACTTAGCAAATATGGGATGGAATGAAGATTTTCTTAGCTTGATGTGCTTCCCTCTTTACCCCGAACACGGAAGTACAATTGGATTGCCAAATGGAAAGGAATTGCTTGCTCTAGGAACTTGGAAAGGAAAGCTTCCATGGAAGAGTTTCCATGGAATTTTAGGAAGAAGGAAGGAAGAGGAAATGATGAGGGGAATATGGAGGAGTATGGGGAAGATAAAGAAGTATGGGGCTTTTGTTGACTAAGGAGGGAAGGAGGTGAGGAAAATAAGGAGAGGAAGTATGCCCCCCCCCCCATTCTTCCTTAATTTAAAATCTTTCACTCTTTTTCAATTAAACTTTCCCAATTCTAGAATAGTAAAACTACCCCCTACTCAAATTCTTTATCCCACATACTTTATCCTCATTTCATAATTTATCCCTTTTCCTATTATATACTTCCCCAAAGATGATTTATTTTATTTCCTTTGAAATCCTAAGGTTTTAAATTATTTTTCCAACCATCTCAACCTAACACAAGAAAGCAAGGATATATAATGAACACATAATATTAACAATAATATTAAAAGCATATAAAGTCAACAATTAATATAAAAGGCATATAATATGATACTAAAATAGGTGCCTAGGGTTAGGGTCGTTACAAATCTGATGTCATTAGTGAGGAAAATTACTGGGAGCCTCCTTGGCACCAAACTCTGTATAAGAAGCTATGCCTGTTGGTTAAGAATGGACCTATCAGCTGGGACGTATTGGGGACGACCAAATATAATTACATCCAAGCTGGGATGATGTCCGGTGAAGGGGCGTGACCTCTGGTCCCCGTAATGAGAGGCCAGGTATACCCTGACTGGG
Organism: Adenophora triphylla var. japonica; assembly: GCA_022495995.1. NCBI lineage: Eukaryota > Viridiplantae > Streptophyta > Magnoliopsida > Asterales > Campanulaceae > Adenophora > Adenophora triphylla. Next base: position 257,653 of record JAFEMH010001596.1, on the reverse strand, counting down.
TCACCCATGCTTTGGGTAGGTTAGAGGAGAATTGCCAATTTTGTTAGAAAACAACCAACTACTGTAAACACAATGGGGAACATATTGGTGGTAAGAATTTACTCGGCTTTATCTTTTAACTCGTCAATTGTTTGCTCGCATGTAGAACTAGTTAGCTCGTACATAGAACTATCTTGAATTGCATCTCTTAGCTCGTCAATTGTTTGCTCGCATGTAGAACTAGTTAGCTCGTACATAGAACTATCTTGAATTGCTGAGCTAATACTTAATTGCTTTGATGTTGTGCAGTTTTGACTCCTGAACAAGAGGCAACTATGGTGCGTATAGTGGGAGTGTCGGATAAGAAGAAAGCCAAGAGGGCCCATGGAGCTACCAATGCTCGAGCAAGCAGGGAGAGAGAAGCCGCGGTACGGAATAATTTGCTTCCCAAAGACAATGTTGGGATGTTGCCAATGGAAGAGGTTGAGTTGGAAGATCTTTTGCAGAGTGGTACCCAATCCATGGATGTGAATGAAGGGGGTGATGAGTCTAACAAGTCAACTAGACCAAGCTTGAGCTCCGACCCAATTTCGAGAAGCGATGCGGCGACCTGGTCTTTGGGACGGCTGGGGCTAGCGCCTTAAACTTTGTGGATATTGAAGATGAAGCTGTTGATGAGGAGGATGACCGGCCTCTGAATTCGAGGAAGAGGTCCAGAACTGAGAAACGGAAAGCTGTTTCCCCAAGCCAACTTCCTCCTCCTGTCCCCCCTCAAACTATCCAAGAGTCTCTTGATGATTAAATAAGGAGATTGAGTGGTGTTCCCCCTCTCACTGGGGTGAACAGCATGACTCGCCGCTACCCCGAAATGAGCCTTGGCCAGGTCATAGTTAGGAGGGCTATTGACGTCGACATACTGGCCCACTTTACTGATAAGGGGATGACCCCAGAAGAATTCTCAGCTCGGTCTGGTTTGGTGCATAGTGAGGTGAACTTTTACTTTCTCGCTCTGTTTAGTTGTTTATTCTTTAGTCCGTCAATTCAGCTTCCGAATATTTGACGAGCTAATGCTTTCATGATTTTCTTTAATGCAGTCTCTCACCATGAACGAGCAAGCTAAGAGCTCCTAGAGGGCTTCCATTGAGAGGGAGAAGATTGCTATGACCCAGCTCTCAAAGAAATCTCAAGAGTTGTCCGAGCTGCGAGAGAAATATAATGACCTCGACAACTCTTTTGATGCACAGGAGATGGTGAAGAAGAAGGCCTTGGCGGACAAGGATAAAACTTTGAAGGATCTGAAGGCTTCTGATGCCAAGGTTGGAGAAATGACCTCCGAGAGGGATGCTGAGCGTCTTGCTCATGAGCAGACTAAGATAGAGCTTGCCACAGTCTCCAAACTTCTCAAAGACAAAGATTCTTTTTTGACCGAACTGAATGAAGAACATAATGCTGCCCGGGCTAAATGGAAGGAGGACCTCCAAGCTGCCACTAAAGATGCGGTGGAGAAGTTCAAGGAGGGAGACGACTACTACAATTCTGTTGTTGAGAAGGCAAGGGATTTTCTGGACCTGGGCAAATGCCACATGGCACGTTGAGCTCTGGTTGATCCCACTTCTGAAGTCTCCTTAGAACAGTTAGCTCGCTGGGCACGTGAGCCTCAATATGACATGGTAGCTCGAGGTGGTCACTCGATCGTGCCTTATACTAATAATGATTTGGCTTTCATTGCCCAAGAGGACCAAGAGGAGGCTTGTGAACCTTGGGTCGCTCCGGATTTAGCTCTTAGGAACTTTGATGTGGTGCTCCAAGAGATGGAGGATGCTGAAGATATGGAGGAAGATGACGAACCTAAACAACAGATCTTCTCGGAGTCGGGTAAACCCATTGGACCCCAGCAACAAGGAACTGATGCAGAGGATCGAGCTGACAATGACGATCAGGCTGACGCTGGCCAGGATCCTTGAACTGATTTTGTATTGATGATGTAACAAACAAGCTCCAAAACAATTTTTTGCTTTTTGTCTTGTTAACTATTTAAATGCCTGGGCCCAGTTTTTGGGAGGCGTAATAATGTATAACTTATTTTTGTGCAAGTCTTGGCCCGCTTTGGGAGACTTGATTATTTTCAATCGTAGCTGACTTCATACCTTTGTGTGTTGTATGCTTCTGATTCCAGCGTGTGTGTGTCGAGCTATAATGGATAGGATAACCAAGTCTCTTTAAGACTTTGGTCAAACTGATTTTTGATAACTCAGTCGACTTTAGACTTTGCAAAGATTGTTTGCAAACGAGATTGACTCAGAGTCGAATCTGTTTAAGAGATCAAAGCTGACCAAGGGTCGAGCTTATCAGAACAAAGTCGACCTAAGGTCAGACTCATTAATAGTACACAGCTGATTAAGAATCGAGCTAATTAGAACGAAGCTGACTAAGAGTCGAGCTCGTTAGGGCGAAGTCGACTAAGAGTCAAACTTGTTAAAGGGACAAAACTGATAAAGGATCGAGTTTGTTAAAGCGAAGCTGACTAAAAGTCGAGCTCGTTGAACGAAGTCGACTAAGAGTCGGACTTGTTAAAGGAGTAAAGCTGATTAATAATCGAGCTTGTTAAAACGAAGCTGACTGAGAGTCAAGCTTGTTGAAATTAGTGTAGCACAATATTTGGTCGAATAGAACGATGATCTTTTATTGAAGTAGGAACATGCTTACATCAAATGGAAAGCTAGAACTATGACAAATTCAAACTTGTAGATTGCATTAACCTTCGAACTGAACAAGGAGTTGAACTAGAAGTAATACTTGATGAGGTGAGTGGCGTGCCATGGATGCTTCAACTCTTCACCTCCTGGGTGAGCAATCATGTAAGTCCCCTCTTTGATGACTCGAGTAACGATGCAAGGACTTTCCCAGTTAGGAGACAACTTATTCTGTTGGGTTCTCCTTCCTGTTGTCTCGATCTTCCTTAGCACGTGATCTCCTACTTGGAATGATCTTGTCTTCACCTTCTTGTCGTGGTAACTTTTGGTCCGCTGTTTGTAGTTGACCATTCGAAGGTAAGCAGTATCTTGCTTCTCGTCGACCAGGTCTAAGTCGATCAGTCTATTGATATCATTCTGCTCTTGATCAAAGAATGCCACTCTGGCTGTAGGAAACCTCAACTCAGCTGGAGCCATGGCCTCTGACCCGTATGCTAGAGCGAATGGGGTTTCCCTCGTAGGCCCCCGAGTGGTTGTGCGAACTGCCCAAAGAGCAAGGGGGAGTTCGTCCAACCAGTTGTTGCATCGACCTACCAGGCCTGTCTTTAGTGAAGATAGGACGAGCTTATTCGCTGCTTCAGCTTGCCCATTTCCTTGAGGATAAGCAACAGATGACTGCCAATGTTTGACCCCTACTCTATTCATTTCTTCTTCGAAGGCTACGAGAAGCTTGTAACCCATTATCTGAACCTATAGCTCGAGGGATCCCAAATCGACACCAGATGAAGTCGTGTATGAAGTTGATAGCATTTTCCTCTGTAATGCGAGCTAGTGGCTTTGCTTTGACCCACTTGGTGAAATAATCAATGGCGACGATCGCATACTTGCAATTTCCCCGGGCGGGAGGGAAGGGTCCAATTAAGTCGACTCCCCACATATCGAATGGCCAAGCAGCGATCACTGGAGTTTGTTCCGTTGTGAGCATATGAGGTAGGTTGGCGAACCTTTGACATTGGTCACATTGCTGAACAAAGTCATGAGTGTCAGCTCTTATGTGTGGCCAATAATACCCCAAAATGATCAATTTGTCAGCTAGAGTCCTGGCCTTCGGGTGCCGACCACAAATTCCACTGTGCACCTCATGCATTAACTGGGTGATCTCCTGAGGGTGAATACACTTCAACAGTGGTCTAGTGTATGATCTCCTGAATAGCATGCCTCCTTGGATAAAGTATCTCGGAGCCTTCTTCTTGATAGCTCGAGCTTCCTTCTCGTCCTTAGGGAGCTCGCCACTTTCCAGGTATGCTTTCATTTCCTCGATCCAACACTTGTTATAAACCCAATTCCTTGAAGTGTCTTCAACACACTGAATTTGAACTCTTTCATAGGCTGGACTCTCAAGGTAAGAGATGGGCTCTCCATGCGGCTCGTCTGAAGTAGCTAGCTTCGAGAGTAAGTCAGCCAACTCATTGTCATCTCGACCAATCCTTTGGATTTCCCAAAATTCTAAGTCTTTTATCAATTCCTTCACCAGGTCGTGGTATTTGACTAAGGTGGAGTTTAGTACCTCATACTCGCCTCTAAACTGGTTGACTATAAGTTGGGAATCACAATATGCCATGATTTTAGTCGCTCCAAAGCACTTGGCGTATTCAATGGCTGCTACTAAGGCTTCATACTCTGCCTGGTTATTGGATTCATCAAATTTGAACCTCAACGACTCCTCATATATTGTCCCAGACTCTGGCTCAATCAGAACGATCCCAGCTCCACTGACATTCTTTGTAGCTGACCCATCTGAATAAACCTTCCAGCAATCGTCGGGCAGAGGAGTGACGAGCTGAGACTCTGGTTCCTTCCTTTTAACTTTCTCCTTCTGAGCTCTTACCTCGCTGTCATCCTTGGTGAACGTAAGCTCGACCAAGAAGTCTGCCAAGGCCTGAGCCTTCAACGCCTTTCGAGGTCGATACTCGATGTCGAATTCCGTGAGGGCAATTGACCAATTGAGTAAGCGACCTGAACTCTCTGGCTTGTGCAAGATTTTTCTCAAGGGTGCATTCGTGAGCACCACGATAGGGTGAGCTAAGAAATAAGCTCGCAGCTTCCTTGAAGCTACGACTAGGGCATATGCGACCTTCTCTGCATTGTAATACCTGCCTTCGACGTCTGACAGGGCCTTGCTGACATAGTATACGGGCTTTTGAAGCCCTTCCTCTTCTCGAACCAGAACTGCTGCAACTGATTTGTCTCCTACCGATAGATACACGAACAAAGTCTCTCCAGTGGTCGGGCTACTCAATAGAGGTGGAGTAGCGAGGTAATCCTTAAGCTGTTGGAACGACGAATGACATTCGGTCGTCCATTCAAAATTTTTCGTCCCCCTCAAAGCTTTGAAGAAGGGGAGAGACCTTTCTGCCGACTTGGCTATGAAACGACCTAGGGCTGCCACCCTACCATTAAGTCGCTGCATCTCCTTTATGTTCGTAGGCTCCTTCATGTCGACTAGAGCCTTGATCTTCTCTGGATTAGCTTCAATTCCTCGTTGTGACACCATAAATCCAAGGAATTTACGTGCTGCTACGCCAAAGACACATTTACTGGGGTTGAGCTTCATGTCGTTTGCTCGCAGGTTGGCGAACATTTCATTTAGGTCGACCACATGACGTCCGGTCTTTGTTTTGATGACCATATCGTCGACGTAGGCCTCCATGTTTCGGCCAATCTGTGAAGCAAAGACTTTGTTGACCATAGGTTGATAGGTCGCCCCTGCATTCTTGAACCTAAATGGCATCATGGTGTAGCAATAGATGCCTCCAGCTGCTTGGAAAGCTGTCTTCACGATGTCATCCTCATGCATCTTGATTTGATGGTAGCCTGAATAGGCGTCTAGAAAACTGAGGGTGGAGTGGCCAGCAATGGAATTAACAAGCTTGTCGATTCTAGGGAGGGGATAGCTATCCTTTAGGCAGGCAAGGTTGAGATTAGTGAAGTCGACGCACATTCTCCATTTGCCATTTGACTTCTTCACCATGAACACATTGGCTAGCCAGGTTGTATGTGTCATCATTTTGACGTTTTAACACATCGAAAGCTGTTGTGGAGTCTTCACTTTGTTTTCTCTTAAGTTTAGTTTTTTTTATCCCAATTGGTCTTTGGGATGAAGTAGGAGAGGGGCTACCATCGTCACTTAAATTGATAGAAAATGATGGCATACCAGAAGATGATGATGATACGGGGGTCTCCGGTGCTTGTAAATTGAGGTGTGACGAACTATCACCATGATTTGGGGCAATTTTTTCGATATTTTTCATCTGCTCCCATACATGATCAAATTTGAACCCTTTTGCAAATTCTGGATCCTGATATAAGAGTGTTTTTGCTTGATCATACTGCATCAATAATGAGACCAAATCATGATTACAAAATAATATAAAAAAAAACGATATACTCCCTCCGTCCCATTACAAACCACAAATATTCCTTTTTGGGCGTCCCATTACAAACCACAAATTTACTATTCCCTCCACTCATTCTCTCTCCTATCATTATTTTAATACTCACAACACCATTATAATTTACTATTCCCTCCACTCATTCTCTCTCCTATTTTACTTTTACACTCACAACATTTATATCATTATTTTTTTCCTTAATCTACGCCTGAACAGTAAATTTCCTCTTTGTAATGGGACGGAGGGAGTATATACTTGTGAAACAAAAATTAATAGGTACTTACTATGTCAATTTCTGAAATGTGGCTTTCCAGGCATGTTAGGCAGCTTAGATTGTATGCATTGGCGTTGGAAAAATTATCGAACTGCATGGGCCGGCCAATATTCTGGAAGAAGCGGACATCCAACCATCATTCTCGAGGCTGTAGCCGATTACGATCTTTGGATCTGGCATGCATATTTTGGTATGCCCGGCTCTAATAATGACATAAATGTCTTAGAATCATCTAACCTTTTTTGCAATCTTGCTGAAGGTATTGCACCCCCGGCGAACTATATCATTGGCGGGAAGGAGTATAACATGGGCTATTATTTAGCCGATGGTATATATCCGAAATGGGCAACTCTTGTGCAAACTATCCATGATCCACGTGGTCCTAAAAAGAAACATTTCGCAATGAAACAAGAATCATGTAGAAAGGACGTCGAACGTGCATTCGGAGTTCTGCAATCACGATTTGCAATATTGGCAGACCGGTTCGCTATTGGAATAAAAGGGACTTACATGCTATAATGACTGCATGTATTATAATGCACAATATGATAATTGACGATGAACGTGATGTGACCGTAGAAATTCAAGATGCAATGGATGCACCTGCCCCCGATGTAGAAATGATGAATGAAAATACTCGATTTCGACGTTTTCTCGAGCGACACAAACAAATCAAGGATCAAAAAGCTCACTTTGAACTTAGAGATGCCTTGATTGAACATTTATGGGATGAATATGTGAATTCAGAGAATTAAATGTTCATTTATTATTGTCATGTAACTTAATTTTCTGTTGAAATTGTATTTTTAAGCATTTTGTTTTAATTATCTATTTTAATGTTTCTTTTAATAAATTTTTATTTTTATTTTCAATTTATTTATTTGTAGTTATAATTAATTGTCTAATTTAAGTTTTATGGCATACTATTTAATATAATGTAATTTGAATAATATTAAATAAGATTAATGAAAAAACCTTTTAATTAAATGAAATAACAAGCATATACTGAAAAGATTCTTATTTGGTGCGAAATTTGGAGTAAGCTGTTGGAGATGGTGTGAGATATTTGATGTTGAAATTGCACCATTTTGATGTTTTGGAGTAAAATTTGGAGTAAACTGTTGGAGATGGTCTAAGAATCCAGTCATAACGCATAAACCCAATTTCAAAATTGAATTCATTTGAGTGTCTTTACCTGTTTTTTTTTCTTATGTGTTTGTATTCTTGCATGCGTGTGCGTGTTTTTTTTAATCTGGATTGAAGATACTTGCCTAAAAAATGGTGGTTTGAAGGTGTATTTTTTTTTATTACTTACAGATTTGGTGTAGTGGAAGGTATTAAGAACTCAAATCTAAAAAAATAAGAATGTGGTGGCTGATCGAATGGTAATGGGTCTTAAAGAGAATAAGAGGAAAAGGGTGATTATGTTGGTGGTAGTGGCGGATAAATGGCAGTGGTGGCAGATGGGTGGTTGGAAAAAGGAAGAAGGAGGGTTGAAGGGGGTGAGGGTGTTAGGGGAAAATGAATTATTATTCTTATAGATAATTATTGATTTAATTTCTTATATAAAATATTTTTTTGATAATAATAAATATTTTTGTCAAAAAAAAAATAGTAATAGAAAATAATTATCAATATTGAAAAAAATAAATTTATTTTACCCTTTAAATTTAAAATTGCATTTAACAACTATTCATATAAAATTACTCCAATTTGGTTATCACATGCAAGTTACATGTAATTTAACTGATTATTTTTAACGAAAATCGTCAAAATCCCTTAATTAAGCAAAAAAAGTCGCGTTAGATCCTAAATTGCCAAAATTGAAAAGTCAAGCACCAAATTGATAACTATTCGTGGACTTTAGGCCCTATTTTATAATTTGTCCATATAAGATTTATGGAAAAATAGTACACTTAATTTTGTAATCAAAATAAAGTAATTGTTTTTTCATAATAACAAATATTCCTTCCATTTTCCAGAGTAAGTTGTTTTGTTTTTTTTTTTTTTTTTTCTGTCCTCTATAGTAAGATTTTTAGTTGCTTTATTTATTAAAATGGACAATGAGACTCACTTCTTTACTTTTTATACTCACAATTTTTTTTTTAACTCCCCTGTAAAATCAAACTAGAAACCTTATTGTAGGAAAGAGGAAGTATTCTATTTTTTTTTGTAAGCAAATAAAACATACTTGCATTAAAAAAAGATTAAGAAGATGGCACTCTATATCGGTTAGAGTCTCATCCCAAATGTAATCTGCCGCAAAATTTGCGAAACATTTTACAATCATAAGTGAAATTAAGAGTTGAAAGCAAACAATAAATTACAATCACCTATGTCACTTTCAAATTCAACCACCTCATTAGAGGTTGACATTAGGGGTGTAAATGGTTCGGTTTGGTTCGATTTGGAGGAATTTACAGACCAAACCACTAGTCATCGATTTGAAAAAATTCCAAATCGAATCGAACCATGAAAAAAATTCAAACCGAACCAAACCGCTATGGTTTGGTTCGGTTTGGTTCAAACCGCGATTCAATTATGCGGTCCAGACCGTGGTTCAGACCATTATTTAGACTACGGTTCAAACCACGATTCAGACCGCACCTCATTTTCATATTGTTTAAATTTTCTGTTATTACGAAGGAAGAGCGAAAAATGTGAGTGTTTAAGCGACTAGAGGAAGAGAGAGGTCAAAGGAAGAAAAACACTTTACAATGGCGATCGTGGAGAGAACTTGGTTATTTATGTGTCGTAATGAAGATAACAAATGATGAAATTAATATTAAATAAAATACAAAACGGGGGTTATGATTAGTTTATGTAAATTTTAATAAAGATACAAAAATATTAAATAAGATACAAAACAGGGGTTAGGATTAGTTTATGTAATGTGGTTCGGTTTGGCGGTTTGGTCTCGCGGTTCCGTTTGGTGGTTCGGTCTCGCGGTCTCAAACCGCGATTTGGTTTGATTCGGTTTGGTTTGGGAGGGTCAAACCACAAACCAAACCGAACCATGTGGTTTGTCAATATTTGAGACCGAACCGAACCATTCATACTTGAAAACAAAACCGAACCGCATGGTTTTGTTTGATTCAGTCTCAAACCGCGGTTTAAACCGATCCACTTACACCCCTAGTTGACATCCTAACCTTAGAGATAGTAGCACTATCAATTTCGAGCATCGCCCAAGTTAAAATATTTCTAATGATATCGTGGGACCCAAATATCCATTGAATATCGGGAGGAACAATGATTTAAGACGCGAAATGCTTCTCCATAATATCTCGGACACTGCCCAAATTTGGCATTTACAAAATCCCCACATGGGTAATATTTGGCTTTGAAAACATAAAAACATAAAATATTTGAATCGACAATAATTGTCAAACCAAGGAGAAGTTTCAGTTGGAGGTTGTTGATGGGTGGGTTGCGATGGGGATGGCGCTAGTGGTGTTCGGGGAAGAAAGGAGGAATGGGGAAAGGGTGGATCGGCGGCTATGGGAATTCGAAAGATGACAGGGAAGGAAGGGTAGGGATAATGAACATATTTTGGGTTTTGAATTAGGATTTTGAATTTTGAATTTTAGCCCTTTCTATTTATGAAGGGGCAATTACCAATTGGTCCCTAATTCTAAGACCTCCTTTATCAGTGACCTCCTTGGTAGATCGTAGGAAGAAGACAAAACTTTTGAAAAAAAAAAAAAGAAATGCAGATTGGTGAAGTTTGGTGATCTGGATTGGAGAAGCAATCCAAGATTGTGATCCAATTTGGGACACATGTCCACCAACCATTGGTTGGTGGATTTTTTAAAATATACTTTTCCATTTTTAACTTAAATTATTTTTAATTATATTAAAAAAAATTTAAAAAAATACAAAATATCAAAATTTTTATTTTTTTATCCTCTATAAATAGAGATAAAGTTTATTGAATTTGAAGCACAATCAAAATTTGAATTTCAAATGTAACTTCATTTTTAATATATCGTATTTTTGTATAATAATTATATAAATTTAGTAATATAAAATATTTTATAAATTTATTACAAGATAAAAAATAAGAAAAATGAGGTTAATAATATATGTAATAAAAAATAAAGAATAAATGATATTTGAGTTGGGTTGGTTGGTTGGATTGGATTATGAATAAAGTCAAAAAATGAAGAAGATTGGTTTGGATTGTAGATGATATATGTGGAAGAGAGAGAAATAATATTATATTGTTGAATTAGATTGGATTGGGTTGTTGATAAAGGAGGTCTAATGAATTCAACCAACTAATTCATGGAATATGGGAATCTACCATCAGGTCCTTTATACACACATGCCCTTGATAAATTTGACAAAATTATACAAATGCCACCACTTAAGTGACATGGACGCATGTGGTCCATTCCCCATCTCCCCCGCACTTTCTTTCTCTCTCTTCCTTTTTTTTTTCCCCTCAAAATTTTAAAATGAAATATCTTAAGATCTAGAAATCAAAAAAAAATCTGAAACCACCAGTGTGTTCGTATCGTCAATACGAATCAAACTAGTAGCATCAACATATAATCTGGAGCAAATTTCAGAAGTTCACAGTTTTTACAAGTTCACAGTTGTTTTTGTTAAGTTCACATTTATTTTTTACATTTGTTCTAATAACAATTAAGATAAGTTTACAGTTGTTTTAGCTAAATTCACAATTTATGCATGAAAATGACTATTATTTACTTAATTCACATATTTTTTTAGTTAAGTTCACAGTTGTTTTAGTTAAGTTCATAGTTTTTTTTTAGTCTTTTATAGCCTTTATTTTTGCAATTTTATGAGATTATTTGACCTATTTGTTAAGTTCACTGTTGTTTTTTGTTAAGTTCACAGTTGTTTTAGTCCTTTATAGCCTCTATTTTTGCAATTTTATGAGATTATTTGACATATTTGTTATGTTCACAGTTATTTTTACATAAGTTCACTGTTGTTTTTTGTTAAGTTCACAATTGTTTTAGTACTTTATGGCCACTATTTTTACAATTTTATGAGATTAGTTGACATATTTGTTATGTTCACAGTTGTTTTTACTTAAGTTCACTGTTGTTGTTTTTTTAAGTTCACAGTTGTTTTAGTTCTTTATGACCTCTATTTTTGCAATTTTATGAGATTATTTGACATATTTGTTATGTTCACAGTTGTTTTTACTTAAGTTCACAGTTTTTTTAGTCCTTTATGACCTCTATTTTTGTAATTTTATGAGATTATTTGACATATTTATTATGTTCGCAGTTGTTTATACTAAAGTTCACTGTTGTTTTTGTCATTTATGACCTCTAAAGTTTATACTAAAGTTCACTGTTGTTTTTTGTTAAGTTCACTGTTGTTTTTTGTTAAGTTCACAGTTGTTTTAGTCATTTATGGCCTCTATTTTTGCAATTTTATGAGATTATTTGACATATTTGTTATGTTCACAGTTGTTTTTACTTAAGTTCACTATTGTTTTTTGTTAAGTTCACAGTTGTTTTTGTCATTTATGGCCTCAAATTTTGCAATTTTATGAGATTATTTGACATATTTGTTATGTTCACAGTTGTTTTACTTAAGTTCACAGTTGTTTTTAGTCTTTTATGACTCTATTTTTGCTTTTTTATGAAAACCTCGAATGATGATTCAAAATTGAAAATAGGAGATTTGTGTAATCATTAGTGTTTCTCTCTCTAAAAATCAAAGAAGAAGAGAAATTTCAACTTTGAAATTGGTCTTGGACTATCTTACGCGTTGTGCAACCAAAACGTCCTAGTAGATCAATCATACATCCATAATGCTCAATCGTCAGTTCAATCTCATACCTTGAAACCATATTTTTGAAGAACCAACGACCTGTTTCTATCAACCCACCATGGCTACAAGCAGAAAGAACGGCCACCAATGTAACATCACTCGGCCTAATACTAGACCTTTCCATGCGAGAGAACATCTCAAGAGCTTCTATCCCGAGCCCATGCAAGGTCAGTCCAGCAATTACCGTTGTCCAAGTCACCACGGATGCTTCATTTCCTAGAAAACATCTATAGCTTTTCTTATGTTGCCTGATTTGGCGTACATGTCAATAAGTGCATTTATTAGAGGTATGGTTTAGGATAATCTTTTTTAAACAATGTAGTTATGAAACCATTCACCTGGGGGCCAATTCAAGGGCACCAAGTTGGGCACACGCAGAAAGGCGGCAACACGGTGACCTCATCGGGCCAAATATGGTGGAGGCTGCATTCTTGTGAAGATGGAGAGAGCTTCGGCGGGACGGTTAACACGAGCATAACAGCGATCAAAGTAGTCCAGGAGATAACGTTTGCATCGGGCATTTTCTCAAACAAGACCCGAGCACTGTCAACATCACCAAGCTTGACGTGGCGGCTACCATCGCATTCCAGGAGCCCAAATCTCTAACAGTCATTTCCTCGAACACCTTGCATGCGTAAGATAGTCGGCCCACAGTCGTGTACATTTGAATGAGATCAGCGGCCACATGAACTTCGCCTTTACAACAGTCCCAAATGTATACTGGTTGCCTTGGACCGAACCATTCCTCATTCGATTGAACAAACGTAACCCTTCTTCTGGACAACCATTCTGCACAATTGGGCAGCGGAGGAGAAAGCAGAGCTTGGGAATTTCAAGCATCTTAACCTTGATTTCCAGATCTGGCCGAAATTTCTTTGGTCCGGTGAAGGGAGCGGTGGCCGGAGGTACGCAGGGGAGCGGTGACCGGAGAAGGAGAATGGAGTGAAAAACCGGGGAAGACGAAGTGTGACTGTGAAAGGAGTGAGGTAGAGGTCGAGACATGGGAGATTAGAGAGAGAAAGGAGAGAGAGACTGTGTGTGTTTATTGTTCGTGTGTCGTGACTAGCGAGGGACTTGATGGAATTTTGATTAGGATGTAAGACTAGTTGGTTAAATTTTAAAATTCTTGTCTTAATTAATCTTTTGACTTAGAACGGAAGACCAGCGGTAATTTCCCCATTTATGAAATACGATTCTAAGCATAGTGTTTTAACTTTTAACATTTTAGTCCATATATTTTCATGGGGGTGTCACGAGCAGAAAAGACATATTTGTCCTTAAAAATCACGTGAGTTGCACGTGCTACGGGTTCCGTCCACTAAAGTTAAGGGCCATCCAAAATTACCTCGAATTGCAATAAAGTGTGAACATAATGTCTTAAATTGTACTCCCTCCGTCATGGATCAAATGTCCCAACTTTCCTTTCTGGGCGTCTCATTTAAAATGTATCAACCCAAAAAAGAAAAGTTTTTTATTACTTTTTTATTTGTGGGACCCACTTGTCATATTCACAAAAAATATCCACTAATTATTCCCTATCCCACTTTCTCTTTTCTACATCACTTTCATATTCACAACATTTATTTCACTATACACTTTTTACATTATACTCCCTCCGTCCCGGTTCACTTGGCACCAACTTTTTGGGTGTAGGAATTAAGGAAAAGTGATGTAAGAAAGAGAAAAAGTTAAATGTTGTGAGTATGAAGAATTAAATAGGAGAGAGAATGAGTGGGAGGAATAGTTAGGAGAGAGAATGTTGTGAGTGTAAAAGTGAAGTAGGAGAGAGAATGAGTGGAGAGAATAGTGAATATTCTTTTTCATTTTGGGCAGTGCCAAGTGAAGTGGGACGACCCAAAATAGAAATTAGTGCCAAGTGAAGTGGGACGGAGGGAGTACATATTTACCTTAATTCTCGTGTCGAACCCATTTTGAGACATTTATCATGGGACGGAGGGAGTAGTTGAATAAATATTTTGAAAGGAATTTATAAATTATAGGGTTAATTACAAATTAGGGCCTGAAGTCTCACATGAGGTCTTCAAGAGGGGCCTGACTTTTCTTTTTTTTTTTGGCGATTTAGGGCCCGACTTCACATTTTTTTATCAAATCAGGACTTTTTGACGATTTTCATCCACATAATCCGTTAAGTTAAAGAATAGGTAACGAAGGGAGTAGTTTGTAATGATTATTAGTTTTAAGGGGTCAAATGCAAAGTTTAAATATAAAGTGTTCAAAATTTATTTCTCTTTCCAAAATAATTAATATTATCTTAATTCTAAAATAATTAATATCCGTAATAAATATATGTTTTTTAATTTTATATTAAAAAAATAATTTTTTTATGTTAAAATATAATTAATGTTCGTATATTGGTTTTAAAAATAAAATAATTTTAAAAATAAGAAAACCTTTAATGTTTTAAAATTTAAAATTAATTTATTTTAGAAAAATATTTTAGTTTTAAGGGTCAAATGAAATTTTTTAAATATAAATTGTTAAAAATTTATTTCTTTTCCCAAAATTATTAACATTATATTAATTATTAAATAATTAATAGTTTTGAAAAAAATATTTTTTACTAATAAAATAATTTTAAAATTACGAACATTAATTATTTTTTAACATAAAAAAATTATTTTTTAATATAAAAATTAAAAGAATATATTTATTTTGGATATTAATTATTTTAGTGTTAAGATAATATTAATTATTTTGGAAAAAGAAATAAATTTTGAACACTTTATATTTAAACTTTACATTTTATCCCTTAAAACTAATAATCATTACAAAATAGTCCCTTCGTTACCTATTCTTTAACTTAACGGATTATTTGAATAAAAATCGTCAAAAAAAATCCTAATTTGATCAAAAAATATGAAGTCAGACCCTAAATCGCTTAAAAAAAAAAGGTCAGGTTCCTCTGAAGGACCTCATGTGAGACTTCGGACTCTAATTTGTAATTAACCCTAAATTATAAGTAGGAAAAATTCCTCTTTACCCACATTTATCAAATCATAATCCAAAAAAACCCAATCCAAATAAAAAAAGACAACTCCTCTTTATATTCCAAATCAAAATTCCTGTAAACCCCAAAATGCTATTTACCGGACAAATTGAGTTAAGGCAGATTAACTTGCTTGTTTTAATTTGATTTTCCCCTCCCCTTCTTCTTCAATCAGGCCCGCCTCCCTTTTTCCTCCGCGATGATCCGCGTCCCATTCACACCCCTCTCAGGTGCAAGTCGGACAGAGAGAGACTTGAGGGGATGGGGAGATGCGGCGGGCTGAGATCGGTGGTATAGCGGTGGTGGCCAATCGGCTTAGGACTTGGAAATAGGGAAAGAAGGTGGCGGTTTGGGTAGAGAGGTTGGCCAAGGTGAAGTAAGGGATTAGGTTGAGGTTTTGGTAGGGAGATCGCCGGTGATTGGAATCGGATTTGGGAGAGGAAATGGGTGAGGAAGACGATGGAGTTGGAGGGAGTGTTTGCGTCTTGAATTTGTTGAGAGGGAGCGGTGATGTGCGATGGAGGTTGGAATAGAGGACGCAAGGGAGATTGAGGGGGAAGGAGGAAGAACGGCGTTGTTGTTGTTAGGAGCGACGGTAGTTGGCGGCTTAGGATTTGGAATACGAAGGAGGAAGGCAGAGAACGGTGGTGAAGAGGATTGAGTTCGCCGGCTAATTGGTGGTTAAGGTTGAGTTTGATTCCGGTGGGAGAGAGGGGAAATGTTGGTCTCTGTTTTTTCTATTTATTTTCAAGTGATTATTGGAAGATTTTGGTGTTGGTTTGCCCGCTGGATTCCTTGATCCTCGGTCTTTTGGTTGAAATGTTTGGTTTATGTTTTTTCTATTTATTTTCAAGTGATTATTGGAAGATTTTGGGTTTATTTTTGGTGATTAAAAGGATTTGAGAATTTTGTTGTTAGTGGTTGTCTCTAATCTCAAGTATATGTATGAAATTCATCATCTTTTTAATAAGACTCGCTTATTGCTTTGTATATGATATTGCCAGGTCCTATATCAGTTGCTATAGGACCTATTAAAGGGCTTACAGCTTTGTATACGATATTGACAAGTCATATACCAATTGCTATAGGACCATTCAAATGTCTTATAGCTTTGTATATGATATTGACAAATCATATAACAATTGCTATAGGACCAATTAAAAGGGGTTATAGCTTTGTACATGATGTTGACAGGTCCTATACCAGTTGCTATAGGACCTCACACAATCTTAAACAAACGCATTAAGACATTTGAATGGTCCTATAGCAACTGGTATAGGACTTAACAAAATCATATACGAAGCTATAAGACCTTTGAATGGTCCTATATCAAGTGATATAGGACCTCAAAAAATCATATACCTATGTTATAAGACATTGAATGGTCCTATAGCAACTGATATATGACATGACAATACTAGTAAATGCAACAAACAGTCAAAATTCAACCATACTCCATCAATTTTATTGTTGGTGAGTATATGTAGCTCAGTTTGTTTCTCTTCTTCTTCTTTTTCTCTCCGTCCGTCTCATAATAAATATAATAATAATCCGTACCTTGATATTTTTTTTATCTATTTAATTGAATTTGTATATGATGTGGCTAAGTCTATACCAATTGCATAGGACCAATTAAGCGGCTTATAGCTTTGTATATGATATTGACAAGTCTATACCAATTGTTATGGGACCATTAAAATGTCTTATTGCTTTGAATATGATGTTGTCGGGTCCTATACTGGTTCTTATAGGACCAATTAAAGGGCTTATAGGCTTTGTATATGATATTGGCAGGTCTATACCAATTGCTTTATAGGACCATTCAAAGGTCTTATAGCTATGTATATGATATTGACAGATCCTATAACAATTTCTATAGTACCAATTAAATGGCTTATATCTTTGAATGGTCATATAGCGAAGTGATATAGGACACAAACTTGATTTACAAAGACGGGTATAGATGAGTAACAAAGAAAGTGATGAAAAGTAAATAAAATTGAGACGGAATGAACATCAATTATTCATCAAAAAAATCAAAAATTTTGAGTAAAAAAATATTCATTTTATAAGAGTTATAGGACATGGAACAAGTCCTTTACCACATTAACAAATAATAACAAAATTTAACATCTATTTCAAACAAACAAATTCACAACCAAAATAAAGCAAGTGACCTCGAAATTAAAAAAACACTATTTCAGCTCCTATAGCAATGGTTATAGGACATGTAATAGATTATTTGCCACATTATCAAACACAAACAATATGAAGCAAGTAACCTAGAAATTAAAATCACAATAAAACAGGTCCTATAGCAAGAGTTATAGGACTGGAGCAGTCCGTAACCACATTAACAAATAATTACAAAATTCAACATCTGCACCCAGCCCCAACCCACACAATTGACCCGGAGGCATGAACGGATACTCAAAGATCAAACCGCTTCCCCCAAAACCCCTTCCGAACCCCAAGAACCCTATCAGATCGATTCAAAAAATACCCATCTCCCTAATTTACAAGAAGAAGAAGAAGAAGAAGAAGCAACTCCAAAGCTAACCAGAAATGGGTCTGTTTCTTCGTCAATCAAAGCCGCTTCAAAGAGATTCATCAGACTTGACAACAACAAAAAGCAAAGCAGCAGCCCAAGAACAACGGCAATTGGGGAAATGCAATCAGTAGTGAAAAGGGCTTTTTCAATGAGGAGATCTTCATCTGTTTCTGAGAGATTCGAGAACCAAACAAGCGTTCCCGTATTTGGCTTGGTTCCTATTCTTCTCCCGTCGCCATTGAAGAGTGAAATTTAGGGTTTTGAAGGATTTGATTTTTTGAATATGGAATGTTACGGGTAGTTCACGGAATATTAGCTGCCGTCTTGTTCCGTTAGGCGTGGGTTTTGATGACATTTTCATCTCAAATGGGTTAATATGGGTTTTTAATCTGAAATATGGGGTTTAGAGTCCTTGACTCTTATAAGTAAGGATGGTTTTTTAGGATTATGGTAACCTAAACAAACAGGATTGAGGAAAAGGGGGTCTGACTGGGTCAATAAAAAATGACCTCATTCCGCAATTAATTTGTCTGGTACTGTATTTCCTTTCCTGCACCAGAGAAGAAACAGAAGCCATTAAATTAAGTCCAAATTTGACTACTACTGCTGACCAGTGTGCCATCCCATTATTATTATTATTATTATTATTATTATTGAAGTTTGTAACGTACTATCTCTTACTGGTCCCACTCCTTGAGCTGTCCTCCAGACATCTACTACCTCTGTTTCCTAACCTTTTTTTTTTTTTTTTTTTTTTAGCAGCACCCACCATTTTTTGATAAACATAAATTACCAATAATTTCCGTTTAAAGAAGCAAAATTGTATCTCATCAACTGCATTACAAAAGACACAAAATAAGTATTGCACACAAATTAAAAAAATTATATAGTGAAATAGAATAGTTGCCGCTTGAAATTGCACACTTACTGTTTGCGCGTAGATTAAGGAAAAAAATAAAGATATAAATGTTGTGAGTGTAAAAGTAAAATAGGAGAGAGAATGAGTGAAGAAAATAGTAAATTATAATGGTGTTGTGAGTATTAAAATAATGTAGGAGAGAGAATGAGTGGAGGGAATAGTAAAGATTCTTTGTCATTTTAGGAAGTGTGCAATTTGTAATTGGACGCCCAATGAGAAATATGTGCAATTTGTAGCGGGACAGAGGGAGTAGATGATATGAGTATCAAAAGTGGATCTCGTAATAAACAAGTAATAAAAACTTTTCTTTCTGACTTTGTCCCTTTTGTAGCGTGACACTAAAATGAAGTTTTTGTGTATTTTGTAATGGGACAAAGGTAGTATACTCCCTCTCCCTATCGAAAAGACCTTAAAAATTTGTATTAGCGAGAATTAATGAGAATGCATGTTGGTGTAAATATTGTGAATACGAAAAGTGATGTAGAAAAGAGAATATAGAGTAGAAAGTTCAAAACTAACAGTTATTTTGAATCGGATGAAGTGAAGAGTTATTGTGTGTATAACAAATAGATCTCATAAATAAAAAAATAAAAAAGTAATTAAAAAATCCATTTTGTAAGTATTCCTTTTTAAATAAGCCAGAGCCAACATAAAAATTTGTGTCTTTCCGAGGGGACGGAAAAAGTACTCACTACATCAAAAAGATAAGTCTTTTTTATTTTTATAATCAAATTAAGGAAACATTGATCAAATATAATGTTAAACAATCTCATCATCCCACTGATATTTAAAAAATATTATAATGAATTATTAAGTATTTATCAATTACAATTATTTAAATTTTATTGAGATATTCAATTTATATTAATGTTTGATCAAAATTCATTTGAACTGATCAACAAAAATTAAATGGAATTATCATTACGAAATGAAGGGAATAAATTCTAAGTAGTATTACATTTATAAAATATATATTCTAAAATATAATACTTGAAAAAGTATTGTTCAAATTGGATTTTTTTTCTCAAATAATTTCATTTTAAAATTTTAAATCCCCAAATAACCCACATTTGAAACTATTTTTCAAAATAACCAACTTTTTGAAAATCGCTAGACGGTGTAGCGAGTTTATAATTTTTCCGGTTAAAATCGATACACGGTGTAGCGATTTTAAATTTGCTCAATTTTATTTTAATATTTATGCTATTAAAAAAAACTAAAACTAAATTTTGAAATCTCTACACGGTGTAGCGATTTCAAATTACCACAACAGGCCATAGTCCAAAGTTAAATTAGTTTGTACTTAGTCTCACTTTAAATTACAAAATAATAATACAAAAATTATGTATTAATAAAGAAAAATAAATAGAAATATTATTTTTTTAATCTCAAATAAATACTTTAAAAAATGTAATTTTATAAAAAAAATATATTATTCATTTCAAAAATAAATATTACTTTCGACTCAAAATGAATAACCAAAAAATAATACTACATTTTTTATCCCAAAAAAATGAGCATTACTTCCTTCATCCCAATTAATATTTTAAAAATTAATACTAATTCATTCGCCTCTAAAATTAATGTTTGTAATGTTAGTGCCTTCGTCTCAAAATATGACATTAATTTTTGAGGCAAATGAAGAGTATTTTTTAAATATTCATTGAGACGAAGAAAGTAATGCTCATTTATTTGGACAAAAAATAAAGTATTATTTTTTTGTTATTCATTTTGAGTCGAAAGTAATATTTATTTTTGAAATGAAAAATATAATTTTTTATAGAACTATTTTTTTAAGTATTTATTTGAGATGGAAAAAACAATATTTCTATTTAGTTTTCTTTATTAATATCTAACCGACTTTGATACCAGTTTGTTGTCACAGGGTCTATGTAGAATACAGAAAATAAATCAATCACACAACACAACGATATATGTGGTTCACCAACTTGGCTACGTTCACGGACAAAGGGTAAGAATATTATTATCAACTGGCAATCACCAAATACAATCTATAATCTAATGCACGAATTCTTGATCACAAGAATTCACAATTGTGCAAAACCTAGATCTAGAGAAAAAGAGAGACAAGAAAACTCTTGTAACACGTAGAATTATTGATATCTATCACACTATGAATTACAACAACTGAACTGATAGGGAATAAGACTTATTTATACTGTCTATTTATAACCCTAAAAGATTTTTAAGTAATGCACCAAATCTGACGCTGATTAAGCCAAATCCGCCATAGGACGCGATCGCCCCATCCGCTGAAACGGTACCCACACGATCGCCCCAAGAATGGGCGCGATCGCTCGGTATTCACAAAAACTTGGCGAGGTCGCGCACTTGCGTACGTGCGGTCGCTCCCTTTGGTTTGTCAAATAAATTACCGATTTGTCCCTTTTTCAATCATTTAATCTATTCACAAAGTTAGATGGCATCAAACCCAACAATTATTTTAGACATTTCGATTCGCTCACCCTCGACCATTGATTTTAGCATAATGTAGTTGAATTGGAACCGAATTCGGAGCTGCTCTCATCTTGTTGTTGCCATTGCGCTACTGCATAACATTTACTCCCTCTCTCATTCTGTTTCACTCAAAAAGATACAATATTTTATTTTGGGTGTCGCCTTTAAAAAATCACACCCTCAAAATGAAATTTTTTAATACTTCTTTGTTCATGTAAATCACTTATCATACTCACAATAACTATCCACTTACTATTCCTTACCCCACATTCTCTCTCCTACTTCACTTTTTATACTCACAACACTTTACCACACATTTTTCTTAATTTCCGTGTAAAATTCATTTTGTATCTTTTAAAATGGAACGGGAGAAGATAGTACACATTTTTCTTAATTTTCGTGTAAAATCCATTTTGTATTTTTTTCAAATGGGACGGGGGAGTAGCAAGTAGTAAGTGTAAACATCCTACACCTGTAAACTGTGAAATATATTTATAGTGCACAAATATAAAAAAATAAAATTATGATAGCTCCTTGAAAACGTGGGTGAAATATGCGTTTCTAAATTTGAAAAATTGATCACACACTATAATTAGTAGTTGAATTTATATTATAGCAGCTATATTTTAGGAGGAGCAAATCTATAGAAGAGTGGTTCCAAATTATTCAATCAGTCCTTCATTTATTATATCCATAATACGCATAAGTCATAGTCTTAGTTGGTGCTAAATAAAATAAAATAAATGATTGAATTGCAAAATAAGACCCAATATTGTCAATGGTTTCTATATTGCTTTACTATCAACATAACTTAACTAGCTACACTAACCTCAAAACCAAAAGCACAACAACAACAACAACATATAGTATATATAGAACTCAAATGGAATATTTAGAGTAGAGAAGGCTTCCTATCTGCAGAATCATCCCAGTGATCTTCAATACTCCGATATGAAGAAGCACCTGAAACATCAAGCCCACCCCCTATTGACGTGAAATACGACGGATAAGTTGGCACCCCAGCTCCCCCGATACCCATTCCCAATCCAAGAAAATCGAGTGTGGTGGGCTGGCCCATCATAACGTGGTGATCGGTTCCAAGGCGTCCCATCATAACGTGATCAGTTCCGAGGCCCAGCCCAGCTGATACCACAGCCGAGTTACTTCCACCGTCTTGCTTGGGTTGTGCGTTCCAATGAGAAGTATGATCGTGATGATGATGATCGGATGATGATCCTGGTAATGCTAATCCGAGACCACGGAGGAAGGAGGAATTTGAAGCGGTGGCACCCATTTGAGCGGCTTTTTGGAGCAATGCAGTGGCGGACAATGCTGGTGGCGGCGGTGGAGCATAGTGGCGGTGGTGATCGTCGGAGGTTGGAAACAAGGACGAGGAGTTGCTGTTGGAGAGATATAACGATGAGGAGAGAGAAAGAGACATGGGTTCGATAGTATTTCTCTCCGTCGACCCAGCTACCGCACAAAGCAAGTCCGAGTACGAAGAGGTCGAAGATTGTGAAGATTGCGACATTGCAGATGAAGCAAATATGCTAGCAAACACCCCACTGCTATTACTAACTTGGCCACCGCTAGATGTGGACCAGCCGCTGTTGGGGGTAGTGGTTGTGGTGGTGGCTGAGGCCGGGGCCAAGGTTTTCGTCACCACTTGCGGTGGTTGAGGAATCGGAGTTGCATTTTCCGGCACCTCTGCAATCAAAGGCACAAAATCCTACTTAACAAAAAGGCCAATTATTAACAATGAAAGATATCTTTTCCCTTTATCAAAAGGTTTTTTTAAGTTTGCTACATAAAATAAAGCAGCAAGCAATCATGGAGTCCTTTTCCCTCAATAAATCACCCTTTTCAA
Organism: Adenophora triphylla var. japonica; assembly: GCA_022495995.1. NCBI lineage: Eukaryota > Viridiplantae > Streptophyta > Magnoliopsida > Asterales > Campanulaceae > Adenophora > Adenophora triphylla. The sequence continues at coordinate 234,616 of JAFEMH010001596.1, read as the reverse complement.
TGGCGTTTTTCGATCTACGAGCTATTTGAAACTGCTCAATAATGGAGTTCTGATACAGTGCATGAACAAAGCATTTTTTTTTCTCTCACACCTACTAAAACACACACTTAAGCTCCGGATGAGAACAAACAATCACTACCCGACAAATTAGTCTAACTGACTGAGGCAACCATTTCAAGTGATTTAAATGTGAGAAACGCAAATAAAGACGGATGATAATAAAGTAAGCTGACCTGAGCTTTGAATGGATAGAACCGGAGACAGTACGCTGGTTGACGGAGTGAGCGGTGGCGGTGGTGGAGACGGAGACGGAGCCACCACCTCCTCCACCTTCATAGTTCCTTCTAAACTTGTAATCGGAAGATTTTGCGATCTCGCACTCTCCTGTGCTAACGCATCGCAGAAGGCCCTATGTGTGATGAAGCTATCCCTCCTTCGAATAGGAAAAAGAAAAAAATAAATCATTTTACATAGAAATTAAGAACTTTTCTAGGGAAATAAATGGAAAATACCTAGAAAATAGAGTTCCACAGTCACATCTGTACTCCCTGGTACCACAAGTTTTCATATGCGCCTTCCAATCTGACTGGACGGCGTACTTCTTCGAGCACCGTTCACACTTCCACTTCTTCTCGCCGTGCTTTCTGCAGAAGTGCTTTTTGATACCGGTGAGATCGCCGAGAGCTCTTGACGGATCATGGTGAACGCATGTTGGTTCAGGACAAACGTATACTCGCTTCCGAATTTCCTTTCCGTTTCGCTGTTTCAGTTTCCAAGGTAAGTTATGGCCGCGCCGGTGAAGCTGAAGGTTCTGGTCTCGTTGAAAGCCTTTGTTACAGATCTCGCAAACAAATCGGTTGGTAGCCATTAGCGTTTTCGGCGAAAGAGCGATCACTTCAGCATCCGGATCTGCATAAAAAACCAAAAAATAAACAAAAATAAACAAAAAAAATCCTAAAAATTATTGTGAATCGACAAGCTTAATCAATTACCAGGCATGCCGGGGAGATTTCGCTTTTTCTTCGGTGGTATCTCCGACGGCGGGACTGGTTGATTGCATTCAGTACCATCTGCAGAAGCTGTGGAGACTGCCATTGCATCCGATTTCTCAAAATCCACCATAACTTAGTGGTGTAAATCAACAAAATTATCCACTAGGTTTTAAATTTGCTGTCATCCACGAAGGAGAATCAAAATCCACTCCAGCGAGCTAGCTCACGCCACTGATTCAGCTGATTTACTTGCCACTAATCCAGCAACGATGATGCTCGATCTTATCGGATGATATCAGCTGCTTGGATACAGCTGTGGGTTATTTACCCGATAAAATTTCTACCAAAATAATTTCTCACTGTTGTGTGTCGACACGGCAACTCAGCTCTAAAGTCTTCAGAAACGTGTGAAATGGGAACGCCGGTGAGACAAGAGTTGCGACAGAGCACGAGGAGGAGGTCCTACACGGCGGCGGCTCCTTCGTTTATTTCCATGGAGAGAGAGGGTGGGAGGGGGAGGAAGGAGAGATTTTAGAAGGAAGTGGAAAAAAGGGTAATTAAAAATGGTTAAAGCGGCGGCAGTGGTTTAACCAAGGTGGGAGTTTGTTGTTAACCATGGTTAGTGAGAGCTCTACTTCAAGCCCAAGTTACGACTCTCGAGTGCGGACTACTCTCTCCGTCCCTCCTAAACGGACAAAATTTTTATATTGCATGAAAATTAAGAAAAGTGATATAGTAAAAAAAAAAAAATGTACTCCCTTCGTCCTGCTATAATACGTACTTTTTTTATTGTCACAAAAATTAAGAAAAAATGTGAAAAAGGTGATATATTGTGAGTGTAGATGGTTGGATAGGAGAGAGAAAGTGGAGTAAGTGGATAATAGTTGTGAGCAGAGACAAATGGGTCTCATTTTCATTTTGGGAAAATGCAGATTATTATGGGACATCCAAAAGGTGTCTTTTTGCAGATTATCGTGGGATGGAGTGAATATAGTAAAATAAATATTGTGAATATGAAAAGTGATATAGGAAAGAAAAAGTGAAATAAGAAATAATTAGTTGATATTTATTGTGAGTATGACATGTGATTTTCATAAATAAAGAAAGTAATAAAAAAAATTTATTTTTGGGTTGTGTCGTTTCAAATGAAATACTCAAAAAAAAATTTGTGTCTTTTCGAATGAGACGTAGAGAGTATGAATTTAACCGTACACGTGTCTGAATCAGCAAATCAGTGGCATTTGTCGGAAGGAAGAAGATGTTGTACGCGGTGCTCTGTCGTTTTGTGGATGACTTTGATAACGCAATCTCGATTGTGATAATCCACTACCTTAAAGTACTACTTTACCCCTATGCCTTTTTTTTTCCTTGGAAAAAATAAAACGGAACACGCAATTTTAGATCTAGTGACAATTTTTACAAGGAAATTTAATATTTATCTATATATTTGCCTCAAATTTAAAAATTATGTACTTATTTGAATTTATATTTATTAATGTCTATCTAAACAATTTGTTAATTTTTATTTATGTGCTTAATAAATTATTATAATTTCAATTGGTTGGATGTAGTACTCTTCGTCTCGAAAAAAAATTAGTCTCATTTTTTATGGAGTTTTTACCAAACATTATCTCAAAAAGATATTATTTACAAAAAAAATAAAATTTGTAAATTGGGATATTACAAAAAATTACTTTTTTTTTTTTACCTTTTCAGTAAAAACAATTGATAATGTATTTATCAGTTGTTTATAACTGATAAATTCATTTATAAGTTTTTAAAATTGTATTTTGTGCTTGATTTTTTCTTAAAACAACTGATAAATGCATTTATCAGTTTTTAACTGATAAATGCATTTATCAGTTGTTAACTGATAAATTTTGAAAAATGATTTAGTATTGAAGATATCACAGTGGCCAGTGATGATAAAGCTCATGTTAATGCTGTAGTCAAAGATGGGAAGCAACTTACTCATACAATGCAGCAATATTTATCAGAGACATCTACAAACATGATATGGACTTAACTGAAAGTTGTTACAGTTTGTTAGAGTTGTTAGAGAGTTGTTAGAGCTGTTAGTGTTTTCTCTGTATATATGTAGCATATAAATAGTTAGTTAGAGTGAGATTCAGATATAACAACATTTCAATTTGTAATTTCGATCTTCATTCTTTCTCTCTGTAACAACACAACATTTGGTTGTTCTAATGAAGATTCAGCTTGAATTCTCTTTGATCTGTTCTTATTCTGCCATTGTTGATATGGTATCAGAGCACGTCGATCCTTGATTCGACTGTTCAATTCATCGAAACAGATTTATTCTTCCAAAAGTTCAAATTCGAAGCTCTTGTTCTCTGACTTTTTCTGCATCAACCATGGCTTCCGCACCAAGCACTGCTCCGGCAACAATGGAGATCGAATTGGATTCCAATATGCATCCACTCTTCCTGCACAACAACGATCATCCAGGTTTGGTTCTCGTCTCGATCAAACTCACTGGTAGTGATAATTACAGTGCATGGAGGAGATCTATGGAAATTGCCTTATCTGCGAAAAACAAGATATGCTTAGTTAATGGATCATTCTCTGTACCTGATAATACTTCATCTGTGTTTAACCTTTGGGCTCGAGCAAATGATATGGTAATCTCTTGGATTTTTAATGTTGTAAGTGATAATATCAGCAATAGTCTTCGCTATGTGACTTCTGCTCATGCTGTTTGGAATGAACTTAATCAACGATTTGCAAGTATAGATGGCCACAGATTGTTCCAATTAGAAAAGGACCTCCATAATTTGGATCAAGGACAGGATTCAGTTGAAAATTATTATCATAAACTGAGAGGTTTTTGGGACGAGAGTAATGCTTTGGATACTATTACTGCATGTACATGTAATAGTTGTAAATGTGGTGCTGATAAAGCTCAGGAGGACAGAGAAAAGAGGAAGTATCTTATGCAGTTCCTTATGGGACTTCATGATAGTTTCATTCATGTTAGGGGACAGATTTTGAGAATGAAGCCCTTGCCTAGTGTTGGTGAGGCCTACTCTATGGTGGTACAAGAAGAATCACTCAGGCAGGGTTACATCCCTACCAATTTTCCCATGGCAGCTTCTACTTCTAGTGATTCTCTTCCTTCCATTCATACTGCAGCAGCTTTTCAGAATAATAGATCTACCTACACCAGATCATCTTTCAAGAAGGGAGTCTTCTGTAACCATTGTTCTAAGGAAGGTCATCTCAAGTCTGAGTGCTACAGACTCAATGGATTTCCACCTGGTCATCCTGCTTTGTCTAAGCCTAGAGGTTTCAAAGGCCAGGAGTATAATAAAGGATCATCCAGCAGTGCAGGACATCGAGCCATGCAACTTTCTAGTGATAACATCAACAAATCTTCAAACTCACTGCCAGACCTGGAGAAAATGCAACTTCAGTTGGATCAGCTTATGTCAATGATGAAAGGCAGGGAGAAAGACAGTCCAGAAGATCATGTTGCTTTATCCACTGTAACCACACATATGGCTGGTATGGCTTTTTCTCCTTCTTTAATTGCATCTATATCCTCACAGCATACTTGGGTGATAGATTCAGGAGCAACTGACCATATTTGCCATTCCATTCATCTAATGCATTCTATCAATCATCTCTCTGCACCTATTCTTCTTTCTTTACCCAATGGTAGCCATGTCAATGTTACCATTATAGGTTCAGTGTTTCTCAATCAACATCTCACAATTCATAATGTGTTTTATGTCCCCACTTTCAATTACAATCTTTTATCCATTTCAAAGTTGATGTCTCAGTGTCAATGCAAAGTTCATTTCACCAATTCTTCATGCATTTTTCAGGCCCAACCATTGATGAAGGTCATTGCTACTGGGGAAATGCATAATGGTCTATATTTGCTTCATGGCCATGCTTCTGTTAACAGTGCCTCTGTTCATGCTTCTACTACTTCTGATTTTCATCTTTGGCATAAGAGATTAGGTCATTGCTCTTCAGAAATTTTGTCTAAAATTCCTTGTTTAGTTGATAAACTTCCATCCAAATCTACTTGTAATACAAATCTTTCATTCTGTTCTGTATGCCCATTGGCAAAGCAACATAGATTGCCTTTTCCTGTTAGTTCAATTCAATCTAAAGCTCCTTTTGATCTTGTTCATTGTGATCTATGGGGTCCATACAGAATCTCTACAATGAATGATTGTAAATATTTCTTAACTTTGGTGGATGATTACTCTAGGAGTGTATGGACATATTTGATACCTACCAAGTTTCATGTATTTGATCTTCTCAAATCTTTCTGTCAATATGCCAAAACTCAGTTCAATATTCATGTTAAGTCATTCAGAACTGACCATGGAACTGAGTTTTTCAACCATGATGTTAAGCTTTTTCTTAGTAATCTTGGTATCATGCATTTTAGTTCTTGTGTCAACACACCTCAACAAAATGGTGTTGTTGAAAGAAAACATCAACACCTTCTTAACACTGCGAGGGCTCTCAGATTTCAAGCATGTTTACCTATTCATTTTTGGGGATATGCTTTACTCACTGCCTCATATCTTATCAATAGAACCCCTACCAGTGCCACTAATTTCAAGACACCTCATGAACTCCTTTTTAAGTCCATTCCTTCTTATGATCATCTTAAGACTTTTGGTTGTCTTTGCTATGCTTCTATTCACCATCCTGATAAATTTGCTCCAAGGGCTATACCCTCTGTTTTTCTTGGGTATCCTTTTGGTCAAAAGGGCTACACTCTTTACAATCTCACTACCAAACAATTATTCATTTCCAGACATGTTATATTTCATGAGCATCTTTTCCCTTTTTCTCCTAATTTTACTCTGCCTTCTCATACATCTTCTACTCATTCTCCATCAACTCTTCCTTGGCCCATAGATGATCCTGTTCCTGTTCTTTCTTCTTCATCTGTTCCCCCTACTACTTCTTCCAATATTAATATTGATGTTGAAGAGCCTGTTAATGTCATTGTTGCTCAACCTGATAATATTGTTGTTCCTCCTGAAGTTGTTGTTCCTCATGATGTTGTTCCTCTTAGAGTTTCCACCAGATCTAAACACCCTCCTGCAAAATTCACAGATTATGTGGTTTCTCAAGTCTCTTCCAATTCAAAGTTTGCTATTGGTAATTACATGTCTTATCATCTTTGTTCTTCTACATCTTCTCATTTCATTCATGCATTAGATAGTCATGTTGAACCTAGATCTTACACCCAAGCTGTGAAAGATAAAAGATGGGTGGAGGCTATGTCATCTGAACTTGCTGCCTTAGAAAAGAACAATACTTGGTCTCTAGTTCCTCTCCCACCTGGCAAGTTTACAGTTGGATGCAAGTGGGTATATAAAATCAAACACAAATCTGATGGTTCTATAGAGAGATTCAAAGCAAGACTTGTGGCTAAGGGGTACACTCAGAGTGAAGGCATTGATTATCAAGAGACTTTTGCTCCTGTTGTTAAAATGGTTACAGTTAGATCCCTTTTATCCCTTGCAGCTGTTAAAGGGTGGGATATCTATCAATTGGATGTTAACAATGCTTTCCTCCATGGTGATTTGGATGAGGAGGTTTATATGGATCTTCCACAAGGATACTCTTCTCATTCTAACAAAGGTCTAGTTTGCAAACTCATTAAGTCTCTCTATGGTTTGAAACAGGCATCCAGACAGTGGTTTGCCAAACTTACCTCAGCTCTTCTTCATCTTGGCTATTCTCAATCTCATGCAGATTATAGCATGTTCACCCTCAGAACTCCTCATTCATTTACTATTGTTTTAGTCTATGTTGATGATGTTCTCATTACTGGTGATTCTCCTTCTACCATTCAGTCTCTTAAAACATATTTGGATGATGCTTTTAGTATCAAGGATTTGGGGATCATTAAGTATTATCTTGGCCTAGAGGTGTTGAGATCATCTGATGGGATCCATCTTAATCAGAGGAAGTATGCAATGGATCTGGTTAATGATGCTGGTTTACTTGATGCCAAACCTCTTACCATTCCTTTGGATCCTAATAAGAAGTTGCTTCATGACAGTGGTGTTCCTCTCTCTGATCCTACTTCTTACAGACAAATGGTGGGAAAACTCATTTATCTCACTGTCACTCGACCTGATCTTTCTTATTCTGCTCACACTCTAAGTCAATTTGTTCATGCACCTAGAGACACTCATCTTAAAGCCTTATTGAGAGTTTTGAGATATGTCAAGGCTTCTCCTGGACAAGGTCTATTCTTTTCAACTCAGAATGATCTTTCTATGCATGCTTATTGTGACAGTGATTGGGGAGGAGATCCTAATCATAGAAAGTCCATTACTGGTTTCTGTATTTTCCTTGGTGGTTCTTTGATATCTTGGCATTCAAAGAAGCAATCTGTGGTGGCCAGATCTTCAGCAGAGGCTGAGTACAGGGCACTTGCCACTGCTACTTGTGAAATTTTATGGCTCAAGAGTTTATTAGCTGATTTAAGCATTGATGTTCCATTACCAGTAGTAGTTCATTGTGATAGTGCTGCAGCAATAGCCATTGCTTCCAATCCAGTTTATCATGCAAGGACTAAACATATTGAACTTGACTGCCATTTTGTTAGAGAAAAAGTGCAGTCTGGCCTTATTTTACCTACTCATATCTCAACCAAATTTCAATTGGCTGATGTTTTTACTAAGGCCCTTGGTAAAACTTTACACTGGTTCTTCTTGAGCAAGCTGAGAGTTACAAATCCTTTTACACCCTCATCTTGTGGGGGGAGTATTGAAGATATCACAGTGGCCAGTGATGATAAAGCTCATGTTAATGCTGTAGTCAAAGATGGGAAGCAACTTACTCATACAATGCAGCAATATTTATCAGAGACATCTACAAACATGATATGGACTTAACTGAAAGTTGTTACAGTTTGTTAGAGTTGTTAGAGAGTTGTTAGAGCTGTTAGTGTTTTCTCTGTATATATGTAGCATATAAATAGTTAGTTAGAGTGAGATTCAGATATAACAACATTTCAATTTGTAATTTCGATCTTCATTCTTTCTCTCTGTAACAACACAACATTTGGTTGTTCTAATGAAGATTCAGCTTGAATTCTCTTTGATCTGTTCTTATTCTGCCATTGTTGATATTTAGGTTAGTTTTAATTATTCTAATGAAAATTTAAAACGCTATTAATAGTATTTATTATTTTTATCAATAATAAGTTTAAATTTTTATTAGGATAGTTAAAATTAATTTAAATTATTGCTCAAAGCTGATGCAATTTAACAGGCAAAAAAGTGAGACTAACTTTTCGATATCGGGAAAGTAACAATCAGAGATAAAACAACGCTAAATTAGGAAAGGAAAAACTGTGATCAACAACTAATTACTGGTTTTAAAAATTTTATGATCATTGATGGAGGGAAGTACAAAATATTATGACTTCAAAATAATTTTATAGGCAACAATCCAATTGAGTGTTTAATGTGTCCCAAATCTAATCTGAGGCGTGTAACCAGCTTTCTAACTTTATTTAGATTTTATTTAGGTTTTTCGAATGTTTTTTTTTTAAAATTAAAATATTTCAAATACAACATAGGGATAGGGAAGGAAGTTCGAACCCTTATCAAACACAAAGGTTTATGCCATTGAATTGAATCAAGGGCTGATCGATAGTATAGTAACTTTCTTTTATTACTGAAGAAAAAAAAAGGGAAGGCAAAAATAGCTTATTCATCACATAAAAAAAGAAATCCCTCACAGTGATCGGGACCATCGGGTGGAAAATTGATCGGAAAAAGGTGCAATTGCTTAAAAGCCCTTATGCCAAATATTTACTTTTAAAAAGGACCTTAGGTTTTTTATTTCTATAAGGTTCATGGGTCAAAATCTAGACCAAATTGCTTTTGTTCATTCGTGCTGCAATGAATTTACGTGCACTACGGGTCCGCTCCCGAGTTTTTTAGGGAGAGAAAAGGAAGGAAAGGAAGGGGAAGGGAAGGGAGGGGGAGGAAATGGCGAAACATTTCTTTCCTCCCATTTCCGCGCACACACGGGAGGATTGAAATGGAAGGAAATGAGCCCCTCATTTCCTTCCCTTTCCCTCCTCAAAAAAAATTCAGGAGCACCATTAGAAAGAAAATCCTCCCACATTTTCTCGCTTTTCCTTTCCTTCCCCTCCATTTTTAGACTCGGGAGCGGACCCTACAGGTTCTTTGTGCGCACCTTAGTAAAAAAATGATTGCTTATATGAGATCCATATTCCTGACACTTTGATTGTCATGTATCAGAGTGAAAACTCTTAAACACAACTTGCATATGCAAACAAACTTAGATACTCAAGTATCAGAAAATAAAATTGAGAGATTTGTAGGAAAATAGAAAAATAAACTCTGATTAGTTATGTCTTAGATCGATTATAGCTTTGAGACCTGACTCTCAGACTCAATTTTGTAGCCCAATATTAACTAAAATGAACCCATTCTTCCCAGCCATAAATTAACTCTAAGAGTTATATCTCGGACCAAATTTAGGCTACGAGAGATAACTCTCAGACCTAATTTCTAACCCAAAAGGCCAAAAAAAAAAAAGATAGAGAGGTGGAGAAGGATTGTTAGCGAAGTTTAATGGCAGGGGTGGGGGTTGTTGTCCGACCAGATATAAGTTCATGACTCACGAAAACAAATGGGGTCGTCATGGAAAGAAGAAGAGGAGTGAGGCGCTCTCGCCGGAGAAAGGACGGGAAACGAGGGGAGGGAGAAACAGATTTGGATGAGAGGTGGTCGCCGAAGAAGAAAAATTTGGTGTTGGTGGTCTCACTGGAGATCGATCAGATGAAGACGAAAAAAGTTGGTAGAGATGAACGACGGTCGTCGCTAGTCGACGGAGGGGTGACGGAGCCGAAGAGTTGAGGGAGATGGTCAGATCAAATGCAGAAGAGAGAATGAGATGGCCAACCGAAGACGAAGAGAGAGGGGGGGGGGATAAAACGCAGCCGAGCGAGAGGGGAGGGATATTGTATTTTAGGGCTTACACTAAATCGGTAGACTTTTTAGAAATAAAATTTCAACTTGTGGATCTTATCAAAATACATGAAATAGTTTGTTCTTATAAAAAGTTAAGTTAGCTTTGAGGAACTTTTGAATTGAAATGTGTAATTTCTTTAATTAAGAGATTTAAATTAAAAAGGAGAAGATTAAATTATGGGAATGGGATTTGTAAAGTAGAAATATTTTAATGTGTTGCATAAAAGTGAATGTATGTTCCTTACGTAGGTTACGGTTTCATGTGCTGTGTCTCCAGACATTTTTTTATTATAAATAACAGTAATGCCATTGGAAGGAAGAGATAAGGACAGCAAGCGATAATAAGGACAGATTCGCTATTTGTCCGTTTGCAAGTGGCATTTTCGTGATTTCCTCAGACACTTCCTTCTTCCCACTGTATACTCCTCCGTTCCGCCCGAATCTTCATATTTTATATAAATGGGTGTCTCGATGATAGAAGTTTTACCTTTCTTAAAATTGTAATAAATTATGTGGGCCTCATTTGTTAATCCCACTCACTTTTTTCTCTCACATACTTAAATTGTGGGACCCACTTGTCATATCCACTAACTTTTTTCCCGCACATATTTAAATTGTGGGTCCTACTTATCATATTTACTCATTTTTTCCCTCTTAAAACTCTTCTCTCATTCATCATTTTTCTTAATTTACATGCTTTACCATAATGATGAAGTATCAAACGGAACAGAGGGAGTACAAACTATATATATATATATATATATATATATATATATATATATATATACTCCCTCCGTCCCGCTTATTACTTCACCATTTTGGTTTCGGCGCGCAAATTAAGGTGGAGAAAATGTTGTGAGTGTAATTTGAAAATAGGAGAGAGAATGAGTGGAGGGAATAGTAAATTATAATGGTGTTGTGAGTATTAAAATAATGTAGGAGAGAGAATGAGTGGAGGGAATAGTAAAGATTCCTTTGCCAAAAAGGAAAGGTGAAGCTTTCAACTGACACCCAAATGGCAAAAAGTGAAGTTATCAATGCGGGACGGAGGGATATATATATATATATATATATATATATATATATATATATATATATATATATATATATATATATATATATATATATATATATATATATATAGAGAGAGAGAGAGAGAGAGAGAGAGAGAGAGAGAGAGAGAGAGAGAGAATTGTAAAAAAAACAAAACTAAACTAACTTTTGTTGATGTGGCAAATGAGGTATTAAATATTCCTAAGAAATGCAAATGTGAAAAAACTAAACTAACTTTTGTTGCCAAACTTTTGTCTAATCGTCGTTTCACCATCGTCATAATCAGTAATCATTGATTGCGAAGAAAGTGAACAACGGAGAAAGAGCACCGATCGCAAACGAGTCGAGCAAAGTCGAGCTTTTAATTTTCGAGTTCAAATTTTTCTCAAGTTTAAGCTATCGTTCGAGCTCGACTCAAATCGATTTTCGAGTTGTTTGGAAGTTGTTAATGAACTGCTCGAACTCGAATTTTAACGAGCTAAACTTGAGATTAACGAGACGAGTACGATCTTAACGAACGAGCCAAGTTCGAGCCGATTTGAAAAATTAAATATATTAATTTGTACATGCATATATTATACTCTCTTCGTCCCGATAATAGCTTCACTATTTTGGCCTGACACACAAATTAAGGGTGGAAAAAATGTTATGTGTGTAATAGTAAAATAGGAGAGAGAATGAGTGGAGGAAATAGTAAATTTGAAAAATGTTGTGAGTGTAATAGTGAAATAGGAGAGAGAATGAATGGGTGAAATAGTAAAGATTCTTTGCCATTTTAGGAAAGGTGAAGTTTCTAACGGGACGCCCTTTTAGAAAATTGGTGAAGCTTTTATTGGGACGGAGGAAGTATATAAATTTATTACAAAAGTAATAATGATTACTCCCTCCGTCCCACAAAACATTATCCCTTTACTGTTGAGAACGGAAAATAAGAAATAATGTTATTAAAGTAGGTGTTGTGAGTGGGAGGAGAGAGAATGAGTGGAGAGAATAGTAAATTTGAAAAGTGTTGTGAGTATGACAAGTGGGTCCCATGAATAAAGAAGTATTAAAAAATTTCCTTTTTAGGTAAGTGTGACTTTAAAGTGGGACGCTCAAAATAGTAAAAATGGGTAATGTTTTATGGGACGGAGGGAGTAGATCTTAACGAGCCGACTACGAGTCGAGTACAAACAATAAATTTACGTGTTAACGAGCTTATTGAGCGTAACTCAATCTCAATTTATTTGAGAGAGAGAGAGAGAGAGAGAGAGAGAGAGAGAGAGAGAGAGAGAGAGAGAGTATTATAAAAATAAAAAAAAACAAAACAAAACAAACTTTTTTTGTTGATGTGGCAAATGAGTACTCCCTCCGTTTCGTCCGAAAGAACACAAATTTCCTTTATGGGCGTTCTATTTGAAAGGGCACAATCCAAAAATAAAAAGTTTTTTATTACTTCTTTATTTGTGGGACTCACTTGTCATACTCTCACAATAAATACTCCCTCCGTCCCATAGAAATATAGAATTTTTGGTCCTAGGCAGTAGATTAAGGAGGAAGTATTATATTGAAAGTGTTGTGAGTGTGAAAATAAAATAGGAGAGAGAATGAGTGGAGAGAATAGTAAATTATAATGGTGATGTGAGTATTAAAATAATGTAGGAGAGAGAATGAGTGGAGGGAATAGTAAAGATTCCTTTCCATTTTAGGAAAGTTATAGATTATTGTGGGACGCCCAAAAAGAAAATTTTATAGATTATCGTGGGACGGAGGGAGTATTCACTAACTGTTTCCTACCCCACTTTCTCTTTCCTACATCACCTTTCACTCACAAAATTTATTTCATTATACACCTTTTCTCTTTCCTACATCACTTTTCTTAATTTCCGTTCAAAAACACAAAAATGCCCTTTCAAACAAAACAGAGGAGGAAGTATTAAATATTCCTAAGAAATGCAAATGTGAAAAAACTAAACTAACTTTTGTTGCCAAACTTTTGTCTAATCGTCATTTCACCATCGTCATAATCAGTAATCATTGATTGCGAAGACAATGAACAAGCACCGTAAAAAAGCCGAGCAAAGTCAAGCTTTTAATTTTTGAGCCGAAGATTTTTTCAAGTTTGAGCTATCGTTTGAGCTCGCTCAAATCGAGTTTCGAGTTGTTTGCAAGTTGTTTATAAGCTGATCGAATTTGAGTTTTAACGAGATAAGCTTGAACTTAACGAGTTGAGTACAAGCTTAACGAACGAGCCAAGTTCAAGCCGAGTTGAAAAATCAAATATATTAATTTGTACATGCATATATAAATTATACATGAATTTATTACAGAAGTAATAATGATTAGATGTTAACGAGCCAACTACGAGTCGAGTACAAACAATGAATTTACGTGTTAACGAGCTTATTGAGCCGAACTCGATCTCATTTTATTTGCAAACAAAAATCATTAGAGCTTTTAAAGAACGAAACGAGTTGACTCGATCTCGAGAAAAGCTCATCGAACAAGAGTCAGCTCGATGACAAAATGAACTTAAAAAGTTGATTTGAGCTCAAGCTCGAGTTCACCTCGAGCACACTCGTACGAGCCGAGCCGGAACCGGCTCGTTTCGGTTAACAATCCTAAGCATTGTAATCACCACCATCACCGACAACCACTCGTGGCAAAGGTTATGGACAAGGGGGACGGGGGGAGCCGACACCATAGATAGGCCACTGGTATTTGAGGTTGAGGCTCATGAGGGGATGGTACTTGGAAGGTGAAAGAAGGGGTAAAGAGATGTGTAGATCATACTGTAGTAGAGAGGGCAACAAAGGGGCAGAGCTGAGGGAGCTAGGGGGGGAGGTGATATTATAGGCGCGTTTTGAAAAATTTAATTTTTCCATCTCAAAAAAATAAATAAAAATATCTTAATACTTTTTGAAATGACTCATAAAAATATCTCCAAACTATTTATTTTTTTAATTTTTATGTTGAAATTTAACATTTTCATCAATTTAGTGAATACTCTCTTTTCCATAATGGATCAAATTTTATTGCATATTCTCTCTATCCCGTTTGAAGCTTCACCTTTTATCCAAATGAATGTTCCGATAGAAGCTTTACCATTCCTAAAATGAAAAAAGGTTTATTAATATTCTATTATACATACTCCACTTCTCATACTCACATTCATAAATTGTGGGATCCACTTGTCATATTCACTAACTTTTTTCCCTCACATATTTAAATTGTGGATCCTACTTGTCATACCCACTCACTTATTCTCTCTCAGAACCATTTTCCACTCAACACTTTTTTTAAATTTTGTGTCACTCCCAAAATAGTGAAGCTTGGACCAGAACGGAAAGAGTATATAGTTCACATATTTTCACTTGTCATACAGTTACTGTACACGCGTGAATTAAGAAAAAAAAATAATGATATAAATGTTGTAAGTGTAAAGATAAAATAAGAGAGAGAATGAGTGGAGGAAATAGTAAATTATAATGGTGTTGTGAGTATTAAAATAATATAGGAGAGAGAATGAGTGGAGGAAATAGTAAAGATTCTTTGGCAATTTAGGTTGTGTGTGATTTGTAGTGGGACGCCCAAAAAAGAAAGTGTGTAATTTGTAATGAGACGGAGAGAGCAGTTCGTACAAATGTTTTAATAATAAAGTCAAATACTTTATCTAAAATCAGTGACGAAGTCAGAATTTTTGTATTATTAAGATCGCTTGGAAAAAAATTTGAACTTATTATACAAAAATTTTAATAAAAGGGCGGTCGAAATCATATTATAGTAAAAAAATTACAAAAGGAGGTTGAAATAGAAAAAAATAAATATTTTAATATTTTTTTTAAAAAAAATACTAAAATGAAATATTTCAATTTTAAAACTTAAATAAAATTGAAAATCATTGTAGATGGAATGAAATAATGAATCTATAGTATAAATGAGGGAAGTGGGTGAACAGTATTATGAACAGTACCAAATGTCAAATTTCCCATTTTGCCCTCACTAAGTTGTCTCTTTCTCATTTTGTCTTTTAAATTTTTTTTTTTAAATTAAAAAAAAAATAAAACACACGTGTCCTCGAATACGAAGAATAAGATAAAGTAAATATTCATGTAATGAGTTTGTAAGGACTAAAAAGGTCAAGATTCTTTGGATGGATGTAATTAGCTCTTCATCATTGTAGTACTACCTTTAACTAATTGAATAATTGACAACCAAATTATAACACCATAGAAAGAAAATTCGAGTTGTGGGTCCCACCAACTACTTTTTAGTTGACATGACACCATCAAACATTTCAAGATATGGATTGATTGGCTCCAAACAATGACTTGAAGACTTCACAACATTTTCAAAAATCTTCTCAAGTTCAAATTCAGTAAGATAACAATGTGCCTAACTATTATCACTTCTTTCTACTTAAGTATAAACATGTTTGTATGTAATACAAACTTTTACAATTATTCTATTTTGACACGTTATGGTTATAAGATGGAGCTTGATTGATTCGGAATATGATTTGCACCCTCTTTGCGTACGTACTTGTGCGCAAGAGACAGTATCTATGTAAGTTATTCATACTTTTTATCAAAGTGCGAATCGAGAGTATATCGTAAGGGGGTGCACAAATAAATTATAAAGATTCTTATGTAAAAATAAATTATAAAGATTCTTATGTAAAAATAATGATTGACATGAGACTTGAATACACAACCTAGAGATTATAACCCTAACAACTTAACCACTAAACCACACTCATTATTTGATTAGGGGGGTTCACTACCACCCCTTTTATATTCTTTGTGTCCGCCCATGACGTGGATTACCACATTTTTCTATTTCAATCCAATAACTTTGAATTTTAGTATTTCATTCATCCATTAATCATTTTAAAAAAATAAATATTTAATTTCAATGTTCTTATATGATGATGGCCATTTTGGGCCTAAGCCCGTGGGAGAAAATCAAGGCCCGCCGCCCGCCGCCCGTTTGGCCCGCCGCCCGCCGCCCGCGGCCCAGCCCGTGCCCGGCCCGCCCCCTTGGACGGTACAGGCCTCACCGAGGCATTTGGACAACGGGCGGGCCAAGCCCGCGGACTTCCAAAGCCCGTTTGCCCATTTTCCGTTTGGCCCGTTTTTTTTTTTATAATTTATATTTATTATTTGAATAATTAACATCAATATCATTGTGGCCAAGTGGTAAGTTGCACTCATTAATCCCATTTGACCAAGGTTCGAACCCCCCCAACCCCTTTTCTGATTTTGTAAAAAAAAAAAGGGATATACTCGTTTGGCCCGTGGATCCTTGGATCCGGACCAAACGGACGGGTTTAGCCATGGAAAAACGGACGGGCCGGGCCGGGCTTTAGCCCGTCTCCTCTCACGGACGGGCCGGGTTAAGCCCGTTTGTCCGTTTGCCCGCACAACAACGGGCCGGGCCGGGCCGGGCTACCCATTTGGCCTTCATCATTCTTATATAGTAGAACACAAAATCAAACTCAATTTAATCATTTAATAAATAAGCCATTTAAAAAAAAATCTCAAATTTTCTTCAAATACACTTATTTTTTCCAACATGAAGTCTGACGTACCATCAAAACTCTGTTCCGAGAGTTTTGTCCTTTTTGGAAGGTTACTCAACTAGAATCATCTTAATCCACAGTCAATATAATATTCATACGCTTGTGATTCAGACAAAAGGACAAAACTAAGTAAAATAGAAAAATACTCCTGCAGAAAGCATAAAATTATCAGAAAATTTTGGGGGAAACTAGTTTCCCCAAATATTATAAAAAGTCTTATTTTTTATTTAAAAAAAAATTGTACGTGCATTTGTTTCGGTTTTTAAAACAAGACTTTTTATAATGTTAGGGAGAAACTAGTTTTCCCCAAAACCTACTCTAAAATTATTGCACTTCCCTGTCTCCAAATGAAGATTTTTCCCCATTTAATCCATAAAAAATAAAAAAAATAAATAAATAAAAATGAAATTGTTGAAAAAAAATTGCTCAAAATAACCAACTTTTGTAAACTCGCTAGTGGCATCAACGGATTTAAGCTTTCCCAACTTAGATTCGCTATTAACCGATTAACATTTTTCTCAATTTTATTTTTGTATTTTACAAAAAATATACTGTCAATACAACTTGAAAAGGCACAAAATTTCATTTTGGATGGCACATTTAAAAAGTCACACTATCAAAATGAAAAGTTTTTAATACTTTTTTATTCATGGGACCAACTTGTCATACTTAACTATCCAATTACTATTTCATACCCCCACATTCTCTCTTCTATCTTAGTTTTCATACTTACAACATTTACTCGACAATACACTTTTATTAATTTCCGTACAATACCTATTTTTTGTCTTTTCGAATGAAAGGAAGGGAGTATATGTATTTAGTTTGCTATTATGAAAGTCAACTCTGTGGCCTGATACATACTCCCTCCGTCCCACGTCCCACGTAAATGGGGATTAACTTTTTGGGTGTGGAATTAAGAAAAAGTAGGAGAGAGAAATAGGTGGAGGAGGTGTTTGTGAGTATGAAGAATTAAATAGGAGAGAGAATGAGTGGGAGGAATAGTTAGGAGAGAGAATGTTGTGAGTGTAAAAGTAAAGTAGGAGAGAGAATGAGTGGATGAAATAGTGAATACTCCCTCCGTCCCATTACAAAGTGGACAGTTACTGTTCACGCGTAGATTAAAGAAAAAAATAATGATATAAATGTTGTGAGTGTAAAAGTAAAATATGAGATAAAATGAGTGAAGGGAATAGTAAATTATAATGGAGTTGTGAGTATTAAAATAATGTAGGAGAGAGAATGAGTGGAGGGAATAGTGATAAAAAATTTCGTTTTTAGGAAGTGTGTTGCTTGTAATGGGACGCCCAAAAAGGAAAGTGTGTTGCTTGTAATGGGACGGAGGGAGTATTTGTTTCCATTTTGGACAGTCTCCATTGATGAAGGCCAAATGGGTAGCCCGGCCCGGCCCGGCCCGTCGTTGTGCGGGCAAAGCAGACAACGAACAGCTTAACGGCCCGTCCGTGAGAGGAGACGGCAAAGCCCCCGGCCAGCCGTCCGTTTTTCCATGGCTAAACCCGTCCGTTTGGTCCGGATCCAAGGATCCACGGGCCAAACGGGTATATCCCTTTTTTTTTTTACAAAATCAGAAAAGGGGTTGGGGGGTTCGAACCTTGGTCAAATGGGATTAATGAGTGCAACTTACCACTTGGCCACAATGATATTGATGTTAATTATTCAAATAATAAATATAAATTATAAAAAAAAAAACGGGCCAAACGGAAAATGGGCAAACGGGCTTTGGAAGTCCGCGGGCTTGGCCCGCCCGTTGTCCAAATGCCTCGGTGAGGCCTGTACCGTCCAAGGGGGCGGGCCGGGCACGGGCTGGGCCGCGGGCGGCGGGCGGCGGGCCAAACGGGCGGCGGGCGGCGGGCCTTGATTTTCTCCCACGGGCTTAGGCCCAAAATGGCCATCATCAGTCTCCATTCACGTGAGACGACCCAAAAAGAAAATAAGTCTCCATTCACGTGGGACGGAGGGAGTATAACACTACTTCTTCTTCTGCTTAAAAAGTTATAGAAGTCTTGAAGCAGCAGGAAAGAGTAACATGGCTTTTGAAGTGATATTTTATTTGCAATAAAATGAGTATCCACTTCCCTAACTTCCCTTTTCAAGGCGTTTCAAAATTGCTACTTCGCTATGCACTTTACGAATTCTACTTTTTAAAATTGTCACTACTTAAATTTAACCCATTATTTATTTATCAATTGTTAAAAGTGATAAATAAATATTAGTCAAAATAACCCACATTCAATTTGATCATTTAACGAATAAAATTGTCACTACTAAAATTGCTATTCATGGTTTGGGGTTATTTTTTTGCTTGGATGGATATGTAGAATAAACCTTCCAATTAGCTTGCTCTTATTTTTCAAATTCATACAGATAATTCCGCTCCATGCACATACGTATTGCTGAAACAACAAATGTATGATGTATATTATAGTTTTATTAATAAAATTAATCAAAATATTGTTCAGTCGTTAATTTTTTCTATCAAGCGTTAATTAATTAACAAAAAGTTAGATTGAAAATTTCTAATTTAACCCTAATGTTTAAAGAATTAACTTCATCAAATATCTAACATGTAAATGCTCCCGAATCTATTAATTGCCTTTATATCTCCCCCAACATATCATCCATCTACCCAGGCCACCAACCCATTTCTCAAATCACCACCCCACCATCACCACTTTGTCATAAACCACCATACCCAATCACCATCACGACTATCTTCCTCGCCATCCAATATGGGGAGGAGTTAGGGGGTTTGGATTGAATGGTGGAGGATTATTTCCCAAAAAATCTTTAATTTTTCTTTCTCGACATCGATAAAACTACTAATGCTAAGATTTTTTGTGTACTATTTTAGTTAAGTTTTTTGTGCGTTATTATAGCCGTGATAACTGATAATCATAAATAAATCGGGACTTGGCCACATCTCCTTTATTTTATTTTATTTTGGCATTTATAATTGTGATTAGTTATACTTAAATTAAAATTAATTTAAATTAAATTAAATTAATTTAGGAAGAATTAAGAGTAGGCATGATGATCAGTGGAGATATGTCAAAAAAGAGAGAAGCAATGAGTGAGGCCTTGGTGTAATGATCACCATTTTGATTATCTTTTCACTTGCTTTTTCCATTTCCTCTTGGTGTATTAATTATACACACTTTTTACTACACCATCCCCTGCAGTGCACCTTTATTTTAACACAAAATAATAATAATAATAATAATAATAATAATAATAATAATTATTATTATTATTATTATTATTATTATTATTATTATTATAATAATAATGATACGGATTGGGATTGGGATCGGGATCGGGATTATACATGCACCTCCTCCTGTGTGGCTGTGGGGTCCATCCTAGTATCTGAATAGCATTCAGTAGTCAATGAGTGCCTTATTTCATTTCGGAATGTGGCAATTCAATAACGTGTGGTGTGGATGTGTGTGTGCACAAGGACATATCCTTACTCGTAATTCCATCCGGGTTTATTAGTTTGTCAAATCACTATTTTTATATTTTATTTTTATACATTTTCAATAAAAAAAATTACACTCATAAATATTTTTAATTTCTTTTTTATGAATATCTTTTTTTAAAAAATACATTTATTTTGTTAAAAAAAATATTTATTTTAGACCAATAAATTACTGTTTTTTAAAGCAAAATGCTCAATTTGCAAAAAAAAAAAAAAAAAAAAAAAAAAAAGCAACTCCATCACAATGAATATATATATATATATATATATATATATATATATATATATATATATCCAAATAAATATATTAGTACATCATTATAAAATTGGGAGAGTGACGGGAAAGTTCTAAAAGAGTATCATAATGTTCGAGAAGTTCCTTCATCATGTTGTATTATAGATGCAGTATTATATTCACATATGAGTGAATATAATAATATTGCATGCAACATTATATATTACTGCATAAGAACTTTCAGGTCATTTCGATTTAATGGGAAACTTGAGGAAAAGTGATTTGTTCCAAAAAGAACTTTCGGATCAAATTCCCTATAAAATTCAAAAGAGATTATAATATAATAATAGATCCCAAAATGCTTATAGCTACAAGACAATAACATTAAGGGTATGTTTGGCAACCTCAATTCCAAGGCTTGGATTTGGAATTGGAAGAACAAAATGAATTCCGTGGAACTAATTTAACCCTTTCAATTCCAATTCAATGGATTGGAATTGAGTTGCCAAACATACCTTAAAATAGATCCCAAAGTCCTTAAAAATAGACTAATTATATTACATCGGGAGAGTTATCGGAATAACATTTTTCATGTTCGTCTCAAAAGCCCACTTTATTACAGCATTATCCTTTAAAATACCCATTTTGCAAAACAAGTAAAAAATTATGAAAGAAGGGCCAGGGCCGTTTTGATCAAACAGGCCTAGTAAAAGGTTAAACAATGATCAGGTAAGTACTGGGTTGGATAAGTCTAGGACATAGAAGGAATTAATTAAGTAAATTATAGTATATATATACTCCCTCTGTCCCGATCGAATAGCTACAAAATTAGTCATGCACGCAAATTAAGAAATGTGATGTAGAAAAGAGAAAAAGTTTAAATGTTGTGAGTATGAAAAATTAAATAGGAGAGAGAATGAGTGGGAGGAATAGTTAGGAGAGAGAATGTTGTGAGTGTAAAAGTAAAGTAGGAAAGAGAATGAGTGGGTGGAATAGTAATAAAAAAATTTCTTTTTGGGAAATGCCTTTTTAAATGGGACGCCCAAAATGGAAATTTGTGGCTTTTCGGCCGAGACGGAGGGAGTATATACTAGCCTAAGCCCGTGTCCAAGGCCACGTTTTTTTTTTAATTAATTTTTTTTTAAGGGCAAAATGGAAAATGGACAAAATAGTGAGGGCAGAATAGGAATTTTCGCCGTTGGCACTGTTCATGCTACAGTAAAAGACCGCTCTAATTTATACTATAAATTTTTGGAAAGATTGTGTAGTAGGAAAATGCTCAAGAAAAATTCTTTCCTTTTCCTTCAATACCTTTCTAAAAAATCTCAAAAGCAAGCTTAAAAAGAAAATTATTTTAAATTTTCTTTCTTTTCTTTATCTTTTATTCATTTTTAAAATTCGGTAGCACACCCCTTAATATAAAAATACTAGCCTAAGCCCGTGTCCCGCCACGTTTTTTTTTTTTTTAATTGAATTTTTTTTTTTTAAGGGCAAAATGGGAAAGGGACAAAATAGTGAGGGCAACATGGGAATTTCCGCCGTTGGCACTGTTCATGCTATAGTAGAAGACCGTTCTAATTTATACTATATATATATATATATATATATATATATATATATATATATATATATATATATATATATATATATATATATATATATATTAATATTTAAAAAAATTAAAATTGGTACTCGAAAATTTAAATATATGTATCGTGTACCAATCAATTTGACAAAATTGATACGATAGTACCGTACCAAAATTTCGGTATATCAATTTCTATGTATCAATTATAATTGGTACGATTGGTACACATGTTAGTTGGTATGAATTTGAAAATTTTGTCAGCCCGTAACAGTAGAATAGATGAAATTTGGCTGAAACTTGCTTAATCTCGCTCATTTTAACGGGGGTTTGGCCGTAATATGGTAAAAGTGAAGGGTTGAATTTGGAAATTTAATTTGTGGGTTTTTCGTTTTTGTAATGATTAAAAGATATAATAGATAGAAAATAGATGAAGCAATAGAGAAAGACAAAAAAAAAATAAAAAATAGTGACAAATGAAGAGAGCTAAGGGAATATCCAAAAAGTCCAAACGGGACTACACTTCTCAAACATTGATACTGATTTTAAGATTAGCATATGGGATTCAAAGGAAACAAGGTTTAACCACAATCCAAAATCAGGGTCGCTTTGTCGGTTTTATTAGCAATTTTTTTTATTTTTTTTTTTAGGATTTCGAATTGACTCAGCGGACCTCGATACATCGATAGCTCCGTCCTATGATTTGGATGTTGCCATCCTACCAATTTTTTGTGTTCAACAGAACAGATGATATGTGTTGAATTCGATGTGATTCACAAATTTATGAAGCGATTTCAGTCACACAAATAATAATAAGCTCGTATACGTGATCGAATAAAAACTATAGAGTGAAGAATTGAAAGCAATTTGATTGTGACAGACCCATGTCCCTTTTTTTTTAGATGCTAGTACCTTCAATTTAAATTAAGGCTCAATTTGTTTTTGTTTTGCGTAAAATGAATTTTGCAAAATAATTTTCCGTAAAAAAAAATTCAAAAAATGACATAAACATATTTTCGATTGTTTGGTAATGAAAATATATTTCGAAAAATATTTTCATTGTTTAATGAAAATATTTTTCGATAAAAACACAATATAAGATAAGTTGAAATAGATAGGGTGGGGGTAGGGTGATGTAGGGAGGGGTGAGGTGGTTGGGTGTGGGGTAGGGTGGTGGGAAAAATGTAAAGGGTAAGATGATGGTATGATAGGGTTTTGATAGGGTAGAGTGTGGGGGTGGGGTAGGATGGGTAGCCGAGAGTATGAGAGTGAGGTTGGGTGGGGGGCGTTGTTAAAAATAAATTAATTTAATTATGAGTAAAAAAAAGTTTGACCTTGGGAGGAGAGTTGGTGGGTGGTGAACGTTGTTAAAAATTAATTTCAATATGAATAAAAAAAATTGTTTAGAAGTGGGGGTGTTGTTAAAACATAATTTTAAAATGAATAAAAAAATATTTTCTGACCTTTTGAGGCGGTGGTGGGGAGATGTTAAAAATAAATTTAAAATGATTAAAAAAAAATTGACCCGACGAGGGAGGTTGTGTGTGTGCGTGTGTGGTGGTGATGGTGAGGGGGGGGGGGGGGAAAGAATTGTAAAAAATAATTTTAATATAAATAATTTTGAGGGGATTGGGGTAGGGAGTGATTGATGTGGGGTGGATAACGTAGAGCGTATAGAAAGTTAGGTGTGTGTGAGAGAGGGTATTAACCATTTTTCGAAAAATATTTCACTTATGAAAAATTTCTAAGTCATTTTACTTAGAAAATTGGAGAAAACATTTTTCGAAAAGCATTTTCGGTACTTACCAAATATCAGAAAATGAGCAAAACGTTTTTCAAAAAACATTTTTCCCCAAACAAACGGAGCTAATCAAGTACTCCCTCCGTCCCTAAATGTTTGTCCCATTTGACTTTTTTGTTGAAATTTGACCACAAATTTATGAGAGATTAATTATGTTCATGAAATTCTAAAAGTTGTTGTTGATAATATTATTAATGGTGAATCAATAGTAATTTTTAGAATTTCATGAACATAATTAAATTGTCATATATTTGTGGTTAAGCAAAGTTCAATTAAAAAGGTCGAACGACAAACTTTTAAGACGGAGGAAGTATTTTTTTTTCTTCTTTGGTCAATAAATGAATAGCCTCATCCTTTTAGCGGGGACCATGTATAGAACTTGGTCTTTTTTTGACAAGGGGTTCCTAGTCTCATTTTAGATATTATGCAGCATGTCCAAGTCGGTAGGTGGAGGATTAGGATTCAATCTCTCTATATTTATCTTCTGATTTGAAACATCATTAAAAAGTAATAAAAAAATATACAGTATAGAAATCTCATGTATTGTAGTACTAATTTACTGTATTACTAGTGATCCAACTGTTATAAATTACTATGATTGATATCATTGTAATATCATCAATAATGCATAACTGTTAAATCAATAATGATACACAATATGGTTCAAACGAGTGGTACGTAAAAATTTCGTCTCAGCTAAATTGGTGGAGTATGATACAAGTTATCGATACACAACAAGCATACAAAAACTAGCTTTGAATCACAAATGTAAATACAACTCCTTGGGACATGAAAATTACCTCTATAATTGGCATGTTCTGAAAATCTTACCCCGCCTTGCGTCTACCGGTGTAACTGGTGTGTGTTCAAGAGTGTAACGCTCGGGACCCAAATGCAAGGCTGTCTTTTCCGGAGTAAAAACTTGTCTAACGTTTTTGTGCTTTACTTGTTTGTACGTTGCACCAAGGTCATTCCCTTATTTAGAAAGGCAACATTTATTTTTGGATGGACCAAAATGGAAAGTACGACATGTATAATGGGTTGGAGGTTAAAACCCATGACATGATACTAAAATGGTAAACGTACTTGACAATAAATGATCATTTTGCAACAACTAACATCTAGAAAGAAGAAAGGAAATTTATTCTAGAGTTTTTAACAATTTTCAGGCATAGATTTTAAGATAATCAAGTCAAACAAAACTTGTGTACAACAGTTTTAACTAGGATATGTCATAATTATCATACACTACAGTTGGAAATGAAAATTTACAGCAGCTTATGAAGATTGTAGGCCAAAGAAACAGTACCTGAAAGCCGTTCGAAAGCCGCTCCAGCCTAAGGCTCTGTTTGTTTGGTTAAAAATGTTTTCCCCATTTTTCGGTGTGATAACTACCGGAAAATAAAGTCAACGGAAAAGGTTTTCCGGTCAATGGAAAATGGGCTTGTTTCCTAAGGAAAATGACTTCCTTCCGAATTTCTCCTCCTCAACATTTTCCGTAAATTGCTTATTAACACATCACCCCACTCATCTTTCCCAACCACTATCGAAACACCTAACCCCAAAAGGCCCAAACCCCACCACCCGTCAAAAAAAAAATAAAAAAATCATTAAAACGGTTTCATTTTCCAGAAAATGTTTTTCAGAAACCATTTTTCAAAAAACATTTTTTCCCAAACAAACAGAGCCTAAGTGAAGCAACCTGTTGATGTGATGACGAAAACACCTGACAAGAGTAAAACAAGACTCTGTCACCAGGAGGAAGGCCGCACCTAAATCTAATCTGCTCATTTATACAGAGTGGTTTCCCCCAATTCTCTATGATAGACTAACAGAAACTGGAATTTTGAAGAAAATGTTTTTAAGAGTGCAATGCAAGAAATACAAATGAGAGGGAAACTTAGGAAACGTAAAAGACGTGGTTAGAAAGTTTAAGCTGTCAAATGCGACTAATATTTTTGGGACAAGAGGGAGTCCAAAGTTCATTAATAACCTCCTGTATACTCCCTCCGTCCCAGCCCAATTGAGACTTATTTCCTTTTTGGTCCGTCCCAGCTCAATTGAGACTTATTTCTTTTTTAAACAACCAAGGTTATGCTAGATGTGAAAATGAAAATATCTTCTGGAAGATAACCTCAGATCATATATGCGAAGAAATAAGAGCAGAAACAGGTACGAACTAAGAGAAACAATCTATTGTTTATCACGCATTTACATTTCTAAAGCTTGTAACTATTACCTCAATTTTCTGGTCATATCTCTGCAATGATATCCTTCACCAAATCCTCTCGAGCAATGATATCCTTTACCAAATCCTCCCGGTTACCAATCACCCATTCCCTGCAAATGAGAAACAATCATATGGTAATAACACATGCTAGAGGATGTTTCAGAGATGAACTGACGATTATAGCATAAACATATAAATAAATCAGTCCGGAAAGCAGTCAGAGTTGAATCTATTTAATACGGAGAAGTTAATTAACGAGTATTAGGCTATTAGCATATTATATGCACATACATAGAAATACCATACGCAAGTAATATAGAACCACGAGAACTCTCTGCAAATCAATCTTGTTCTTAGTTAACTAACAAGTCCATCTAAAGTTAAGGGAGTGATATTAACTAATTCATCCTTCAATATGGCGAAAACAGATGATCCAGAGTTTAAAGTCCTTGAGATAGAAGGAAAATTAACTTTTTAAAAAATAGTAATTCAATATATAAATTTTATAAATTTAAATACAAACTTTCTACAATGCTAATACAAAGTCAAGTTCCAGCCTAAGTTCAGATCATTGCAAAAAGCGCTGGATAGGTGGTGTTCCTATCAAGAATGAACATGCCGCCTCATGCTCAACGCAAAGTTACACCTCAGCTTCACTAATATACCTGAAGAAACACAAATGTAAAGTTTGAGACAAGAGAATAGAAAGAAGACGGATAAAAATATATAAATATATCATGCAATAGAAATGGCACAAATATCAACTAACGTTGCATCATTTAATTTCAGGCAGCAACACAAAATTTTCAGCAGAATTCGGAAAAAGATCTGAGGCATGGATGAATAATAAACAAATTATTGCAAGTATATGTTGCACAGTACACAAATTGTGGACTGTCTGAAGTTCCAGTCAAAACACAATTTGTGTTTTTCAATGATATTTTGCAGTTCTCTTCAAAATCATGGCTGCGAGTTATTGACAGATTTTTGGTGTGCTGCCTTGCATCTTCATGGTGGCAAAAGTAGTTATTGCCTTTCGGTTTCTAAAGATATCTGGCTTGAAGCTTGTCCCTGATCACATGTTTCTGATACATCACAAGATTGCCTTCAATGCTATTCGGGGAGAGAGGGACAGTCAGCTGTTTCAACAGCCACATATTTTCACGACCAGTATAGGCAAAGTATCTTTATAGACAAAACCTTTGTTTAAGCGAAGAAGGAAATTACCTAATAGTGTTAAGGAGTTAATGCGGATGCTTCCTCCTCTAGAGGTATGTGGTCAAAGTGACCCAAAGCTGCCATGACCTCAATATTTAGTAGCGCAATGCTATATGTCAATGGACTGGAAGCCTTACATTAGTTAATCTACAGCTGGTCAAATGATTGAACACCAGGTTTGACTAGGAAAATACTGAGGTACCTAATCCTTGGATGTGAAAATGTCCCTTCAAGTTCAAAAAAATCCAGCCGTAGTTAAGCACGAAATAGGGCTTACGGACTGCCTAAATTCAATCAGGAACTCACCTGGAATGAATCGACACAACATGTGAAACCGAACTTTCTTGGACAACCCAGAAAGGAAAGTTACATTTGACAAACTGGACTTCAGTTATCTTAGTTAGTAAGAAGCATAGTCAATAGAAATTGAAGATTTATTCAGCAGAACGTCTACTTGGCTTTTATTAAATAAATTTGAAGCATTGTGAAGTTAGGTTTATCTTCATGTTTACTGTGTTACTATGCAAAATGGACTATCCTAAACTGGAAGGAATAGCACAAACAATAGAACAAGAATGAAGATCAAGCACTAGGAGTACTGCACCAACCTGCTGCCCCAACCAAATAGGAATTGAATCAGGGGACAAGAACCTAGAGGCATTAAAGGATGGCAGTGACCTAAATCATGACCAGAAAATTGAGAGTTTTGACAATCGAATTGTGTCCTCCTAAATCCAGAAATGGTGATCCCAAAACCTCTCCAATTCTGGCATCAAACTCCGTTCCAAACAAACAGTCCCCATCCATTAAAACCAATCCAAACTAAAAGTCTCCAACAAAATCAAGAAAATATACACTTAAATTAAAACCAAAATCTTGTGCCTATACTTAAGGTCCCCATTCGTGACATGATACATATATATTATATACTACTCTGAAATACGAAATTAAAAAGAAAATAATACAATGATCAAATTGCCTATAAACAACAAAGAGAATGCATACGATAAACAAAAAAATAACCCGAGGAAAAAAGTCCTATTCAAAAAATAAAATGCCAGAGCTTATTTAGATTATGCTAAAGGAAAGGTATAGCAGCTTTACTTCTTGTAGAATTGAGTTAAATTCCGCGATCCATTGTAGAAGATGAACCACATCAAAACGAGAACCAGAGAATCTTACAATGTTAAGGATATCAAAAGTGAAATACATTACAAAAACCGAACAGCTACTAAGCTATACCCCTTCTTAATCCACATCGACAGCAGACCAACTATCCACAAATCTTATTAATGTCTACTCTCTAAAGTTGTGACTACGCCCACATCTCACCCAAAATTTTACTGCCATAATTATAAATCACAATAATCAAGTGCTTTAGGGCTTCGAAATCATAAATTTTGTAAGTACTATTCAAGCAATTACTGACAAAATTAGAACTCCAAGAACCCCAATTCCAATTCCATAGCTTGAATTACATGCTCCCAGATAAACGGATTACGGAAAACAAACGGCAGAAATTATTTACTCCATTAATTACGAACATAAGCAAACTGCATGATTAGAGACATCCATATGATCAGATTAAATAGTTCATCATTTTTGATAATTTCTAAAAAAAATCCCAGATTCAAAAAAGATTGAATCCGTAAGTGAAAAAGGATACTGAATAGGAAACGCTCCCACCAATCCAACATGTAGAGGCCAAAAGTGACGTTGTAAAGATAGATCTTACGTTGAACCCAATTCATGTCGTTAAAACTGAGAATGACAGATGCAACATCATCATCATCATCAAGCTACGAAATTTACGTGCGGAATCGAGGAGGGAATTAAGGTATTTTCTAGCAGAAGAAAGTTTTGAATTTTCTAACCTGATGATTTGGGTCTGTCGCCTTCAATAGATAAATGTCGGACGTCAATGGTGAGCGCAGCCAAGCTGTTCAGAAGGCAGATCAATGCGTTCGTTTGGGAGTACAATGGTACAACTGCTACGCGTTTTATATGGAATCCATTGGGTTTACAACCCTGACAACCCCGACCCGACCGACCATACTATTACTCCCCGTCCGTCCTAAAGGCTCTGTTTGGTTCGCTGGTTTTACTTACACTAGTGGTAAGCCCGTACTACTACTTACAGTTTGCACTTGACCTTTTATTTTATTAGTAAGTTGAAAGATAATAGTATTTTTATATAGTAACTATTATAATTAACTAATACTTTTTGAACAGTATAAATCGAGATACAAATATGGGTTTGCTCAAGCTGGGCCTAATTGAATTGGGTCAGGAATATTATCTAAATAACCAAGTATCAGGGCCGAGTAAGGTCTTCCTTGTATGACGAGGAACGTCTATCTCAGCCTTCGGTCAACGTGCTTGGGACGTTAAGCAGCAAGTGACGAGGAAAGAAAAGTTCTTACCTCGGCATTTCACCATCATGACGAGGAAACAAAATCATTTACCTCGGCATATCTCCGTACTTACCCGCCTACAAATGACGAGGAAGCAGAATCATTTACCTCGGTTTATTTCTAAGGCCGAGGTAAAACACTTGTGTTCCTCGGCGTTCCGGTTAGCAAGACATACAGTCCTTATACAACAAGGATTACACATTCGTGATTCAATCCTGATTGTAATCAACTACACCAATCCAAGTCAAACAATGACTCCTTAACAGATGTAATTCTCTTAGGATTACATCTTATCTCTTTACAAGTTTATTTCAACATGGATTCTATCAATCCATCCCTATAAATACAAGCCCCATGGCTCATTATTAGGTACGTCACTTTTTACATTGGGAAAACTCTGTCCATTTGTTTTCTCATATACAAACCGTGAACTTACTCTCACGCCGGAGGGCCTTTAGCCGGATCCGCCCCGGCTTAGTTTACGTGTTTTCTCTTATTTTCAGGCCTTGCAATCACCGGAGCAATCATCGCTTGGATTTGGGCTGTTTTGACGATTTTGGCATCATCAATTGGTTCCATTGCCGGGAATTCGATTCAAACACCCTTTGTTTGGCCTGGAAAACGCTCGCTAAAAGCCAATTTTCTTGCCGGAATTTTTCTTTCTGTGAACGAAATTTTTGGATCATTGAGACTCTGTTCTTGAAACCGCCGGAATTTGCAAACCTCAACCGGATTTTGCCCAGATTCCGTTTGGAGGCCTTTTTAGCGTGAAGTTTCAGATTGGCTTGAATCCTCCTGTGTTGAAAAAATCACAATTAGTTGTTTGTTTGTGGTCAAAATTTGCCCTAATTTTGGCCATAAATTTGGTTCTATTGAAATTGTGATTTTTGGAAAATTTACACTTGGTAATTTGCTGTTGGCTTACAATGGACGGACAGCTTTACAAGTGTTACGCCGAGACCCAACCCAGGTGAATGGGGTAAACACAGGAGCCGAGGAACCGCCTCCTCCTCCTCCTCTACCTCGGCCAGATGCCCTCCTCCCCTCTCCATGACCCTTCGTTCCAAGGGTCGTGAATGCCGAGGAGAAGGCGCTGAGCTTCCTCGTCCCACTTGTGCTCGTGGAAAGCAAGTGGGAAGGAAGAAAACAAAGAATGCCGACGCCGGTCAAGCTGGAGGAAGTCAACCCATTGACCGACGCTCTTTGTTGCATAAGCAAATGGAGACATTACAAAGAATGTATGAAACACAGTTGCTCTCTTGCAATTAGATCCAGAGCATTCCATGGTTGAATTTATTAGGCCATCTGTGGGCAACCCTCGAAAAGGGACAGGATGAGCAACAACCTCCTCCCCTCAAGACTAAGGACCTACCAATGCCAGCCCAGGGATTCTCCTCATCCTCGGCACAACAAGAAGCAGAGAGCCCAAATGGTCGACTTGAGAAGCCACTTAACTCCTAGTGGAAGAGGAAGTAAATTCCAGGGACCTAAGAACGAGACTCGCCTTGAATGCACGACTATCTCCGCTCGTCTTGTCATGGCACCTAAACGTCCCACGCCACCTCGATCTCGTCAACCAAATTCTCCTCGACCTCGTCGACCGGATTCTCCTCGCCCCTGCATCGAGAATTTGCAAGACCAAGGACACCAGAGCCGTACGTAATGATACTGCGGTCAAGACCTGGAATTAAGGCGTGATAGAGCTCCTTCCAAAGCGGGACAGCCACCGACATGACGCTGAGCACAGTAGGGTGAACGATCGCCCCAAAGATAAATCCGTCGAAGCTCCCAACGAAGCGCCCGCTCAAGCAAAGTGACAAGGGAGTGGAAACCAAGCAATGGAGCCAGTTGAAGCAAAGACTGGATGACATGGAGAGGGGAAAGAAGTTTAATGACGATGATTACGACCGGGCAACACGTCCATTCTCTTTAAGGATAACCGCAGCTCCACCTAATCCCCACCTCAAGCTTCCTAATTTTGAAAAATACAATGGCACTACTGATGCAAAAGACCATGTGCAGAGTTTTGAACAAACTATGAATCTCCTCACCACTGCTGATGACTCGCTTCCGTAAAGCTTTCGCTAGCACCTTCTCCCAATGCCTTTGACCTGGTTCCGTGAGCTTAAAAGAGGTAGCATCGATCCGGGAGAGGCATGAGGAGAATGTTCTTGGACCACTTTGCTACCGCCGGTAAGAGGAAGATAAGACTGGCCGACTTGGCTAACATTGAGCAGTGGAAAGGGAGAGACCACCCTCGCCTATTATAATCGGTTCCGAAAATGGCGGACCAGGTTGAAGAAAGCCTCACTGACAGGGAAGTTATTGTTTGTTTCAATTCCGGCTTAAAATCTGGTCCCCTCGTTTATGAACTCTCAGCCAGGGAACCTCAAACAAAGTCCGAGCTATACAAGGTAGCTTATGCCATTTCCATGGCTGAGGATAAAACAAAGAAGAGGGGAGCTGACAAGACAGAAACAGAGGCGACAGGAAACCGCCAGAATAGTAATGGAAACGGCAAGGGATCCAAAGGGAAAAACAAAACAAGGAGTACGGAGAAGCTTGAGTTCACTCCTCTTACTAAGCCCATTTCTGAAATCATGCAGCTGGTCAACCTTCCTCCACCTCAACCAATGACCGACAAGCCAAAATTCCCTCGTAACATGAACAAATACTGTGATTTTCACAAAGATAACGGGCACACCACTGATGGTTGCTGGGCTCTCAAGAAAATAATCCAAAAATGGGTCGACGAGGGAAAGTTAGACCGTTATGTTATGAAAAAAGATAACAAGCGGAAGCGGAAGGAAGAGGAAAGTGAAGATGACGACAAAAGCGAGGAGGAAGACCGAAGGCCTCCTAGGGCCAAGTTGCATGTGATACGGGAAGAGGTAACGTCTACCAGAAAACTAAGGGACCAGATCCACGAGCTGAGCAAAGTGTACCATGTTCCTGCTTGGATCCATAAAGCGGAAGAGGTCATTAGTTTCTCTCCTAATGAGTTAGCTGGAAGCCGAGCAGCTCGTGAACAACCCTTGGTGATAAAGGGTCGAATAGACAACGTTGAATCCGAAAGACTTCTTGTTGACACGGGGGCCTCTCGTGACATCCTCAGACATCAGCCTTCCAACAGATGGGCTTGAAAGACACCATGTTGGAACCCTACCATGGAAGGCTAGAAGGATTCACCAACCACAAAGTTGGAGCCAAGGGAACTGTGGAGCTAGAACTCGAAGTCGGTGATCATCCCTTCCTAGCCAAAGCCACAGTCAATTTTGTAGTCATGGATTTGACTAGTGATTACCATGCAATCATAGGCATTCCAAGTCAAGCCAAACTTGGGCTGGTGGCCTCACTTCCCCACCAACGAGTTAAATTCCCCACCCGGGCAGGGATTGGATGCGTGAGGGCCACCCCCAAGGACTTCTTGGAACATGTCGTGAAAAGCGTAAAGAAATCCAAAGAGTGTGGAGATAGATACCCCGAGGAAAATATTAAGATCTCTAAGTCTCGTAAAACCACCGAAACTAGCTCCGTGAATAAGCTATATTCGTGAAGTGTCCACGGAGGAGGAAGAGCCTATGGTCCAAGAAATTGCAGATGACCAAGGCATATTCCTATCTCGTACTCGAGGAAGACCCTATGGTCCAAGAAATTGCAGATGACCTAGGCATAATTCAGTCCGTATCAGTAAGAAGACCCCGTTCTCTTCAACGGCCGAACTCTGGGGGCCAACCACGACCTAGAAAAGGCCGGGCCTCCCGTATGTTGATAAACTTATGGAGGAAGAGGGCCTCAACGTGAATGACAATGAAGGGAGAAAATTAGAGAAATCATCATCGAGTCTCTAGAATTCCGTGACGGTCTTGAAATGAAGCTTGTTGACGAACCGGAAGAGATAGTCATCAATCCCGATTATCCCGAACAAAAATCAAGCTCTGGGGCCAACTATCTCCGTAAGAGAAAGAAAAAATCATCTCCTCTTAAAAAGCAAATTTCGATATCTTTGCTTGGAGAGTTGAAGATATGAGGGGGATCAATGAAGAAGTAGCTCTCCACCGCCTTGAAGTTGATCCTTTGGCAAAACTATCTCCTGCATACAAGGAGAAATTTTGCTCGGGATAAGGAGGAAGCTATAAAAGAAGAAGTGCAGAAATTACTTAGTGCTGGAATAATTCGTGAAGTTAAGTACCCCGTTTGGTTGGCCAATGTAGTTATGGTGAAGAAGCAAAATGGGAAATGGCGCATGTGCATAGACTTTATCGATCTAAACAAAGCCCGCCCCAAGGACAGCCTATCCTCTTCCTAGAATTGACAAGTTGGTTGATTCTATCGCCGGACATCAAACTCTCGCCTTTCCTAGATGCCTATTCAAAGCTATCATCGATAAAAATGGCGGAAGAGGACATTGAGAAGACGGCCTTCCAAACACCTGGGGTAATTAATGTTACATCACGATGCCTTTTGGGCTCAAGAACGCGGGTGCTACATACCAGCCGAATGGTGAATCGAGTTTTTGCAAGCCAAATAGGTCGCAACATGGAAGATTATATTGATGACATGGTCATAAAGACCAAGGAAGGCACCACGTTCCCGACCTCGCAAGAGACAATCCACAACCTCCGAACTAATAACATGAAGCTAAATCCGAGCAAGTGCGTGTTTGGAGTAACAGCCGGAAAGTTCCTAGGCTTCATGGTATCACAAAGGGGGATTGAAGCAAACCCCGAAAAAATCAAGGCGCTCGTTGACATGAAGGAACCTACCACCATCAAGGAGGTTCAAAGACTTAACGGAAGAATCGCAGCCTCGGGAAGATTCATTGCACAAATCCGCCGAAAAGTCACCGCCTTTCTTCAAGGTATTGAAGGGCACCAAGAGCTTCTCCCGAACTCCCGAATGCTCAAGCATTCCTCCGGTTGAAGGAGTACTTGGGTTCCCCTCCTCGCTTAGCAGTCCGACTACCGGTGAGATGCTGTACGTCTTCCTAGCTGCCACTGATCATGCTGTCGCAGCTGTCCTGGTTCGAAATGACGAAGGAATTCAAAAGCCTGTCTACTATGTCTCTAAGGCACTATCTGACGTGGAAAGAAGATACTTCAATGTGGAGAAGATAGCTTACGCACTAGTCATTGCATCAAGGAAGCTACGTGCTTATTTTTCCGCACATCCTATCACCGTGTACACAAATGAGCCATCAAGAAGATACTACACAAGTTGGACGGCTCCGGCGTCTCCTTAATCGGTCCATCGCTCTCACCGAGTTCGATATCACGTACCAACCAAGGAAGACCCTCCCGGCACAGCCTTTGGTTGACTTCATGGTCGAGACTCGCCTTTATGGGTGAGCATCTCCCCACCTCTAGGAAGCAAAACGCACTGCAGGATAAAAACTCTCCCATCAACTCCCATCCAACCGTTGGATCCCGTATACGCACGGATCAGCCCACCAAGGACAGAAGCGGAGCCGGAATTGTGCTAGCAAGCCCGACGGAGAATATACTACGCAAGACGCCATCCGTTTCAAATTCCCCGCTCCAATAATCAAGCGGAATATGAAGCTCTAATATTTGGCATCAATTAGCCTCCTTCTATGGAGCGACTAGGGTGGCGGCCTTCTCGCGACTCCCAACTCGTTGTCAAACAAGTAAAGGGAGAGTACAATACCCAAGACCCCACCCTTGCCAAGCATAGAGACCTCGGTCCTAGATATGACGAAGAAGATGGAATTTTTCGAGCTCAAACAAATTGGCAGGTGGAAGATAACCAAGTCGCAGACGTTCTTTCCAAATTGGCTACCATGGATGTCTCTAAGACCACCCCATGTGGTTTATGCTGAGGAACCTGCATACGAAAGACTTCAAATCATGCTCCTAGATGGAGAAGATAGATGCTGGATCGATGACTACATTGAATACATTGAGAAGGAAAAACTACCAGAAGATGATGTTCGAGCTAAGCTTATCAAAAAGAGGTCCCCAAGGTTCGTGGTGATTTAATGGAGTCCTCTACCGAAGATCTTTCACAAAGCCCCCGCTAAGGTGTGTCTATCCCAAGGAAATTGAGAACTTTCGCGTAAGTACACGAAGGTGTTTGCGGCGGACACCCGGGGCCGTAACCTTACTGACAAAATCATATCACTAGTGGTACTATTGGCCAAACCTGAGGGAAGACGCGCACGCCTATGTTCGAAAATGTGACAAGTGCCAAAGGTTCTCTGACATTCCTAGACTACCGGCAGTTGAGCAAACACTTGTAATACCTACGTGGCCGTTTGATATGTGGGGGATCGATATCATCGGACCCTTCCCTCCCGCCCGTGGTAATTGCAAGTACGTGATAGTAGCTGTTGATTACTTCTCCAAGTGGATAGAAGCCAAGGCATTAGCCAAGATAACAGAAGAGAACGCGATCAACTTTGTCCATGACAACATCTGGTGCAGATTCGGCCTTCCACATACAATTGTCTCTGATCATGGACTGCAATTCTCCACAGCATTCACTACAGAGTTGGGAAGAGTAAAAGTCCGCCATGCAAAATCTTCAGTTAGCGGACCACAAGGCAATGGCCAAGCAGAAGCAGCAAACAAACTGGTCCTAACCGCCCTCACCAAGAACCTTGAAGGACGCGAGGGTAGATGGTTGGACGAACTTCCCCTAGCCTTATGGGCTGTTCACACAACCACCCGGGGGCCAACCGGGGAAACCCCATTCGCACTAACCTTCGGTTCCGAGGCTATGGCACCAGCGGAGATGGCCATCCCTACGGTGAGAAATTCCCATTACGATGAGCAAGTCAACAAGGTCAATAGGCTCCTGGACCTGGACCTGATAGATGAGAAACGACTAGCTGCACAGATGAGGATGGTGAATTACAAACAAAGGACCAAGGCGTATCATGATAAGAGGGTCATCAGAAGAGTATTCCAAGTAGGCGATTGGGTACTCAGAAAAATTGAAGCTACTGGACGAAAGACAGAACAGAACAAGCTCTCCCCAAATTGGGAAGGTCCTTATATCATCACTCAAGTCATTCGAGAAGGGACCTACAGATTGAAGACCAAGGAGGGGAAGGACCTCAAGCATCCCTGGCACTCCGACAACCTTAGAAAATACTATCACTAGTCTAGTTTATTTTACAGTAGATTAGTTTCTTATTTCCTGTCTTTTAGTTTTGATTAGTTGATAGGATTGCAGTTAGTTGTAATCGCATTTCAGCTTTATGAAAGCAGCCTTTCTTCCAACATGCAAAGCAACTATCAACTCTTCATACAGACACCGAAGATGAGGACCGCATCCCCGCAGCCAAGACCAGTGGACCTCGGCCTCGATGGCTTACAACACATCCTGTCAAGGGTCCACCTTGACTCAGATACCAACAAAGACCAAGGGACCTCCTTGGCTCGATGGCCAACACATCCTGTCAAGGGTCCACCTTGACTATAAGCCCAAGACCAAGGGACTCCCGATGGCCAGTCGGGTCCACCTTGACTCAGTGATACCAAACAGCCCAAGACCAAGTGGACCTCCTCGCCCGATGGCTTACAACACATCCTGTCAAGGGTCCACTCTCGACTCAGATACCAAATGCCCAAGACCAAGGGACCTCCCTGGCATGATGGCTTACAACACTTCCCGTCAAGGGTCTACCTTGACTCAGAGACTAATGCACCAAGACCGAGGACTTTCCCGCCTAATGGCTTAACAAACTCCCTACCATGAGTCCGCTGATTCAGTGGATTACAACACTTTACAGCCCAAGGAAACCTTCCTCGGCCTAAATAACTTGAGGGCATAGTTAAAACCGAGGAGTATTCCCTCGGCCTAACCACTTTGCCCAACATTTGGGAGCAAGGAACCTTCCTTGGATCCCAACTTCTTAAGTCTAGTGCCTCGGCCTAGCATACAAAAATATGAGCAAGCTATGGAAATAACATGGATCATGACAAAAGGATTTTCATTGATATTCAAAAAGAAATTACAAGTCCTACCATCTATTACAGAAAACAAAGAAAAGAAGCTATCCTAAGACTGATGCACGTCATCAAAAGGCTTGTCCAGCCAGTCTTCAGTGATAGTGCCGGGGGGAGGAAGGACCGTTTGTTCAGTGAGGGCATTAGTTTCCTCGGCCCCTCCTTCCACCTCGGCTTCCATGACCTCTGGCTCTTCAAAGATCCCGGATCGCTTCCACTGTGTCTTTTATATTGCCGGGACAACAGAGGCCGGCCTCCACACTTCCCGCAAGCTTGAGCATCCTTGGCAAATAATTATCTCCAAGTTGCTTTCAGAAAAGGGGACCAAGTGGTGGAGAGCCCTGACTTCCTCGGCATATTGGTCCCTGCAAATAAGCTGGGCAACCTTATTGATGTCCAAACCGGTGGAAGGATCAGCCAAGATGCTCCGGGCCAAATGAAGATA
The DNA here is from genome assembly GCA_022495995.1 of Adenophora triphylla var. japonica. Taxonomy (NCBI): domain Eukaryota; kingdom Viridiplantae; phylum Streptophyta; class Magnoliopsida; order Asterales; family Campanulaceae; genus Adenophora; species Adenophora triphylla. Next base: position 196,594 of record JAFEMH010001596.1, on the reverse strand, counting down.
GCCATCTTCAAACATAGTGGCCGTCTGCTCGTCCACGGCCTCTCTGAAGGCCGAGCTGGCCATCATCAATTCCTTGAAAGCCGAGCTCTCCTTGAACCGAGCTACGGCCTCATTCTCCCTAGCCGGGAGGGTAGCTTCCAACCCTCTGCACCGGGCCTCAACTTCCTCGGCCCTAGTTTGGACCTCAGCTTTCTCTTTCCTTGCCGTAGCAAGCTCTTCGTTTTTCAGCCGGAGATGCTCCTCGGCTTTAATCTTCTCGTCCTCGGCCCTCTTCACCTCAGCCTCAACCTTGGCCTTGGCCGCCGCAAGCTCAGCATCCTTGGCCTCTAAAAGCTTAGCCAAGGAAGACTTGTCTTTTTCACTCTTTGCTTGAGCTGCCTTAGCCTCATTCAGGCGCCTAGTCTTCTTCTTGGCTAGGACATTTTCATACGCCGTGACAGAAGCCAACTGAAAGAGAAATCGTCATTAGAAAGGCAAACAAATATCAAGGGCAATAACCAAGAAAAGGATTAACATTTACCTCAGCGATTAAAAGTCCCTTGTGGCAGAGCAAGGTATTCTCGTTGGGAGCCTCCTTACAAAATGCCTCGTAGGCATCCTCGTCCATAGCCCTCTCGAATGGGAGCTCGGCCCAATCTTACTAAGTGGTCCTTCCCTAGCCAACAGAGGAAGTCCCTTAAGACGGGGAACATTGATGGACATGCTCTTGGCCGCGCCGTCGGCCTCCTCAACGGTCTTTATGTTTTGAATGGTTAAGGGAGGGGGAGCCTCAACATTGGGGGCCCCACTGACACTTGCCCGTTTAGCTGCAGGCTCCTCGGCGCTGACAGCTGGGGTTCTCTTGGAGCCTGATCTCCTTTGGACGAGGTCAGTTTCCTCAGCTCCAACCTCTTCCTCGGCATCAACATGGAGGTTATGCCCTCTACAGTTGATGGGTTGGTTTGTTCATCAGTCGCCGCTTCCTCGGCATTTACCTCCCCATGTAATTTAAGGGGAAGGGGTTGGTCGCCCTGAACATTGAGCACCAGGTTACGGGCATTAGTCTCCTCTCTCCTTTCCACCAAACCAGACTTCTTGCTTTGCCTCCTCTTCCTCCTCACCAGCTCTTGGGGACTAAGTCTCTCCATGGCTATAGCTGCTTCTTCCTCGGGTGTTAAGACTGAAAAGACAAGGAAAAACTGATTAAGTACGAGCAGAAGAAGAAACATCCAAAAAATAACTAAGTATCAAGGGTTAAATAGTTACATCCAACTATGTCTATCTCATCCAGACATCGGTCCCGGACGTTCAGCCTTGCACCTAGCGCAATCCTCATGGAATACCAGGCCGGTGAATAGCCCAGCCGTTGAAGCGTCTCCCTCTTTACGGTGACAAGGGGAGATACCCCATCCTTCTTCCCCGGCATCAAACCCGCCTGTATATAATAATGGTCCGAGGACTCAATCACTGACCAATCAAGGACCCCCACCTCGGCAAATTCTTCTAGGCGTTTGATCAAGTCCTTGGTCCATTCATATTGTTGGACGGGGAAGGAAGAAGTTGGACCCCTACAAGGAGACTGGAACTCCCATCCTTGGCGGCTCTCAACCCTTATAACATGATTATCCCAGCCGGCAACTTTGCTAGACATAGGGAGGAGCAGCTTCGGCTTTTTGGATGCGCTCTTAATGACGAGGAGCCAACTCTCCTTGACAAATTGAACATTGTAGAAATATCTAAAAGCTCCCATGGTCGGCTCGTACCCTAAGCTACGGCAGAGGACAATGAAGCTGACAAGAACTCGGGTACCATTAGCCCCTAGCATGGCTGGCACCGCCCTCACATCGTCCAAAAACTCACAGATGAAGGGATCCAAGGGAAGACGAAGTCCCTGTTGAAACTGTTTGAAGTAGAAATGGACGAAGTCTTGGTTATAATAAAAGTCGTCCTCTTCCTTCTTTGTCTTCAGCTCCATATGGCCCATATAAGTTAGCCTGTACTCAGCTTTGTCTACCCCGTACTTGGAGTACAAATTTTTCCAACATGGGATCCCCGGCCTGGGGTCCTCTCTTGTCTTTGTCCTAATCCTTGGCCTCCTCGTCCTCGGCCTCCTCTTCTTCGGGCCAAGCGGCCATCGGCTTGTGCTTCATCCATGAAAGCATCAACTATTCGAGTAGACGAGGAGGGTTCTCCTTCTCTTCCCGTCATATCTGCATAAAGACGAGGAGACAAAATTAGTGACCTCGTCCATGGCTGATTTAGGACGGGGAAGGGAGATTCCCCTCCTCGTCATTTAATAAGGCTGAGGAGGGAGCCGTACCTCTCAGGCGCTCACGCATTTCGCGATCAGAGGCCGGGTAGAACAGCTCGATGTGCTCCATCATCTCAGCCCTATCCTCAAAAACTATAATGTTGGGTGAACCAGACTCAATCCTATCTATTCTTGTGGAATCAGGGTATTGGAGGAATAGACGAGTTCGACCATAACCTCTCAACTGCTTGCTTACATCATCCAGAGTGAGCATCAACCATGGACCTCTCTCTCTACGATAGACCCTCAGATTTCCAAGATGATATCCATAACGGAATCGGGGAGAATGGTCCCAAGAACGAGCCATTTCTAAGGGGAATCAAAAATGAAAGGGGGAGTTCATTCAATATTCAAGAAAGTCCATAAAAAATACAATGAAAATCAAAGGTTTGAAGTTTTTTGAATTGATGAAGAAAAGCTTCATTCTTTAACAATGGTGGTTTGCCTGTTCTTGGTGTGTTCAAGATTCTTCCCAACAAACCCTAAGAAGATGGAAATCAGATTCAAAATGCACAAAAGGGGAGAAGTTTCATACCTGAGTTTGACGAGATTGACGAAATCACTACAGAAAGCTAGCTCGCCGAAAACTGGGTTCGAACAAGATCAAGGTCACAGGAATGATTGTCGCCCGAACTCGCACTCGCTTTCAAATATTTGGGGTTTGTAAAGAGTAAAATGAGAAGAATTTAGCTTTTTATACCCCTCAATCGGGTTAAACCTACGGGTAAAGTTAACATTCCGGTCCGGCGCCCCCAAGAATTAAATGCAAATTGACGGTTTCAAGGCGTGACAAGACTGGGGGGCCCCAGAATGGCAACCGTCAGTTATATGAAGCGACGCCGAGGACACGTGTCAAACCCGTTCGTATTCCATATGACGAGTACGAGATGACTTTCTACTCGTCCTAATCCGAGCTAGAAAGTCGGGGGCCACCGAACAAGATATAAACCGAGATACAAATATGGGTTTGCTCAAGCCGGGCCTAATTGAATCGGGCCAGAATATTATCTAAATAACCAAGTATCAGGGCCGAGTAAGGTCTTCCTTGTATGACGAGGAACGTCTATCTCAGCCTTAGGTCAACGTGCTTGGGACGTTAAGCAGCAAGTGACGAGGAAAGAAAAGTTCTTACCTCGGCATTTCACCATCATGACGAGGAAACAGAATCATTTACCTCGGCATATCTCCGTACTACCCGGGGGCCTACAAATGACGAGGAAGCAGAATCATTTACCTCGGTTTATTTCTAAGGCCGAGGTAAAACACTTGTGTTCCTCGGCGTTCCGGTTAGCAAGACATACAGTCCTTATACAACAAGGATTACACATTCGTGATTCAATCCTGATTGTAATCAACTACACCAATCCAAGTCAAACAATGACTCCTTAACAGATGTAATTCTCTTAGGATTACATCTTATCTCTTTACAAGTTTATTTCAACATGGATTCTATCAATCCATCCCTATAAATACAAGCCTCACGGCTCATTATTAGGTACGTCACTTTTTACATTGGGAAAACTATGTCCATTTGTTTTCTCATATACAAACCGTGAACTTACTCTCACGCCGGAGGGCCTTTAGCCGGATCCGCCCCGGCTTAGTTTACGTGTTTTCTCTTATTTTCAGGCCTTGCAATCACCGGAGCAATCATCGCTTGGATTTGGGCTGTTTTGACGATTTTGGCATCATCAATTGGTTCCATTGCCGGGAATTGATTCAAACACCCTTTGTTTGGCCTGGAAAACGCTCGCTAAAAGCCAATTTTCTTGCCGGAATTTTTCTTTCTGTGAACGGAATTTTTGGATCATTGAGACTCTGTTCTTGAAACCGCCGGAATTTGCAAACCTCAACCGGATTTTGCCCAGATTCCGTTTGGAGGCCTTTTTAGCGTGAAGTTTCAGATTGGCTTGAATCCTTCTGTGTTGAAAAAATCACAATTAGTTGTTTGTTTGTGGTCAAAATTTGCCCTAATTTTGGCCATAAATTTGGTTCTATTGAAATTGTGATTTTTGGAAAATTTACACTTGGTAATTTGCTGTTGGCTTACAATGGACGGACAGTTTACAAGTGTTACGGCTGAGGACCCAACCCAGGTGAATGGGGCAAACACAGGAGCCGAGGAACTGCCTCCTCCTCCTCCTCTACCTCAGCCAGATGCCCCTCCTCCCCTCTCCATGACCCTTCGTTCCATTACAATTCACACACTTTTCTTTTTGGGCGTCCCACTACAAATCACACACTTTCTAAAAAGGAAAGTTTTTATCACTATTTCCTCCACTCATTCTCTCTCCTACATTATTTTAATACTCACAACACCATTATAATTTACTATTTTCTCCACTCATTCTCTCTCCTATTTTACTTTTACACTCACAACATTTATATCATTATTTTTTTTTCTTAATCTACGCGTGAATAGTATGTGTGTGGATACTAATGGGACGGAGGGAGTATATAATAACTATTATGATTAACTAATATTATTAATAGTAATAGTTAACATATATATTGTAACTATAATACTATTACTTAACTTATATAGTAAACTAATATTATTTATAATAATAGTTAACATATATAGTAACTATTATAGTTAACTAGTACACTTAATAGGATTAGTTAACTTATATAGTAACTATTATAGTTAACTAATACTATTAATAGTAATAGTTAACATATATACTCCCTCCGTCCACTTACTTACTTCACACTTTCTATTTTGGGCGTCCAAATACATACTTCACACTTTGTTTTTTTACTTAAAATGGAAAGTTTTTATCACTATTCCCTCCACTCATTCTCTCTCCTACATTATTTTAATACTCACAACACCATTATAATTTACTATTCCCTCCACTCATTCTCTCTCCTATTTTACTTTTACACTCACAACATTTATATCATTATTTTTTTCCTTAATCCCCGCGTAAACAGTAACTGTAAACTAACTAAGTGGACGGAGGGAGTAGTAACTATTATAGTTAACCAATACTATTAATAGTAATAGTTAACATATATAGTAACTATTATAGTTAACTAATATTATTAATAGTAATAGTTAACTTATAAAATAACTATTATAGTTAACTAATAGTATTAGCTAATAAGGAGAATACCAAAAGTCATATAAATTTTAGGATAGTGATGACGTGGCTTCTCCAAAATCAAGAGTTTGTCTAAACTTGTCCACGTGGCGAAGCCATAGCCCTCCTCACCAACTTTAATATATACTATATATAGATTTTTGTTACGTTATAAATATTGTTTTGAATAATTTATTTCTTATATAATGCTTGTAATTATAAAAAAAAAAAGTTATACTTTTTTACCCTTTTGCACTATAAAAATAGTATTTTCACAGGTGAGTAAGGCAGTCGTGTTGAGATAACGTGAATATCACAATATCTTCATGTATCTTGTCATTATACTCTCCTATTTATTTGTACATATCTTTCCTTAGTTGATATATGTAAATTAGGTAGCTAGAATAGTTTTGGTAGTAGAATTATTGTAATTTTATAACTTTAGGGTTTGACTTGATTAGAATTTGTATATATATATTTTAGGGGATTTTTTTTTTGAAAATATAGCTTTTTAAAAATTTATATACCAAAATAACATTTTCAAAAACTTAAGTATCAAACTAGCACTTTCCACTTGAATTCCGGAATTGATAACTCCGGATTAATGCATTCCGAAATTACCAATTCCGGATTTGATTTTTTTTTTTCAAAACTGAATTTCCCAAAATAATATTTCCGTTAATAGGGGGCGATCGCTCTTATGAATGGAGCGATCGCTCCTAATTTATTCCGACATTACCAATTTCGGATTCCTTTTTTTTTTTACAAAACTAATAAAGCAAATTAATATTTTCTGAAAAAAGAAGAGAGCGATCGCGCGGTTTATGGGGTGATCGCTCCTAAAGGCGTATCTTCAAATTCGGAAATGCAAATTCCGGAATACTTTAATTTGAATTCCGGTGATGCCATTTCCGGATTCAAATTTTGAAAACTTAAACCCTCTTTTTTCAGATTCAAAGATTTGAAGAAAGAAGGATAGTTCAGTGCAGTGAGAGAGAGAAAGAAAGAATTAAGGAGAAGGAGAAGGAGAAGAAGGTGAAAGAGTTGTGAGAGAAAGTTAAGAATTGTTAGTTTTATTTCTTCTTTTTATTTGTTTTGAGTTGTTAATTTTAGCTATATAAATTTTTCTAAGAGTTTTTATTTGTGCATTTTTATATAATTTGTTGTTAAAACTATTATGATTTATGTACTTAATTGTTGATTGTCAATGAATTAAACAATTGTAATTTAATTTTTGCTTAGTTAGAATTTTCTTAAGTTAGGTTTAAAATAAAGTGCTTGTTAAAATTACTTTGACAAACTTGTTGCAATTTTTCTATTTAATTATTAGTTTTTAAGTGTTAAATTTAACATTTGAGCTTAAATGTAGCAAAACCTTAAGTCCCATTTAAATTTAATTACTATTAAATTTTTGTGTTTCAGATGAACCAACATGAACAACAACCATTTATTGATCCTGGGACAATCGATCCACATGTATTGACTTCTCAGGATACACATAGATCTAATTATATTTGGAGTGGACAACAGTTAACCAATTTAAGACCTAGGCGTGGTACAGAACTTCCAGCTAGAGTTGATTGGAGGATAGAAGCTAAGCTTATGAATACTGAATTTTATGGAGTGTATTTATTAGGTCATTTACAATATGATTGGCATTTGATTGAGGCTTTGATTGAGAGATGGCGTCCAGAGACCCACACTTTTCACTTACCTGTAGAGGAGATGACCATCACCTTAACATTTTGTTCTAAATGTTTTATTTTGTAGATCTATTAGGTTGTTGTTTGTGCCGTCTCACGCTAAAAAAAAACTACTTAACATTACACTTTCCAATGTTTCTAAGGTCTTCCCTAAGGATTGTTAAGTTAATTTGTTGGACATGTAATATTTGGATTTTTATCGAATTTAATATGTACCGAAATTTATGTAATATTTTTCTATGTGATCGTGCTGTGGTCACTGAATTTTTTGGATTTATGTTATATTTTCTATGTGACCGGGATGTGGTCATTGAATTTATTTATGTAATATTTTCCTATATGACCGGTAACCGGTAGACGTGTCCATTTTATAAACCGAACCGGCCAACCGGGAGGTTGAAAACCGGCCAAAACCGGTCAAAACCGGTCAACGGCGGTTAACCGGAACCGGCTAACCGAAACCGGTAATTGGCCGATCTGCTAAGGTTTGAAATTTTGAAAACTGCCAACCGCCGGTTAACCGCCGGTTTTGGCTTGCTCTGCCCAGTCATATGAGTTGCTCGGCCGAGCATAACCTTCCAGTAGTGTTAATTTTCAATAACGGTCATGCTCGGCCGAGTCATATGAGTTGCTCGGCCGAGCAGAACGCCAAAACTCATTCCAACAGCTACTTTTTCAAACTAGCCGTTATGTTCACCACCACCACTACTACTACTACTACCAGTACCACCACCACCACCCCCACCACTACTACCACTACTACTAGTACTACCACTCCTACTAGTCTACACCACCACCATCACCACCACCACCACTACCACCACCACTACTACCACCATCACTACCACCACTACCACCACCACTACTACTACTACCACTACTACTACTATCACCACTACTACTACCGCTACTACTACCACTCCTACCAATACCACTACTACCAACTACACCACCACCATCACCACCACCACCACTACTACTACCACTACTACTACTACAACCATCACTACTACCGCTACCACTACCACTCCTATCTCTACCACTCCTACCAATACCACTACTACTAGTCTACACCACCACCACCACCACCAACACCACTACTACTACCACTACTACTACTACCACCACCACTACTACCGCTACCTACCACTACCACTACTACCGGTCTACATCACCAACATCACCATTCACCACCACCACAACTACTATTACCACTACTACTACTACCACCACTACCACTACCGCTACTACCACCACTACTACTACCACTCCTACCGGCTACCACTACCACTCCTATCAATACCACTAGGTCCAGGTCCACTACTACTGCTCTACCACCACCACTCCTACCAATACCCTCGTTGTAATTGTATTTTAATTAATAAAATTTAAGGGTACCGTCGCTTTTTTCTTTTATATACTTCCGTTTCTTTTAAAAAAGTTAAGTTTTATTTCTTTCAAAATTCATAACTTTTTTTATAAACCTTTTTTCAAAAAATGTATGTAGATAACTTAAGTTTAAAATAGTCTTATATATCCAAAAAAAATTGAAAAAAATTAAAAGTTAACTTTTTTCAAAAAACCGTTAACTTTCATTTCTTTAAAAATTCATAACTTTTTTTATAAACCTTTTTATAAAAAATGTATGTAGTAAACTTAAGTTTAAAATAGTCTTATCTATCCAAAAAAAAATTGAAAAAAAATAAAATTAATATACTACATACAAAGTTAACGAAATCTGTTAAAAAATTAACTGAAAAATGATATGCTCTTGAAGCACTACTATATGACTCGGCCGAGCAACCTCAACCCTAAACCTAAAGGGCTGCTCGGCCAGCAACACCAAAGACTTGCCGAGCAACCCTCAAACCCTAAACCCTAAAAGGGTTGCTCGACCGAGCAACACCAAGGACTCGGCCGAGCAGATTCAAACCGTCAAACCGGAGGTTAACCGGATAACCGTTAAAACCGTAAACCGCCTAAACCGTAACCGGTTTAGCCGGTTAGGCGGTTCGGTTCCGGTTTGGATTTTGGAGCTTAAAAACCGTCGGTTGAAAACCGGCTAACCGCCGGTTGAAAACCGGCTAACCGCCGGTTGAAAACCGGCTATCCGGCGGTTTTCACAACCGGCCACGTCTAGTAACCGGGCTGTGGTCACTGAATTTATTTATTTATGTAATATCTTCCTATGTGCCCGGGCTGTGGTCACTGGATTTAGTAATTTTTATCAAGTAAAAACGAATATTTGTGATGTTATTTTAGTTTTTTTTTAAATTATTTTTTACAGTTTGTGTTTGATTTTGTTGCAATTATTCATGACATATTTTTTTTAACACATAAAAAAAATATTTGAAACAAAAACTTAATTCAGCAACATGTCATCATTTATTTTAAAACTTAATTCAGCACGCCTCAGAGTTGAAACAAAAACTTAATTCAGCAACCGTTCAATACATTACAAGTTCAAATAAAGCAACAATACTTAAAAGTTCAAAGTACTTAATTTAAGAAGTAATAATAAAAATAACAATTAACTCTTACTGCCTAAGAGTTGGACATCTCCTTCGCGTGTGACCTTCTACCTTGCAAATCCCACAACGATTCTTTTTTTTTTTTTTTGCAACTTGCCAATCCATAGAGTTTCTCAGTCGCCTTGACTTGGGTCTCCCTTGCTTCTGGTCACGTCGATGCTCCGAGTTTGGGTAAAAACGTCGGACAATATGATCTACATTCCAATAGGCCTCGTCATGGATTGGATGAAAAGAGCAACTCCACGTCTTGTAGTACGAGCCAAGGTTGTAAAAAGGATGAATATAACTCATACCATCGACATTTTGCGATTTCAAACACGCAAGCACATGCGAACAAGGGTAATGATATTGCATCCATTTGCCACAAGTGCATGTTCGATCACGCAATCTCACAACTTGAATGTGTCCACCTTTGTCACCACGTACCCTGGTCGTCACACTATAAACACCCACAGACGTAGTGTTAAACCTTGTGACGTGATGAAACCCAGCCTTATTCAAGTTGTATCGGTATCTTCGATCGATTCTCTCACTGAATTGTAGCGTGGCATTTGGTGGTGGGATGCCATTAGGATCTCCCCCTAAAGCACTAATTGTTTTAGTGAGTCTATCTTGAAAGTATGCCACACACCTATAGAATGAGGTCTCAAAAACTGCTGAAATAGGCATCCCCCGGGCTCCTTTCATAACGCCATTAAAAACTTCAGACAAATTAGTAGTCTTAATGTTGTCCCTATATCCACCATCGTGAGCCATTGTCCACTTTCTAGCATCCAAGAGCTCAAACCATTTAGTTGCCTCAGGGTTGATGATATTAATTTGCCTCAGATAGCATTTAAGCTTTCTATCTTGGGTGGTGCTAACAGCACGCCAAAAAAAATCTTTCAATCCAACGCCCTTGTGAGCTTTAAGAAAATTAGCTCGCAAGTGCAACATGCACCATCTGTGGATAACATTTTGTGGCCAGCTGGCAATGTCTCCAACCGTGGAAAGGATGCCATTATGCCGATCAGATATCAAGCAAACTTCACGACCCTTAACAATATGTTTGCAAAGAAGATGCAGAAACCAACACCAGTTTCGATAGTCCTCTTTTTCAACAATAGCAAATGCGAGAGGAAGTAGACTATCATTTGCGTCGACACCCATGGCAATAAGAATAACCCCTCTATATCTTCCATGCAGGAATGTGCCATCAACAGAAATAACAGGACGACAATGAGAGAATGCTTCCACACAAGTGCCAAATGCCCAGAACACACGATCAAACATACCAAAAGCACCGGGAGGAGGAGGATCAGAATGCTCCACAATGGTTCCAGGGTTTCACTTTTGGATGGCTGCTAACAAACGTGGCAGTCTTATGTAAGATTCTTTCCAGTCTCCATATGCCTCTGCAATAGCTTTTTGTTTGCCACACCATGCCTTTCTATATGAAACTTCCTTCTCATGGGCTTTTTTTATTTCCGCCTTCACTAGTGCAATCTTCAACTCGGGATCAGCCTTAACCAGTTCCAAAACTTCTTGCCCTATGAACTTAGCATCCATGTTTTGATGATCTTGGCTAATTTCAGTTCCCAAGCAAGAATGAGGACCCTTGTATTTGGTAACTTCCCAATACCCGACATTCTTCAAACTCACATTCACATAAAAATTGCACGGAAAATATTTCACCAAACACTCAATAGTCCACTTTCGGGTTGTGCTTCGTTTTACCTTGAAGCGCAGATTTATCTTAATATGAAATAACTTCATTTTATGTTGCACCTCTGTCTTCTTTGAAAAGCGAATACCTTTGGCAATTTTATCATGTTCTACATTCCATTCAGCAAAGTCATATTGGTTATCATCATATATCTCTGATCCTTCTCCAATATCACGATAAAATTGATACCCGACTCTCTCATGCACATGATGTTGTGGTTCTTCGTAAGCAACCTAATGTAACGCCAAATCTTCCCTCTCCCCAGCTTCACCCTCATTCTCGCTATCATCAGTAGGACTACTACAATCATCATATCCATGGTCACGATCTTCATTTAGAAGCAACCCAATATTTTCTTCATAATCTGAATCATTATCATCATATTTATACAATTCCTCACCCTCACCCCCTCACTCTTCCTCTCTCTCTCTCTCTTCCTCCCCCTCTTTCTCTTTCTCTTCCTCCTCCTCTCCCTCTTCCTCTTCCACATATGTTTGTGTACTTGTTTCAGCATCCCTCTGACTATAGCAGTTTAAAGAACCCATCTGGAAGGTATCCATGTCATTAACATACTCATTTTGGAATGGCTCCTCATGGGTTTCAAATTCCTCAACATTCACATTATCAACTAAATTCATCTTAACATACAATTGTAAGCTACTCAACCCACCAAACTGAGCAGAAACATCAAACATAACTTCCATACCCATATCATTGTCGATTACAAATGGAATGTAATTTGCAATCCTAGGAGCGACAAGATGAGGATATCTACATGTAACTTTCAATTGAACAATAGCTCGATCTACCCCAATTTTCTTAGCTAACTTTTTTATCAACTTCTTGTAACTCCACCGAGTTTTAGCCCTGAGTGCACATTTTGGTCCCCTTTCAAAATGTTCACCTTCAAACGGGTGTTCATCATCTCCTCCCCAATAACATATGAAAATAAGTGGAACTCCAGCCATATTTATTCCTAAAAATTGAAAAAATAAATTATAAAAAATCTACTTTAACAGTATCACTACATTTACAAAAAAATCAAATAAATACTAAATTTAAATTTCAAACAAAAATTAAGTGGGATTAAATGTACCTTCTTAATCACCTCTCTTCTCTTCTTCTTGAACTTCTTAATCAACTTCTTGAATTTTCAGATTTTTTTGGAAAAAATTCACCTACTTTCCTCTTCTTCTTCTTCCTTCTTTTTTCCTTCTTCTTCACTGAGTTTTGATTATGTGTGGGTTGTTTACAGATTTGCTGGGGAAGAAGGGTTTTGTAAAGCAAATCCGGAATTAGCATTTTCGGATTTGAATTTTTCAAAAAAAAATAAATAATTACTTAATTCAATTCAGTTCAATTCTGTATAAAAAAATAATAATAAGGGAATCCGGAATTACCAATACCGGATTACACTAAGAGCGATCGCCCCCTACACCGCGCGACCGCTCTCTTCTTTTCTCAGAAAATATTAATTTCCTAATTAAATCAGTTTTGCAAAAAAAAAAAAGGAATCCGGAATTGGTAACGCCGGAGTACATTAGGAGTGATCGCTCATATTAGAAGCGTGATCACTCTCTTTTTACGGAAATATTATTTTGGGATATTCAGTTTTGAAAAAAAAAAAAAAACAAATCCGGAATTGGTAATTCCGGAATGCATTAATCCGGAATTACCAATTCCGGAATTGGTAAAAAAGTGTTAGTTTGGTACTTAAACTTTTAATAATGTTATTTTGAAATTTAAATTTTTAAAAAGCTATATTTTGAAAAAAAAAATCGTTTTAGGGTTTGTATATATATTGATAATTTGGCAAAGGAATAAGAGGAGAAAACAATTTCCTCCACACGACTCTTGATTTTAACTTGGTATCAGAGCCTTCGATCCAAAAATCATGACCACCGAAAATATGGCTCCTGGAAGCGGTAAGAAGAGAATCCTAGACGGAGGTGAGAGGCGGTCTCTCTAATTATTGTCGACGAGTGATAGTCCCGGGCGAATTCTCACCCTTGTTCTACTAAAGGAACGAAGGAGTGCTAATTTACTATGGCTGCATTAATAAATTGTGGGACGAATTAAATGACTTCGACACTTTGCCAACAACTGATTGTCCTAACTGTAGGTGCAATATTGGCACAACATTGGTGCAGCTACGAGAGAATGAAAGAGTGCATCAATTTGTTATGGGTTTGGAAAGCCCGAAATATGATAATGTGAAGTTGACCATCTTGAACATGGAACCCTTGCCCAATGTCAACAAGGCTTACTCGATGGTGATAAGGGAGGAGCGCGTGCGGGGAAGTGTACGTGAAGATCAACCTGAACTAATGAGTTTTGTTGCTTGCACTGTCACGGGAACTCGTGGTTCGGGGGGGGGGACGCAAAGACATGAGTAATACTTTTTGGACGCATTGTAAGAAGAAAGGGCATATAGTGGACACCTGCTTTAAGTTAGTCGGCTATCCAGAATGGTGGGGAGAACAACGATTACGAAACCCTAAAAGGAAGAATATTCAGGCTTCGGGTGCAGGAAAGAGTCGTGAAGCAGGCCGTGAAGCGCTCACTCACATTGAAGGAACATCGGATTTGGAATGACGGATGCAGAAAGAGCAAACCTCCTTGGATTTTCTGGTGAGCAATGGGAGCACTTCAAGAACTATGTACAGGCGCAAGTTAAACCATCTGATCATCTAACTGGCGAGACTCAAAATAATGTTGTTTGGTTCGTCGATAGTAACGTCAATTAACACATTACAGGGAATCATTGTCTACTCAATAACATTCGTGACATTTAAGGAAGCCGCATATGGCTACCCAATAGGAGGTATCTTACTGCACAAAGGAGGAGAGGCAAAAATTGGGACCAATATAATTTTGCGCAGTGTTCTTTATGCTCCAAATTTTAATTGCAATCTTTTATGTGTCTCCCAATTACTTGGAGAATCAAATAATCTTGTGTATTTCACTGACAAATTATGTGTTATACATGACCGAGTCTCGAGGACGTTGATTAGTGCGGGTGAGCAACACGAGGGGCTATATTACTTGTGTTCTTCGGCTGAAGCAAAAGTGTAATGTTACTAAGATCGGGAAGCAATAATTATGGCATCAAAGGTTGGGTCATCCATCTAATAAAGTAGTTGATTTGTTACCATTTTTGGGTAATAGTAGTTGATGATGCCAAAAACGTTCGAATCAGCCCAAATCTATCGACATGTTGTATCATGTATGTTTGAATAGCCTGAAAAAGATTAACAAATACTTAAAGTAAGCCGGGGCTTCACCGGCGAAGGTCATTCGGCGTAATAGTAAGTATTCGAGTGATATAGAGAACAAATCAATTGACAAGAGTTGAGAGTCAAAAGATGTGTTACCAGAATTATTTGAATTATTGCTTGTATTTTATAGGTGTAGGATATATAGTCCTTCTTTGTATAGGAAGTTATGTGAGATAAGGATTATAATCCTAACTGGATTATAATTCTGCACAATCATCGGCATAAAATGTTGGTCGACATATGTGTAAGTCGGCAAGGAGATGACTAAGGGTAGGGAAACCCATTCCCTTGTCATAATAGAAGCCTGAAAGGCGCTGGTCGTCATTTGAATATGCCTTGGTCGGCACCTACGTAGGCATTGGTCGACATATATCGATATTTTTGCCTTAGTCATAAAATCTCTCTACTATGTCCATGTCGACATAGGTCAATTCTCTGATCGTCCTAGTCATAGAAATGGATACTTATGTCCAGGTCGACATAAGGACTAGGACGAGGTAGAAGTGACGATCATAGGTAGGGAAGCCCATTCCCTACGTCGTATTTAGGACTTATATATATTTTTCATTGGCCTCAATCCATTGGGATTTTATGGCCCATGATCGTACTCGATTTATGTCATTCAGTAGTAATAGTAAAGACATTTGTAAGATTTGTTGCAAAGCTAAGCAAACTAGGGACAAATTTTTGCCTAGCAAAAATAATGTCGTTAAACCTTTTGAATTAATTCACTGTAACCTTTGAGGAGATTATCGTACTTCTGCGTTGTGTGGTGCTAAATATTTCTTGTATATTTTGGATGATTATTCTCGAGTTGTGTGGGTTTATTTGATAAAATCTAAGAATGATGTCCCCAGAATTCTGAAAAGTTATTTTCCCATTATTGAACGTCAGTTTAATAAACCGGTAAAAATTTTACATAGTGACAATGGACGGTGTTTACATGCTTGGATAAGTATTTTATTGAAAACGGTATTTTTCATCTTACTGATTGTATCCGTACATGCTAACAAAATGGGAGGGTGGAACGTAAGCACATACATATCTTAAATGTGGCTAGGGCCTTGAGATTTCAGGCTGATTTGCCAATTAAATTTTGGGATGAGTGTGTTCTTCCAGCTAGGTATTTGATCAATCGTATACCTTCTAAATTTTTAAATGGCAAATCTCCTATTGAATCTATTATTGGTAAACCCCCAACGTACAAAAATATTAGGATTTTTGGCTCATTATGTTATGCACATTAGGATCGTAACAATACAAGCTTTGTTCAGAGCTTTCTTTCTTATGAGACATATTCCCCGGGTAATGATGATGCGAGGGACGTTGTTCCCTTTATTGAGGCCGATCCATGTGCAAGAAAACACTGATCAGTTCGTTGAATAGGACAATGAGCAAGTTGATGAGCAGGCGCTGCTGCATAAAAATACCACATGTGATGCTCAAACTAATGAGCAGTATACTAAGCAGATTACTGATTAGACAGCAGAACCTTTGGGGTCGTGGACATCGGAATCGTGTACCTTCCACCATGTACAATTCGACTGAATATGAACTGGCCCCTACTCAGACTCACATTACTCTAGTTAGCCCCTCGTCCAACTCGCCTCTGCAAGTCAGCGTCTCAGGTACTTGATATCATTCAACAGACTTTGTTAATTGCACACGATTTTCTGTTGAACATCGATGTTTTCTAGCAGTTGTTGATGCTAGTGTAGAACTCACTTACTATGTTGATGCCGTTAAATTCCCTGAATGTCGTGAAGCTATGGGCAAGAAACTACTGCCCTTGATCAGAATGGGACTTGGGAACTCGTGGGCACTCCTGTTGGCAAGAAAATTATGGCAACAAGTGGGTGTATAAAATTAAATTTAAGACAAATGGTCCATCAAGCGTTACAAGGTTCGTCTACTAATCTTGGGGAATCAGCAAGTTGAAGGGATTGACTACCATTTTAAAACAACTAAAAATATAACGATAATTAAAATTGAAGTTAAAGAAAAATATGAGTGTTGAAAATCTCTATATACAACGCGACTAGTGTTGTAATTTTTTGTTGGAATTTTGGTATATATGTGGTATATAAGTTCATAGGCATATGACTTTGAAGGGTCATTGGCTTGGACTGAACTTGGCAAAAGGGGAAAAATCCGTCGAAGGCTCTGCGAGGGAGAGCGGCCGCGCTTAGGCCAAGGGCGGCCGCGCTTGAAGGTCGTGTTCTCTCCATTCGTTGCTGCCTGTTAGCGCGGTCGCGCATGTCTCAAGGGCGGCCGCGCTCACGTCGGATTTGGTGTTCTCCTGGGCCGGACTGCAATGGGTCTTTAGGTCAAAATAAGGCTTTAAAACCTATTCTTATCACATGTATAAATACCTTCACTTCCTCCAGCCGTGTGATAACAATGAGAGATTAAAAAAAGAGAAAAACCTATTCTCTATTTATTTTCATTGATTGATTACTCCCGGTTTATAGAGATTCGTTCGTGAGATTCAAGGTGATTGAGATAGGACCGCCGGTGATTACATACCTGCGTGCAAGGTTTTCTTGGTACGTAATCCGAGATCGTTTTATCCTCGGAGGAATTTGCCTGTACCTGAGTGATAGGTCTAAAGTCGCACGCCTACAAATTAATTACCAAGACTATACTCGGCTACAAAAATTGTAGCTAGGACAAGTCCAGGGTCGATCCACTGAAGAACGGTTATTTGATTGCACAATTGTCACTTGACAAGATTGGGGGTTTAAAATTGATTTTATTAAATTCCTAAAACAAGAATTAAAAACTAAATTGTAAACAATTAACGGGAAGCACTTCAGATTTGTTTCCGTCCCCGTTTATCAATTCAATATCATCGGCACAATTTCTTTTTCTTCCTCCCTATTCACTTGATCCGGAATATATTTCAATCCCTATTTCTTTCTTATTAATGGTTATAAGCAGTGACACACTCACCTATTCCCCTAATCAATACCTAAACCTAACTGACACAGTCTAGATTCACAATATTGATTGATAAAGCTTTAAGAAATTAAGATCAAGAATTTCACTATTCTTTTGCAAATAGATCAAAACCTAGTTTTATCCCCTTTTTAATTTACCACGACACGTGCATAAATCTCAAAGATGCTACTTGTGAAAAATCCTAATCGACACGTACTTAAGATTAAACTAGCATTAAATCAATTACAAGGGAAAAGAGGGTGATCAAATCTCAAAACCCTAGAAACGATTTAGCAATTAAAACAGGTAAAACTATGAATAGGGATTCGAAATAAAGAAATCGATACCTCAATTGAATTAAACAAGCGTCGCATTCAAATCCAAGAGCCCAAATTTAGCTTCTCCATAAAAACTCTCAAATCTCTAAAGAATAATAATAAAAAGTCTAACTCTAAAATTGTAGTTAAAACAAGTATTTATACTTGTCCCAATTAATAATCCTAAACCTATAAGAAAATCTAAAAAGAAAAAGGAAAAGAAAATAATAAAAATATAATAATAATAATAATAATAATCCTTCATTCCATGCCAGCACTCACAATGCCTCCGTCCGTACGCAATCCACGTGATATTCCATATACCATACTATCAGTCCATGCCTTGAATTAGGAAAATTGTATTGCCTTGGTCAAACGTGAGCCACAATGTCCTTGATTTACTGAATATTGAATTTTCCAAAATACACTTCTCAATTAATTCCTCCCATGGTCCACGCGGTCAATGCTTTGGTTTTTAGTTAAGGAAACTCAATTTCCCAATTTTTCCAAATTCAATACTGATTTGTCCTCTTCTTTTTGCAAGCTAATTTGATTTCCAAATTCACTACACACACACGTGTCATTATTTTTTTCCAAATCCTTTGTTTCCACTTTCGTCCTCGAACTCTGCGGCTTTGTAATTTTGATCCTTGAACTTCAGCTTCTCGCAGTTTGGTCCCTGCACTTCTGATAATAGCCATTTTATCCTCCACATTAATACTCTTTTGCAGGGACAACACAAAATCACTCAAAATATCTCACAATTACAAATATTTCTCACAAACTCACCAATACATAGTTTACTCAAAATTACACCAAAACTAGACTAAATTACATCAAAATAATAATAAAATGTCTAGAAAATTAGGGAAATAATATATATAAAATCCACCACATCAAATTCCCCCACGCTTAGACCATTACTCGTCCCTGAGTAATATCCTAACCCCACTCTAAGCACCGGTCTAAACAGCGTAGCATGGGAGGAAAATGACCCCTAATCTCCTCTAAACCACCAATCAAAAATCAAAAAACTCAAATAACTCAATCACGTACTCGGAGAATGAGGCTCCGCTCCTTATCACTCCAAAAATAATAATGGTACCAATGGCCTTAGCTCGATCTCAACTCCAAATATGCAACAACGAGACATCCAAGCTAAGGCCCACACATCAAAAAGCAAGGGGGAACTACAATGTCCTAAGCTTCCCCCACACTTATCTCACACTACAATCTCCCTCGTAAACTAAAGTTTTTTGTATGCTTTATAATTAAGCACAAACTTTACCTCGTAACAAAACACCTACACCCCCTTATATCTCCAGAAAAGAACGAGGATTTCTAACCTAACGCCTCTAAACCAAACCTCCTACGCCAATAATAATCAGTCCTACCCTAGGCTCCAATCCTCCCTTATGCTCCAACTCCGGTGATATAAAGAATAAAAAATGTTTCACTCACTCACCTTTTTCTTAGGTGCCGTTTTCGGTTTTCACCTAGACTCTCATTTTTCTTTTTTCTTTTTTTTTATCATTTTTCCTTTTTTTTTCTTCTTTTTTTTTTTTTTTAAGCACAATTCCTCTCCTCTGCTAGCCTCTCGGGTTTTCACTTAGCCTCTCGCTTTTTTTTTCTTTTTTTTTATCAAAAACGAAAACAAGCATATACCCCACCCCCTCACTAAACCATGCATAGTCCCATATGCATTACTACAAGTACCAAACAAATAAGGAAGTGATAGGAATACCTTACACAGAGGTGGTGGGAACCAATCTTCTACATATAATAAGCAACATCATCTTGCAAAAAAAATCAATTCAATAACCTGCGTCTTTCAATAATCCAGTAGCTGAAACAACCGAACCATATGCTCTCCTTGAATTTGAAAATGCCCAATAAGGCGTATAATGGCATTTGGCTCCAAGAAAAAAAAACTTTGCAAGAGCTGAGACAAGACCACTTTTTTTTTTTTTTATATTTAAGCTTTTGACATGTTCTCCCTTATCCAAGACAACCTCTTTTGCCTTCTCAAATTGTCCACATGCTGCATATACATATATATGTGCCAATAAAATAATATTTGTAGTTGTCATTCCCAAATATTTGATCTCTTCATGAAACTTGTTTATGCCTTCTATAGAGCTGCAGTTGCTGATTATGTAGCTAACAGTTTGGGAATCTGACCTTGGAAGTTTAACTCTCGGAAGTACCCAGAACGGAGTCGCCGGAAAATTTAAACTCGCCGGAATCTGCAAGATTTCCACCGGAAAACTCAAAGTTGGAGATGAATTAGCCCGGATTGGAATAAGGATCGGTTAATATGAAGGTTTATGGTGAGTATGGGGTCGGAATTTATGGGGAAGGGGGTGGGTAGGGTCAATTTCAAGGGTTAATGGCTGTAATATGGTGGGTTTAAGGTTAGAGAGAGAGGGTGGGGGTCCGAATTTGGTTATGGGTGAGGGTGTTAATGGGGTGAGGAGAGGGTAAAGAAGAGGAAAGAAGATGAAGATGAAGAGGTGGGGGGCGACGGTTTGGTGGTGGCTGGAGGATTCTTCAATGGCGGTGGAAGGTGAGAATTAAAGAAGGAAGTAGGGAGGAAGAAGGATTAATGGGGGAAAAGGAGTTGGGAATTAGAAAGGACTTTGAAACCACCAGTCAGCGTCCCCCTTTTCATTTATTTGATTTTTTTTTTTATAGCACGACTCGTGCGTTTAAGAACGAGTCGTTCCCCCTCCTTTCAGTCGTGATACGAAGCGTGAAATATTGTACACTCGTGCAGGTTCTTGCAACGAGTCGTGTAGGTGTCCACGAGTCGTGCCCAGGCTATTTTTTTTTCACAGTTTTTTTTTTTTTTTTTTTTTTTTAAGCCTGGACACAGTTTTGCTCCGCTCCACTGCTTTTCTGCACAACACCACAAACAAAAATACCTTTAGTAGCACCAATTCCAAACAAAATAAATTAGTAAAAATAAATAAAACAAAAATAAAAACAACGAAATTTCCGGGTTGCCTCCCGGTAAGCCGCCCTTCTTTACCGTCTTTAGCTAGACCAAATGCCGGGTAAGCCCCCGGCATAGCATACTCCAAATAAACTAAGTTATGGGACGAGAGGCCCCACAAACACGAGACTCATCAATATAAGGGGGATGAAAGTAATCTTTTTGAGTTACCTCTACAAGACGATTCGCTTCATTGAAATGCCTCCCCGTTGGAGACCATTTAAGCTTCCCCTTTTTAGACTTCACTTTCTTTTTCCCCTTTGGTGGCTCTCCTTTCTTATTTTTCTCCGGCTTCACTTTTGGAGACTCAGCACCATCATTATCTACCTTTGCCCCATTCTTGATAATTGGCTCTCTCAAATCCATGGCACAAACCTTGCGCATATTCTTGGGAAGGGTTTTATCACCAAACACATTAAAATTCACCACTTTCCCATCAAACTCCATGGTTAAAGAGCCCTTCGTCACATCAAGCTTAGTTTCCGAAGTAGACATAAATGGCCTCCCCAACAGAATGGGAGCCTCAGAATCCATCTCCATCTCAAGCACATAAAAATCTGCCGGAAAAATCAAGTCACCAACCCGGACTTCAACATCTCTCACTACCCCCTTGGGGTATGCGTTGGACTTATCCGCCAACTGTATCACCACCCTAGTATCTTCCAATTTACCCAATTTAAGGTCTTCAAACAATTCATAGGGCATAACATTAATGGACGCCCCCAAGTCAAGCATGGCTCTATGAAAATTGCTTTCCCCAAACGAGATAGGAATTACAAACATACCAGGGTCACTACATTTCTTTGGCATCTTTTTCTGATAAACCGCAGACACATGCTCCAAGATCTTTCCCTTTTTCTGACTCCGCTCCTTCTGATTCCTCTTCATAGTGCATAACTCCTTTAAGAACTTCGCATATCTCGGAACGGATTGAAGAAGATCTAGAAACGGAATGTTTACCTCAAGCCTCTTAAATGTGTCAAAGATAGCCTTGTCAGGCTCCGGCTTCCTGTCCTCCCTAAATGCATACGGAAACGGAGGGACTGGCTCATATACAGGGAATACGGGTGCAGTACTCTTCTCCTTTTCAGGAGTCTTCGCCTCAGGTGTAACTCTCTCAACCACTAACTCGGGCTCCTCTTCGACAACTACCTCCTGTTCAGGCTCTATCGGAACCATCTGTCCATCAACTTTCTTCTTCCGCCTCACATACACTGCGCTAACATTCTGCTTCGGAGGTGGCACAGTCTTTGCTGCCTCTCTAGCTTCTATTTTTACCACCGCCTCTGCAATCTGACTCATTTGCCTCTCTAAGTTGCTAATGCTCGAATCGGTCCTCTGCGTCTGCTGAAAAACCGTTGGATAAGGTGGTCATACTTGAGCCGGCGTACGGAACATATCTTACGCCAGGCTTTGTCCTGCGGGCTGCTGCTGCCCAACGGGTGCTCTATCTTGATTAAATTGGTTGCCCTGAAATTGTTGACCTCTTTGATACCCTGGCTTGATTATTGAGCAGTGCATGAAACCTTGTTGTCCCTGTGGTGGACTATACCTAAGGTTCGGTTGAACATTATTCGCAGCGTTGTAATTGAACTGCTGTGGCCTCTGACCCTGCTGATTGAACCCTATTGCATTGACATCTACCACCTCATCCGTCTGAAGAGTAGGACAAGAATCAGTCAGGTGAGTCACATCATTACATATACCGCAGGGATGAGCTTGTTGGCCCAAAACTAATGTCTTCAATAGACTCTTCACATGCACTTGACTCGGTTTTCAAATCACTCGTTGTATCACTCGATCCTGCTGCACTGACTTGTCTAACGCTAGACCTTCTCCCATGAGTCCTTGTGCTTTTGGCCAATTCCTCTATCAACTGCACTGCATCCCTGGTAGTTTTGTTCAGAATACTACCTCCACAAGCAGAATCCACCCACCGTTTGTCCTGCACAGTCAATCCCCCATAGAAGTAGACAATAAGCTGCTCATCATCAAAACCATGGTACGGACAACTTCTGCAAAGCTTGTAGAACCGGTTGTGATAGTCATATAGTGATTCATCGGACCGCTGCTCCATATTACTGATATCCCTCTTCATGACATTGATCTGATCTGGAGGGAAGAACTCATCAAGGAATACCTCCTTCAACTCCTGCCAAGATGTAATGCTATTGGGTGGCAGGTGATAATACCATGTATTCGCGTTATCCTTAAGAGTAAAGGAAAACGCCCTCAGTAATAACTGCTCAAGAGGCAAAGCAGCCGGTCTCATACTCTTGCAAATCTGCACAAACTGGGCAATGTGTTGATTCGGATTCTCCCCTGGTATCCCATTAAAATGGGGCAACTGGTTCAACAACCCCGGCTTCAATTCAAACGTAACCCCAGCTGGTAACTCAGGAAACAATACTGCTTGCGGTTGCTCATTCCAGTTCGGAGCAATCCTTTGCCTCAACGTCCGAGGTGGGGGAGGTGGATTGTGATTGCCTCGTCCATTCCCCCCATTGTTCACAACCTCCGGTTCGACATCACCCATGCCGTTATTATTATTCATCCCGCTCCGCTGCAAATTTCTCCTGTACCTAAAATATCTTTCAATTTCGGAAACAAAGGGACTAGCAAACTGATTAGCAGAACGGGTATGGACCATAAAAGGTTCCACACCACAAGATGACAATTATAATAAAGCTCACTAAACAGGAAACAAGAAAAAAAATAAAAAGAAATAGATAAAGAAAAAGAATAAGAGTGCAAACAAATAAAATCGTTCCCCGGCAACGGCGCCAAAATTTGATAGGTCTAAAGTCGCACGCCTACAAATTAATTACCAAGACTATACTCGGCTACAAAAATTGTAGCTAGGACAAGTCCAGGGTCGATCCACTGAAGAACGGTTATTTGATTGCACAATTGTCACTTGACAAGATTGGGGGTTTAAAATTGATTTTATTAAATTCCTAAAACAAGAATTAAAAACTAAATTGTAAACAATTAACGGGAAGCACTTCAGATTTGTTTCCGTCCCCGTTTATCAATTCAATATCATCGGCACAATTTCTTTTTCTTCCTCCCTATTCACTTGATCCGGAATATATTTCAATCCCTATTTCTTTCTTATTAATGGTTATAAGCAGTGACACACTCACCTATTCCCCTAATCAATACCTAAACCTAACTGACACAGTCTAGATTCACAATATTGATTGATAAAGCTTTAAGAAATTAAGATCAAGAATTTCACTATTCTTTTGCAAATAGATCAAAACCTAGTTTTATCCCCTTTTTAATTTACCACGACACGTGCATAAATCTCAAAGATGCTACTTGTGAAAAATCCTAATCTGACACAGACTTAAGATTAAACTAGCATTAAATCAATTACAAGGGAAAAGAGGGTGATCAAATCTCAAAACCCTAGAAACGATTTAGCAATTAAAACAGGTAAAACTATGAATAGGGATTCAGAAATAAAGAAATCGATACCTCAATTGAATTAAACAAACGGTTCAGGATTCAAATCCGAAGCAAAAGGTTTAGTTCTCCATAAAAACTGCTCAAATCTCTAAAGAATAATAATAAAAAGTCTAACTCTAAAATTGTAGTTAAAACAAGTATTTATACTTGTCCCAATTAATAATCCTAAACCTATAAGAAAATCTAAAAAGAAAAAGGAAAAGAAAATAATAAAAATATAATAATAATAATAATAATAATCCTTCATTCCATGCCAGCACTCACAATGCCTCCGTCCGTACGCAATCCACGTGATATTCCATATACCATACTATCAGTCCATGCCTTGAATTAGGAAAATTGTATTGCCTTGGTCAAACGTGAGCCACAATGTCCTTGATTTACTGAATATTGAATTTTCCAAAATACACTTCTCAATTAATTCCTCCCATGGTCCACGCGGTCAATGCTTTGGTTTTTAGTTAAGGAAACTCAATTTCCCAATTTTTCCCAATTCAATACTGATTTGTCCTCTTTTTACAAACTAAATTGATTTCTAAATTCACTTCACACACACGTGCCATTATATTTTCCAAATCCTTTGTTTCCACTTTGGTCCTCGAACTCTGCTGCTTTGTAATTTGATCCTTGAACTTCAGCTTCTCGCAGTTTGATCCCTGCACTTCTGATAATAGCAACTTTATCCTCCACATTAATACTCTTTTGCAGGGACAACACAAAATCACTCAAAATATCTCACAATTACAAATATTTCTCACAAACTCACCAATACATAGTTTACTCAAAATTACACCAAAACTAGACTAAATTACATCAAAATAATAATAAAATGTCTAGAAAATTAGGGAAATAATATATATAAAATCCACCACATCACTGAGTTGCACCAATTGGGGGCAATATTTTCTCTTAGGACAGTCTTCCTAAGGCGACTCGATCTACCCGATAAGTTTTTCTAAATCTCTCTGATTTCTTACTTGTAAAGATTGATTTTAGATGCTTGTGTTACTATGTGTTGATTCACTGCAATCGCTACAATTAAACTGTCAAATGCATGATTGCCCCTATGTTATTATTTGCTTAATCTGCTTGTTGTGCAATTTATATTCCAACAGTCTAAGAGAAAATATTAATCGTGTTATTTGTTGATTGTAGTTGATTCGATATGATCCAGATTTGTCCGTATAATCATTGAACTTGAAAGATTAATTCTTTGTACAAGTAATTTAATATATTTGAAGAATATGATAAATTGTAATGATTATTATATGTGGTCAAATCTCTTATGCTTGTAATTGATGATTCTAGGTAATATGAAATGGTGAAAATTAGTGCAAATAAATAATTGGGCTAATCAAAGAAAATATAACAATTGGTGCTCTAGATTGTTAATTTTGTGCTGTTGTAGTAAAAATGAGTTGTAAAGGTTCATGAAATCTGAATCCTACTAATTTTTATATATGAACAAAATATCTCATGGATCATCATGCTGATTGAGATCAAGTTTTGAGTTATTTAGATCATGAGCATAAAACTGATCTAATCCTATTTGTATATTTATTGATTGATCTAAAAGTTATTTGAATGTTCGGAAAAATCGTTGGTTTCAACCTTGTTGAATGAGATTTCGGGTACACTCAAATCTTTTGGAAAGTATTATTTAAACGCACTAATTGATGAGTTAGAAAATTAGTACTATATTAACGATGTTATTATGAAAAGTACTATTTATCTAATTTCGTGTTATGATTTCATTTACTTGAGAAAATCAATAACTGAATAAGCGGATGAGAGAAGTCTTGATCATTCTTGTTGTACTCTAATAAATACTTCAAGAGAATTTTGGGGAAAATTCGGTACAGTCATATTGTTTGAGATTATTCCATTAAATTGGAATATTCAGTGTATGACACCTTTGTAGTATTGATAATTAGAGTTGTACAATAACGTTCTTGTAGCTTTTCTTGCGTATGACCAACTTGGTGACAATTGAAAAAATTGTCTGAAAAGCCTTATTCAACCTAATGTTAATTATCTTGATAAGTAAAGTGACAAAGTAAAATACATGAGACGGAACGGAAAAACTGTAGTTTACTTTACTAGTCTCAAAATTTATAATTACTTATGAGTCGCTTAAGTAGTTAGTAAATATATGAGTAAGAGTGCACCTCGTTGAAGTCAAACACTTTCATATATTTACAACTTGAAATTGAAGATTAATGACAATGAGAAATATCAAGTGTTGTTGCAGGACTCATAAATGAATGTGTGAATCTAAAAGTGTTTTTTAGTGCTCATTCGTGTAATGTAGTCAGTGCATCACTATATTTCTAAGTGTCATAAAATCTCTGAAATGACTCATATTTAATTGTAGAATATTTTGAGTGGTTAGGTAAAGAAAAACAAATGTTGCTTTTCTTGTGAAGTTGTATTTTGCTGTCCTGCAGTACTTGTCTGATACCTGTGATTAACTTAGTAGTTGAATGTAATATTTATCTGAGAATAAAGTTTAATCATTTCGATTTGATAACTAAATCGTTTGTGAACTGCAGGTTAACCATGAAGTTTTAAATTATGTACCTATCATGAATGATTAATTTAAATTTGGTTATAATGACCTAGATAATTTAAATTGTGTCTCATCATGTTTAGTTAATTTAAACTGGGTTATGATCCTTATATGATTTAAATTATGTTTCCATCACGGATAAGTAATTTAAATTGGTGCATGATGCTATTAATTGAAAGTCTCAAATTTCTATGAATAGGTGAATTGTAACTTAGTTAAGAGAACGTGTTCTCTTATGAAATTGAATCACATTGCTCATTGTTAGCTAATTTGTGTGACTATTAATAGTACGATACTTGACATGTAAAATATGTTGTCACTTTATTGGTTGCAAGCTTAGACCTCTCTATAGCTATTTAATTATAAATTAAAGTGTTAAATAAAGTTTTTGTTACAAAGCTCAGTTAAAACTAGTAAGAAACTTATATTGGTTATAATCTCATGAAGCGGATGTAAGTCTAACTTTGATGTGAATCTGTTCAAAAGCCTTTGAATCAGTTCATAGTAAGACTTTTCCAATTACTCAAAATTATTATGAGATGGTGCATGAGAAAATTGCTACTTAAAGGGTTACAGTAGTAGTTTGTCTTTAAAGTTTTGAAATTACCAAAGTAATACTTTAAGAGAATCTTTGAATTTGGCTTGCCTTATTCCGGAAAGGATATATCTTAAGTATTTGAGTGGTAATAACTCAAACTTTGAAAAGATGATGTTTTAGCTTGACTATCTTTTGCAATGTGGGGGTACTTCTCGCGAGTACGTATTTCACATAAAAAGATAAAAGCTAAAACTGTAAAAAATACTACTATTAGTAAAACCTTTTAGGATGGGTGATAGCAATGTACTTGAAAGATTTTAATTCTAAAATCCTTGGTATATTGGCTAACATGTGAATTTTCTCCTATGCTATGTTCTAAGAAGATGTTTCTCTCATATAATTAGAGTTGATACCGGTCTCACTCTTACATTTGATCTTTATGTTATCATGCAAAGATGTCAAATGTGGGGGTAAATCCATGAAGTTCTAACTTTGCAAGTTAGATGAATTTAGAAGAAGTATTAAATTTAAAATTGCTAAGGATAGTGAAAAGTAATTAAAAAAAAAAATTGCTTTTAATGACTATCAAGTGCATGTTTGAAATTTAAGGATGCTTCGAGAGTAAGATAATTTGTATGGTCTCTATATGAGCAAATGCAAATTAGTTGACTCACTTCTAATTACCTACGAATGGATTAAATGAGAAGGTTTATATCTAGTTAAGATTTTTAACCATGACAATGTTTAAGACTAGTTGGTTGTGAAAGGGTACTAGCAAATATAAGAAATAGATAACGTCTACTTTCTTGAGTCACTATTAATTGCATTTTCTTGTGTAAAATATTTGACTGAGTATATGTTTTGAAAATCCATCTAATGGATGTTATTTTTCTTCTATTATATATAGAGAATAAATAAGTTTATACGGATCAGTCAAAGTCAATGAATTTTGTAATTAATAAGTGACATGCTGTAATTTGCTGTCGTGTTAAACCTTTTACATGTGGTGAAATAATTCTCATGAAATATTTCCTTGTTAGCTTTGTATGTATGAATTTTTGGTGAACTTGGTCTATTGCAAAATAATGTTGATAAGTGTATGGTCTATGGCGTTAACTTGTTTGCATTCATTTGGTTGAAAATTAATTGAGATAAATTAATGTTTATTCGTCATTCTTGAGTACTAAGTTTGGAATTAAGGATGAGAACCATTAATGAGATTCTTGGCTTCAAACTGATCATTTGAAGCGGTAAATTTTCACAAGATAATTACATATTACTAGTGAGAAAATTAGAATCGTTAAAAGGTTATATGTTTCCTTAATTAACTTTCTATTAGAATGTGATTTATCTAAATGATGATATTCTCAGATATCTTGGGATTTGATGTATCTTGGAGATTTAATTGTTTTAGAGAAGCGCCTCTAATTGTATTAAATTATAAAGATACATTAATCGACCAAGTAGAGTTCTTGGTGGAGCTCTTGTTTAAGTATTTCAAAATACTTGAAGGAAATCGTTTTTCCTTGTGCTATATATTGATTAATCTCAATATAAGCTAAATTGGTTAATGGTTGTAATGATCATTAATGAATATATTTGCTTCTAGTTATCTTGAGCGATGGGCCCGTCGTGTGAAGATATATTGAACAAATCTATTGGAATGAAACTCGTTTCATTGAGTTGATCTTCTTATTACTAGTACTTGCTAGTAGGATATAGTTGAATGGTCTAATTGACTTAAAGTCTGTATTTAGCCATGATCAACTAAATCTACTTGTAAATAGTTTTGACAAAATTGTCAAAATTATAAGTGTATGAATAATAAGAAATTACTTGACACATCCAAGTTAGATTGAAATCTATAAGGGATTGTAGGTGATAGTTGTTAGTTATGATGGTACCAAGGATAACACAACTAACCTTATAAAACTAAAAGAACTTGAATTAGTTCTTGTTTATAATATCTAGATTGGGGATGGGTCTGAACCCCGACTGATTCATACGCAGTAGCAACCCAATCTATCTGAGTGAAGATCCCACAAAGAAGATTCAATGTGGTAATAACAAGCTGTGGGGTGAATCGGAGCACTTTAAATAGATTGACATGTTACATGTCTGAGTCTATCCCCTGAATAATCTGGATGGTGCTCATTACTGCAAATAAAGCAAAAGTTTGAAACTTTGAATGGGATCAAAGTCTTTTAGACAAGATGTTAGCAGTACATCTTTTGAGATGCCCAGCTAAGTGAGTGTTGCTGTTGGCCGCAACTAGAGAAATTTGGGTTATTCCTTGAAAGCACTCATGATAGAGGATCGGGACGTACGGCTTATAAGCGTCAACTGTTCGATAGAGGGCCTATCATAGCTTTTGTCGTGTTTGTTACCAGCAAAGGCCTCTACATCCAAAGGCATCAGATTCAAGACACCCGTTCATCTGATCCTGTGAAGGTTTGCGTTGGATAACATAGGTAGTGGTTCAAGCCGGAAGGTACCATTATTGAAAGCATGGCAATGGACAATCTGTACACGTCATATTTCTATGAACTTGTGGGGGATTGTTGGAATTTTGGTATATATGTGGTATATAAGTTCATAGGCATATGACTTTGAAGGGTCATTGGCTTGGACTGAACTTGGCAAAAGGGGAAAAATCCGTCGAAGGCTCTGCGAGGGAGAGCGGCCGCGCTTAGGCCAAGGGCGGCCGCGCTTGAAGGCCGTGTTCTCTCCATTCGTTGCTGCCTGTTAGCGCGGTCGCGCATGTCTCAAGGGCGGCCGCGCTCACGTCGGATTTGATGTTCTCCTGGGCCGGACTGCAATGGGTCTTTAGGTCAAAATAAGGCTTTAAAACCTATTCTTATCACATGTATAAATACCTTCACTTCCTCCAGCCGTGTGATAACAATGAGAGATTAAAAAAAGAGAAAAACCTATTCTCTATTTATTTTCATTGATTGATTACTCCCGGTTTATAGAGATTCGTTCGTGAGATTCAAGGCGATTGAGATAGGACCGCCGGTGATTACATACCTGCGTGCAAGGTTTTCTTGGTACTTAATCCGAGATCGTTTTATCCTCGGAGGAATTTGCCTGTACCTGAGTTGCACCAATTGGGGGCAATATTTTCTCTTAGGACAATCTTCCTAAGGCGACTCGATCTACCCGATAAGTTTTTCTAAATCTCTCTGATTTCTTACTTGTAAAGATTGATTTTAGATGCTTGTGTTATTATGTGTTGATTCACTGCAATCGCTACAATTAAACTGTCAAATGCATGATTGCCCCTATGTGATTATTTGCTTAATCTGCTTGTTGTGCAATTTATATTCCAACATTTTTTTCATTGAGGGGTAGTGTGACAAGCACTAGACCAGGTTGATCAGAATGATGAAGAAAAAAAAAGAAGGATTTTTTGGGTTGTCAAATTAGATTGATGTTTCATCCTAGCTTCTCTGCCATGTGTATTGAGTAGATGAAGGTGGGTAATTTTAGAAATTGATACCATCAAAAGAATGTTGTGAAATTGGTGCTCCCCCGTTGCAATCAACACAAAGAAAACAACACACCCACACGTACAAGAAAGAAACAATCACACACAAGAACACAAGAGTTGTTTACCCGGTTCATTCACCAACTCGTGAACTACGTCCGGGGGCAATTGCCAAGCCAATATGTTATTAGTCTCCTTCTAATATGTTGCTACAATGTGTTCTAGGCCGAAATTATGCTTATATAGTTATACAAGGAAGCCCTAACTCAGTTTAAGAAGAGATCTAATCAAAATAGGAAACAAAATAAAAATCTAGCTGCCGAGATCCCAGGACCGAGCGCGGCCGCCCTCAAGGCCAGCGCGGCCGCCCTCAACGGCAGAAACTTATACACCCTTGTTTAACCTCCAGCGCGGTCGCCCTCCACCACGAGCGCGACCGCTCTCCTTGACAGAAGATCCCGACGAGTTTTTCCCTCTTGATTCATCACCTCCGACTTAGGCTCCTCCTCTTCCTTGTAGTTTAGGATCCAATCCCAACAATCTCCCACCGGAGACTAAACTAACAAACATAAGACACCCATCAACTCCCACCACGGAGTAAAGACCTTCGAACACATTCCCCCCTCCATATTGGCTTGACACTACCGCACCTCTCCTCAAGTACTAAGGCGAGTTGAAATCAAGCGAAGTTTCAACCTCTCCGTGTTAGATCGTTCTTGCCTCCCCAAATCAGCTTCTACCTTGATTTCTCCCCGCAAGTCTAACTTCGCCTTCTCCCTCCAGACCCACCTTCCTCGCAATGCCTCCCCTTGAAACTTGGACACACCTTGTTTCTTGCATCGTCTGTTCTTAGTCTGAAACCGCTCTCTGTTAGGGCCCTTGGACTTCCACACCACGTTGATCAACTTTGAGTCCTCCCCAACATACCGTTTCTTGATGTCTCCCCTTTTCACACCAACAGGCCGGTTCTTAAGCCTCTTGCTCCCACCGGAACGAACATCGACATTGTAGGTAGAATACAACATCTTCCCCTTAACCCCACGAGCCAACACCTTAGCCCCTTTTGTGACTTCCCAAGACCCACCAATGAAAGAAACACCGTATCCTTCACTGTCAAGTTGTCCCACAGAAATCACTCTCCTCCTCAAATCCGGAACATGCATCACGTCGTGTAGTTGTAAAACAGCCCCGTTAGGTGTCTTCATCATCACATCCCCCTTACCTTTGATCTTCAATGGTTGACCATCACCAAGATAGAGAACCCCAAAATCTCCGGTTTTGTACCGCCTCATTGATTCTGCATCCCCACTAGCATGACAAGAAGCTCCAGAATCCAACACCCAATCTTCACTCGACTGCTCCTCCCCTAGGATTAATACATCACCACCATCATCCACCACGTTAGCACAACCACCTTTTCCCGGACAGTCATAACTGATATGCCCCAATTCACCACAATTGTAGCACTTGACCTTTTTCCCCTTAGGTCTTCCGTTTCCCCTATTTCTCTCCACCCTAAGTGCAGCCCCATCTACGGACGATTCTCCCCTTTTCTCCTTCCTTCGCAACTCCTCTTGCAGGACGAGATCTCTAACCTCCGTATACACCAATCTTTGTTTCGACGTACTAATCGTTGTGACAGTAACCTCCCAACTATCGAGCAATGACTTTAGTAGAAAACAAGCTAGCACTTCATCGGAGAAAGTAATATCAACACTTTTCAATTGGTCCACCATACCTTTGAAATTGCCGATATGACTTGCCGCCGTATGCGCCCCTCGACATCTTCGCATTCGCAAACCTCTTTATCAAATGCACCTTATTGATATTCGACGGCTTCTCATACATGTCCGAAGCCGGCGTTTGTAGCAACTCCACCGTTGTCTTGGCCTCCATAGCGTTCCGTGCAACGTCGTCGGTTAGAGCGGCTCCTTACAGCTCCTAACGCCTTCCGATCAAGCGTCTCCCAATCTCCTTGTGACATGTCTTCGGGCTTCGCCTTCAAGGGTCCATGAAGATCCTTACAATAAAGGTAGTCTTCAATCCTTGTCTTCCAAAACGTGAAATTCACACCGTTGAATTTCTCGATTGAAGTTCTTCAATCTTGTTTGCTTCACCAAAATCCCCAAGAACGCGATTCAAAATTAATCAACTAATGAAAAGAATTTTGAATCCTCCGAACCAAAGCTACGATACCGGTTGTTGTGAAATTGGTGCTCTCCGTTGCAATCAACACAAAGAAAACAACACACCCACACGTACAAGAAAGAAACAATCACACACAAGAACACAAGAGTTGTTTACCCGGTTCATTCACCAACTCGTGAACTACGTCCGGGGGCAATTGCCAAGCCAATATGTTATTAGTCTCCTTCTAATATGTTGCTACAATGTGTTCTAGGCCGAAATTATGCTTATATAGTTATACAAGGAATCCCTAACTCAGTTTAAGAAGAGATCTAATCAAAATAGGAAACAAAATAAAAATCTGCTGCAGATCCGGACCGAGCGCGGCCGCCCTCAAGGCCAGCGCGGCCGCCCTCAACGGCAGAAACTTATACACCCTCGTTTAACCTCCAGCGCGGTCGCCCTCCACCACGAGCGCGGCCGCTCTCCTTGACAGAAGATCCCGACGAGTTTTTCCCTCTTGATTCATCACCTCCGACTTAGGCTCCTCCTCTTCCTTGTAGTTTAGGATCCAATCCCAACAAAGAACTGGATTGAATTTATGTGTGTAATTAATGATGGACCCTATTTCTTTCTCATAATAAATTTCTCACTTTTTATTTGATTTATCTCAAATAGTTGTATTTTTAAATAAGAAAAATGACACAATACAATTTTTATTGTTATACAAATAATGTACAAACAATTAAATCATCATTCTTAAAAGTGTTAACAAGTCAAATGCGAGATTTATTCTGAATCGAATGGAGTACAAAGCTCCAAACTAAAGTGATATAATATATCCTCCTATATGCTACACTAATTCTACACCCGTGTTTCGCATATATATAATTTACTTTAGAATAGAAAGACTGTTATTTATATCTATATTTAGTTACTAATATCATTTTTATTGTAAGTAATAGAAAAAAAAAAGAATGAATAGAATATAGAGAGTCTTTATTTATGTGGCGCTCGAGTTCAAGCTCTTACAAAACTTCTCCAAGTGGCGTAACCATAATTTTTTTTCCTTACAATCTTTTTTAGGAAGATTGTTATTTGTACTTATAGTTAGTTACTAATACCACTTTTAGTATAAGTAAAAGTAAAAAAAAAATGAATGAGAGAAATATAGAATGTCTTGCAGTCTTCTAATAAAGTCTCTTAATAATTATGTATGTTTTAATTGTTATAACATTTAGGGATGGCAGAAACCCGAAACCCGGCCCGAACCCGAAAAAACCCGACCCTAATAGGCTGGGTTTGGGATCTAAAATTGAAAACCCGCCGGGTTTTTATAGGGTTCGGGTTTACCCCCGCCCCGCCCCGGACCCGTCCCGATTAGCTAGGAAATTACAAAAATACCCTTATTAGGATTCTCATTGTTGCTGATGGAATGGAATTGCTGATGTTACTGTTACTCATTTGTTTCTGTTCTTTGTTTCTGTTCTGTTTCTGTGTTCTGTTCATTTTCTTGAGCTATGCTACAAATCCTTATTAGGATTCTCATTGTGTTCTATTTCTGTGTTCTGTTCATTGTTTCTGTGTTCTGTTAAATTTTTGGTTTAAATTTGCATTTTGGTTAACTATCGGGGCGGGGCGGGGCGGGGCGGGCTCAGGTAATGCAAGTAACAGGGCGGGCGCGGGTTCGAGAAATGGTAGATGACTATAGGGGCGGGTTTGGGAAATGCAGAACCCGTCCCGAATTCGCCCCGTTGCCATCCCTAATAACATTAAATAGGTTCAACAGAAACATATTGATGTGACGTCACGTGACACTAAATTTTAAGATTTTTCAAAACTTGTCCACGTGTCGTAATGATAAGTTTACAATCTACTTTAGATAAATTGTTATTTGTACTTATGTTTAGCTACTAATACCACTTATATTGCAAGTAGAAAGTAAGAGAAAATAAACAATATAAATATAAAAAGTTTTGTATTCTCATAATAAATTCTTCTAATAATTATGAATATTTTAATTGTTATAGCATTAAATACGGGTCAAAAATACGTTTACCCCCTCAATTAGATATCAAAATCACCCTTACGCGAAATTCATCACACTCTGATATCCAGTGTTAAAATTATTTCACTTTACCCCCATATTCTAACGAATGGTAGAAATTTAGCAAAATTGATCATGTGCATATGACATACGGGGTAGTTACATCCTTTATATATTTTTAACTATACTAAGGAAATAACAAAAAATTAATAAGGTAAAAATTATTATTATTATTATTAAATAATGTATTTTAAAAATAACAAAAATTTAATAAGGTAAAATTAAAGGGAAATTAAAAGTTAAAATGGGAATGACCAAAATACTCAAATTATTATTATTATTAACTAAAATGAACAATGATATTCACTTGTAAATTTCACAATAAAACCTCCCTACCCATTTTCTCTCTCCTACTTTATTTTTCATATTTTTCATATTTACTTTTTTTCTTTTTCTTAATTTCAGTGCTAATCTATATAATATATAAAAAGACAAACATTTAGAGCCCTCACATTAAGCCATGTCACTATTATGACATGGCATTATGCAATTCTTCCATTGATCTTAATTTCAAAGATTTTTCATTTAATAAATTGATTTTTCATTTTATAAAAGGTTAATGTTTGTAAGGTAAATATTTATACAATAAATTATCCCGATTTAATCTCAATCAACATTTGAATTTTGAAATTAAATTTTGAATTTTCAGAAAACGGGAAAGCAATTAGTAAATAAAGAAATGTAACTCTTCAAAACTGGATCGATTAATATTTTATTCAAATGCACATTTTTTGTTTTTAAATTTTTTATTTATAATTCATTTTGATACAGAAGAAGTAGTACTATAATTATGAACCATATACATACAAATTTATTTTATAAATTTAAATCTTTGGTATATAAATTAGAAATAGTTACAATAATATAGTCTAATAAATGAATAATTTTTTTTTATTTTAAGCAAAATAAAAATTGATCAATTATTTTTATTTTGGGACAAAAAAAATATTAATGTAATGATCTATATACATGCAAGAGTCTTATAAATAGAAATTTAAAAATATAGTCAACGAGTAACGGTCCAAAAATCAATATTATTTTTTTTAAATAATTTATTTATAATTCTTTTTGAGATGAAAGAAGTAGTACTATAATGATCCATCTATATAATATATAAAAAGACAAACATTTATAGCCCTCACATTAAGCCATGTCACTATTATGACATGGCATTATGTGATTCTCCTATTGATCTTAGTTTCAAAAAATTTTCATTTAATAAATTGATTTTTTATTTAATAAAAGGTTAATGTTTGTAAGGTAAATATTTATACAGTAAATTATTCCGATTTAAGCTCAATCAACATTTGAATTTTTAAATCAAATTTTAAATTTTCAAAAAACGTGAAAGCAATTAGTAAATAAGAAAATGTAACTCTTCAAAATTGAATCGATTAATATTTTATTCAAATGCACAATTTTTGTTTTTAATTTTTTTATTTATAATTCATTTTGAGACAGAGAGAAGTAGTACTATAGTTATGATCCATATACATACAAATTTATATTATAAATTGAAATCTTTGGTATATAAATTAGAATTAGTTACAATAATATAGTCTAATAAGTGAATACTTTTTTATATTTTAAGCAAAATAAAAATTGATCAATTATTTTTATTTTGGGACGAAATAAATATTAATGTTATGATCTATATACATGCAAGAGTCTTATAAATAGGAATTTAAAAATATAATCAAAGAGTAACGGTCCAAAAATAAATATTATTTTTTTAAATAATTTATTTATAATTCTTTTTTAGATGAAAGAAGTAGTACTATAATGATTCATCTATATAATATATAAAAAGACAAACATTTATAGCCCTCACATTAAGCCATGTCACTATTATGACATGGCATTATGTAATTCTCCCATTGGTCTTAGTTTCAAAGATTTTTCATTTAATAAATTGATTTTTCATTTAACAAAAGGTTAATGTTTATAAGGTAAATATTTATGCAGTAAATTATCCCGATTTAAGCTCAATCAACATTTGAATTTTGAAATCAAGTTTTGAATTTTCAGAAAACGGGGAAGCAATTAGTAAATAAGGAAATGTAACTCTTTAAAACTGGATCGATTAATATTTTATTCAAATGCAGATTTTTGTTTTTAAATTTTTTATTTATAATTTATTTTTCCCAAGGTGACATTATCGTGGGTAGAGTGAGGGGGATGGCTAAAGGTTTGATAACTATATTAAAGGGAGCAACTAATATTTTGTTTTTGTAAATGGTGTTCAAGTGGTTTAAACTTGAAATGTTGGTATGATTTTGACACATTTATGAACTATTGGCATGCATAATTCAGATTTATAATAATCACAACTTGAGTATTATCTGAAATGTTTTATAAGGTCCTGAGTCATGCTTCCATGATGTATCTTGATTGTGCATTCAGAAATTTTTATATCTTCTCCATCTTTTAAAAAATTGGTGTTTTTTTTTATAATAGAAATAGATATATGTGACCAAAATATGTTTGGCCATCCCAACATATATAGGCTAAATGGAGTTATTCTGAATGTAGTAAAGTAATTTTTTATGTGTACAAGATACTCTTTCCGTTTCAAAATTATCGTGTCAATTTTTTTATTGTTGAATATAAACCTAACATATTGTTTTCGTTTATTAAAATGAAATTACAAATTATGACAACAAGTAATAATAAGTCTAACTATGCCCGTCGAATTTCGACGGAAATGCGGGGGAGAGAGCTTCTTTTATTAATACGTGTTTATTTGTAAGCGTACTAGTACTCTCGTGCCCGTGCCAATGGCACGGGTCAGTATGAAATTGGTAAGTCATGTAAAAGTGCAAGTCGTATTAAGCGATAGAAATATTACCCAACAATCAATAAAAATCATTAAAAGTACAAAATAAAAGGGCAAATCATATTCATTTCTCCAGAAATACAAAAATTCAATAACATTCTACTAAGAAATCATTTACAATGCAAGGACATGAAATAGAAAATGTAAATGACAAAAGGGTGTCCCCAAGCTGCGGATATGCGCCTCGAAAAGTCGCGAGGACCTGAAACTAAATTCAGGCTACAATTTATTATCCGATGCCACCAATAAAGAGTCCTTCACAAACCATGTCTTTAAGTAAGATAAATTCGAAGAAGGAATAAAAAATCAACTAAACCCACTCCATCAATCACCTTAAACCACAAAACTTAACATCGACTGATCAAGAAATTGCGAGGTTACTTAAACATCTGGTATCTTATGGAAAAAAAAATGGAAGGGGATTTCCCCCATCCCAGTGTTTGTACCAACTCCCACATTAGAGTTTTCCCATCATCAAAATGTT
This sequence comes from Adenophora triphylla var. japonica, assembly GCA_022495995.1. Classification (NCBI taxonomy): domain Eukaryota; kingdom Viridiplantae; phylum Streptophyta; class Magnoliopsida; order Asterales; family Campanulaceae; genus Adenophora; species Adenophora triphylla. The sequence goes on along the minus strand of JAFEMH010001596.1, from coordinate 158,124 downwards.
TATGTGAAATTACCCGGATCCGGCTCGCGCGCGGAGCCCCGGCATCTCGCATTCGTCGCTGTTCGGGAAGTCGCCCGGATCCGAGAGGCAGCACAATCGCGCCCCGGCATCTGGCTTATTCCGTTTTAGCGTTGCGTGTTGGAGGTGTCTCGCCGTTTTGCTTTCGCATTTTGTAGAGTCGCCACGCCGTTTTTATTAAGCCCAAAACATTGAAAAAGGGCATCAGTTTAAAGATAATTTTAAACTGTTTTTGTGTGATGAGATTTTGAGTTCGGAGGTCGAGATGACTCCTCGGGAAGAGAATATTAGAATATTAGAGCTCACCGAGTAGCCTCGTAAAAACGAGTCTTTCGGATACCCCTAATATCCTTTAAATGTTGTGTGTGTGTGTGTGTGCTTTTAAAAATGCATCTTTGTATCGGATGTCTACATTGTATGCTATGTATGGAAATGTATTGAAATAGTATAGGAAGGAAGCCTTACCAATGTTGGTTCGTGTCTGTCTTCCGCTGGGGAATAGTGCTTGAGGTCGGAGTAGTGTTCCGGTACGGATCGGGATTGCTTCGGGAGGGACCGGTTGTCTGCGGACAGAGTTTCGGCGTGAGTTGAGGTTGCAGCTGCTCGGGCGAGGTTCGGCGTGCGTGGGGATCGTCGGGATCACTCGGGCGAGAGGTTCGGCGTGCGTTGTGGTGGCGAGTCACTCGGGCAGAGTTTCGGCGTGGTTTGGGGTTGCAGGCTGCGTTCGGGCAGAGGTTCGGCGTGCGTGGGGATCGTCGGGATCACTCGGGCAGAGGTTCGGCGTGCGTTGTGGTGGCAGGAGTCACTCGGGCAGAGTTTCGGCGTGGTTTGGGATCGTCGGTTTGACTCGGAAAGAGCCGGGACACCGTGGAAAGACCGACGAGGCCTCGGAGTACCACGAGGGGCCTCGAGTACCTCGAGAGTGCCTCGGGGGCGGCGCGGGAGCGTCTCGGGAGCGCTCGGGGAGGCTTCGGAGCACCGCGAGGGAGCTCGGAAGGCCTCGGAAGGATCCGAAAGGGCGGGAGTGCCTCGAGAGGACTTAGAGGGGAGCCGAAGGCTAAGGGAGGAAGAGAGAAGAGGGAGGTGTGAAAAAATGAGGAGGGAAGCCCTCTATTTATAGTAGTGGAAAGCTGCAAAGAGGTCCGTACGGACCTCTTAGGTAATGATGGATTTCAGGGATTTGAGGAATCTCGTGGACTTTAAGGGGATTTTCGTAATGATTATATGCAGGTGCAAAGAGGTCCGTACGGACCTTTTGGCATGCAAAGAGGTCCGTACGGACTTTCCATGCTCTTGTGAATGTGATGGCAAGCTAGCTCTCGTCGAGAGCTTTCCAACCATATATGGCACGTCTCAATCGGAGTTCGTATGAAGGAGTTATGACCTCAGGAAGTTTGCCTCTGGTTTTGTCGTATCTTTGGGATGGAGAGCGATCCAGTTGGGGTACTTACGAAGCCCTCGGCGGCGTCACTTATGAAAGAAGTGGGGTCGTCGATAAGATAAGGGTCTGATCTGGATCGCGTCTTTGGGAGAGGAAGTGACCGTGTAGGTCGGTGCGTGAGGACATGGCGGTGTCTGTTATGTGGCCAGATTTAGGTCGGTTAGGCTGGACCTGTGATAGGATTCCTACGTATCCCTAGCGGGAATCAAGCACGATCGTAGTTCGTGTGTGGGGTGAGTGTTTGTGAGTGCGGGCGTGGTGGTGCCACTGAAGTGTTGTGTGACCGCCGAGGTCGGTGATAAGGACGTGGTGGTGTCTGAGTGGCCAGTATAGGTCGATGGGTGGACCACTGTGATAGGATTCCTACGTATCCACAGCGGGAATCAAGCACAGTCGTAGTTCGGAGGTCGTGAAATTGTGAGTGTATGTGAGCGTGGTGGTGCCACTAAAGTGTTGTGTGACCGCCGAGGTCGGTGATAAGGACGGGGTGATGTCTGATATGTGGTGACCGCGAGGTCAATTGTGAGGACGTGGTGGTATCCTGGGATGGAAATTTTACGATTTTCCTAATCGGGTGGTTTAAGGCCTTAGGGCGGAGATAGTGATTTGGGAGATTTATACGGTCTTAGGACCGAGTGGTTTAGAGCCTTAGTTTGGGGATAGTAGTTTGGGTGATTTATACGGTCTCCGGTGAGTGGTTTAAAGCCTTAGAGTGAGGATAGTAGTTTGGTGATTTATACGATCTCCGGGTGAGTGGTTTAAAGCCTTAGAGTGGGGATAGTGATGTGGGCGATTTATACGGTCTCCGGACCGAGTGGTTTAAAGCCTTCATTTTTGTGGTGAAGTAGTGAGGTTTGTGGTGAGTGGACGTGGTGATGTCTGAGTTGAAGTTTGTGTGAAGGCGTCTATACCTAAGTTGAGGCTTAGTTCGGGAGTATGAACCTAAGTTGTGACCTAGTTCGGGAGTATGACCACTAAGTTGGGACCTAGTTCGGGAATATGACCTAAGTTGGGACCTAGTTCGGGAGTATGACCTAAGTTGGGGTTTAGTTTCGGGAGTATGAACCTAAATTGGGACCTAGTTCGGGAGTATGACCTAAGTTGTGGCCTAGTTCGGGAGTATGACCTAAGTTGGGGTTTAGTTTCGGGAGTATGAACCTAAATTGGGACCTAGTTCGGGAGTATGACCTAAGTTGGGACCTAGTTCGGGAGTATGACCTAAGGTAGACTTAGTTCGGGAGTATGACCCTAAGTTGAGACTATTCTAAGGCGTACGGACCTAAGTTGAGTTTGATGGGCATTTTGTGGATCCTATATGGAACTTTGTTTGTGGGAATTTTTGGAAAGGCATCAATGCCGTCTTTGGGACTCTTCTTTTATGTAGCATTTATTACGGCTATGTATTGCGTTTGAAGTTTATTGACATACCTTTCTTTGTGTTTAGTAGGATGAGGCACCTTTGTGAGGAGGAAGTTGAATTGTTGAGGACGTGGGGCGCCTCGGCCAAGAGATGAAGAGGGCGTGGTGGCGTCTCTGGTGAATTCTTGAAGTGTTAGAGGGCGTGGGGCGCCTACGATCGAGTTGTTGAAATGTTGAGGACGTGTGGCGCCCACGGCCAGAAGTTCTTGAAATGCTGCGGATGCAGTGGCGTTTTTGACCGAAGTCGGTGAAAGGATGAGGACGCGACGGAGCCTTTGTTCGAACTTGCGGTGAGGGCGAGGTGGAACCTCTGTCGAACTTGGTGAGGGCGAGGTAGCGCCTCTGTCTGAACTTTCGGTGAGGGCGAGATGGCACCTCTGTCAGAACTTGGTGAGGGCGAGGTAGCGCCTCCGTCTGAACTTGCGGTGAGGGCGAGGTGGTGCCTCTGGCTGAACTTGGTGAGGGCGAGGTAGCGCCTCTGTCTGAACTTGGTGAGGGCGAGGTAGTGCCTCTGTACGAACTTGCGGGGAGGGCGAGATGGAGCCTCTGCCCGAACTTGGTGAGGGCGAGGTAGCGCCTCTGTACGAACTTGCGGTGAGGGCGAGATGGAGCCTCTGTACGAACTTGGTGAGGGCGAGGTAGCGCCTCTGTCCGAACTTGCGGTGAGGGCGAGGTGGAACCTCTGTACGAACTTGGTGAGGGCGAGGTAGCGCCTCTGTGCGAACTTGCGGGGAGGGCGAGGTGGAATCTCTGTGCGAACTTGGTGAGGGCGAGGTAGCGCCTGCTGTGCGAACTTGCGGGGAGGGCGAGATGGAGCCTCTGTACGAACTTGGTGAGGGCGAGGTAGCGCCTCTGTACTGAACTTGCGGTGAGGGCGAGTGGAACCTCTGCTCGAAATTGGTGAGGGCGAGGTTGCGGCTCTGTCTGAACTTGCGGTGATGGCGAGATGGCGCCTCTGCCTGAACTTGCGGTGCGGGCGAGATGGAGCCTCTGTCGAACTTGGCGAGGACGTGGGATGCCTCGGAGTCTTGGACAAGGAGAGGAGGGATGGCTCATCTTCTTTTTCCTTCTTCATTCTTATTCTGTGGACTTCTTGGATTATCCGGTCGAGGAAGGTCTTTGGGTTCAACGAGGACGATGATGTGGCTGGTGGAGGCGCCGAGATGCCGAATTTCTCATTTGTGGAGGAGGATGATGATGAATCGGATTAGGAGCTCTTTTGCTTTTCCTCTTTCCATTGTTTTTTTTTTTTGTAGAAAGCAGCAGACATTTTGTACACCGTAATCAAACACTTGTATTTGCCTGACAAAGTATTTTATTTAAGATGTAATGACGTATTTGTGATTCCGGGATTGACCTAGGAATTGTTGCTAGCTTATTATTATTTTTGTGCATGTCGCATGAAGTGGGAATGTATTTGTGGTTAGTGGAGAGGTGAGGAAGCTTTGGCGGGTTTTACGAGCGGTTGGGAGGTGAAGCGGCTTTGACGGTTTCATGAGCGGCGGCGGGAAGTGATGTCTCCGAGGGACGCGTTCGCTTTGTGCTTGGCGGCCCCTCTTTTTGGGGTTAGCTAACTTTCGGGATATGTGACGGTGCTCTGTTGGATGTGGCGAGGCCATTGTCGGGCGGGCGAGGATATCATTCCTTTGGTTAGGAAACCTTCCACGGTGTGGATCGTGCAGTGATGAGAACCGATTCATGCGGGGAAGCCCACGCTTTGCTTGCATTATGGTTGCGAGAGAGGCTTGAAGCCATGCACGAGTCTCAGGCGTCTCTTTGTCAGTGGACATTTGCTCGATGACCTCTTGTCTTGGACATGGATCGATGCAGCTTGGGAGAGATGGATAGCATATCTTGGTACGCATCAGATTCGTTGGTGGGTTTCCCTTTGGGGATTGAAACTAGGAGGGCTGTCGGGAAGGTTCCTATGTTGTCGAGTTCCGTGTTTGCCTTGGTCCTCTTTACGTGTTCCGTTGCTTGTTTCCGTCGATTCGGGATGAGGCGGGAGCCTTTCTTTGGCAGGATGACATTGCCCAGCGTGGAGGTAGCTTCTTTACGCATGACGAGATCTGATGCTTTTATGTATTTTACGAGGGTATGGAAGTATTCCGCTTTCCCTCTGTGGTGCTCCTTAGATGCTAGGGAGAATGTTGTCTTGACCATCGAGTACCTGGATTGGTATGAGTAGCATATCGGGCGGACCCAGTGGTTTTGGGAGCGGGCGTGAAGCAGTGCAGGGCAAGATTGTCGTCTCCGCTATAGCCTTAGGAGTGCGAAGCTTGGTCTAACCCTCGGGATGTCATGGGAGACGCTTTGTTTGACTACGGGACTCGAGTTGACGGGCGGCGGGGAGAGGTCCCCTTTTGCGGACTCGTAGGGAGGAGATCCGAGCCGAGGCACGGGTGAACGATGCTACGAGAGCGGCGGTTCGTTTGACACGACAAGGAGGACTCGATCTCGGAATGAGGAGACGAGAACTCGCTTCATGGGGAATGAAAAAGACTTCGTTGGGGACGAGGGAGGAAAGGAAAAGAAGTGATGAAGGGCCAAACGCGAGTAGCATGGAATGACCTTACAAACACGAGTATCCATTCATCGGCATCGCAGACACATTGATTGTTAAATGTTTTAAGTCGTCTTTTAGCATGTTGTGAGTTTGAGAGTAGGCCGTGCTTGAACTCATCAAGAAGTGTTTTAAGCTGTGATGATTTGTGATTTACTTTTAAAGCTTTGTCGAGACGCAAAATCTCTTGCTTGCTTCTTTCTGAGCCTTGGTGGCATCAATTTTTGGAATTTTGTGTATTCCTTAGACCGAACCAATGAAGGCTGCCTACGTTCCCCTCGGGTGAGAGGCTCGGGTCTGCGTAGTTCGACCCTCTTTTGTGGAAGAAATGACTCGTAATGTACACTTGCGAGGGCGTATTTATTTTTGAAAAGGTGGGAACGGGTCCCCTTTTGTGTGAATGCCTTATTTGATGTAGGCACAAAAGAAATGCTTTTGGGTTTGACTCTTTTGAGAGAGTATGAGTGCTTGAAAAGCTTGTAAAAGTGTATGGAAGCCCTTGCTTGACGGAAAATCGAGTGTTTAGCTCTATTGTCCTATTTTGTAGAAAAAGAAGACTTGTCGAGACATCGAAAACTTGATTTGTTCACAATGATCACTTGTTTGCTTAAAACCCTTTGTTGATGTTCGGGTTATTCAACAATTAAACCTGATATGCTTTGATTAATCACGAGGAGAAAGTCAACCGGTATCAAGGATCGAGTTGGTGCAGTGTGAAAGAAGGTTTGTGTATAGGAGAGGTCATTGATGAGATCGGGTTTGTGGATTTGTATGTGTTTATGATCGGACCATTTACGGATGCCTACGTTCCCCTTAAGACAAGGAGCTCGGGTCGACGTAGTTCGGGTTTGAAGCTGTGTTTGGCTTTGGGGCCGGGGCATGAATATTTGCGCGGCCTTTGGCGAAAAGGCTCGGAAGGTTGAATGATGAGGCACGGGCCTTGAGGTGATTCCTTGACAAGTCGTATTTGACGGCGGTTTTAATGAATCCATTGCTTCTTGATCGTTGGCTCTGGGTCTTTGACCTCATTTATTTTTGTGAAGCTTACGCTTGAGCTTTTTTTTTTGTGTAGCTTACGCGAGCTTCTTTTTTTTTGTGCGGCTTACATTTGAGCTCTTTTTTTTTTTTTTTTGGAGCATTTGAGGGCGAAGGCAAGCCCTGCTTGAACTTTCTTGATGCGCGCGAGGCGAAGGCAAGCCCCTAAATTGTTGTCGACATGGGGTCAATCTTTTGATCTTTGAGTGACCTTTTGTTGTCCTTTGATGTTCTATAGTCGTTGACTTGGTCAAGGTGATGGTGGGGACATGTTTTGGAAAGTGTATGGCTTGATGGAGGCCTTTGTGTGGGGTATGGTAAGGTGTATGGGGAGCTGCGATTGACTTTCTCACACCAATTAATCAAAGCATTAATCATTTGTGGAATTACTTGTTGAGCAATGCAAGTGATCACATAGAACAAAACCATTTCATTAAATGTAATGTGGGGTGCAAAATAATGTCTCAAGTCTAGCAAGAAAAGAAAGAAAACTTTCGTATGGAAAATTGAAGACTTAATTACAATGTCAGGAGGACTGATTGAATGAGAACAGTACTAGAACCTACGAGGTGGGTTGTATGATTCTTTGATTTGCGTCTCTTTGGACTCTTCGGCGGTTCCCAAATTCATTTTGGTTAGAACATTCTCGGCGGCTTGGGCCCGATTTTTCTCTCGTTTGACAACATGCTTAAAGATTTGTTTAATGCATTGTTCATTAATGTGTCTGCGTCTTTATCAAGTGAATCATTATTAAGCTGTTTTGGTTAGTTAATTTATCATTTGTTAAAGTGGCAATGAGGATACTCGAAAGGTCGAACTTTTATTCGAAGCATAAAGAAGCGCAATTTTGTTACAAACACATAATCTTCGGGCATAAGGCCGTCGGACGACTCGAGAGACTTAAACTTTAAACACGACAGGACTCGGGGTCTTTTATTTTAGAAGCTAGACTCTAGGAGGCGGGGTTAGATCAAGCTTCCAGACGATTTCTTCTTTCTTTGGTTGTGGGTCATGAGAAGGTAACCCGGTTCCTCAATGGCATTTTTGACGCGCTTGAGAAGGTCGAAAGGCTTCTCGCGATGCTTTCCCCAATTGTTGTTGGGAATTGATTTCCATTGTCTTTGGGACCGCGTGGGCATTCCAACTTTCCTTCTTCAATCGGCCTTTGGATCGCTTGTTTTAGTATGACGCAATTGTCGGTGGTGTGGCGGGTAGTTGTGAAAAGCGCAATGCTTGCTCATATCCACGCTTAGGTTAGGATTCCTCGGTGATAATTCTCGAGGGGCTTGAGCATGTTACGCTTCATCAACGCCTCAAACACTTGGCTTAGAGGCATTCCAAGGTTGTCGAAGTCTTGAAGCATTTGCGTCCGGGGAGGATTGTTATTTCTCGGGGCGCTTGATCGCGGCTTCCTTGGACTCCGTTCTGGATGTAGTGGGTGCTCGGCGGCCTCCTTTCCTATGTTTGGAACAGGCGTCGAATTTGTGAGGCTGCACTGGTAGCGGTAGGAAGGAGCAAGAGTGGGTGGTGTCTTTTGTAGGCTCGGCGTCTTTTCGAACTTGGTCCGGCATTGACCATGGCACGAAGGTCGGGATAGAAGTGGTGGCTAATCAAGGCCCTCGAGAGATGGTTTGAGGCGGGAATGGAAGATATCCATTTGCTCTTCTTTGGAAAGCGGATCCATTATCTCGCTAAGCTTCCAATTCCATCTTTTGTAGAACTCGCCAACGGGTTCATCATCCTTTTGCTCGGTGGCTTGCGGATCGTGGCGGTTTGTCTCCCAGCTCAAGGTTGGCGCGGTACTTCTCTAGGAAGATCTCGGCGATTTGGTCCCACGTGGAGCGGTTTTACGCCTTTACATTGAGGAACCATCTTAGCGGCGTGGATTTGAGAGAATCTTTGGAAGTGGTCCGCCATCTGTTGAGGGTTGCTCCTTTAGCTCTCATACCCAAAGACATAGGTGTCGATGTGAGTTTTGGGCATTCCGTCCCGTCAAACTTCTCCATCTACGGCATTCTACGAATTTTGGAGGAGTGGGACCACCTTGCTCGGATCCGTGGGCATGAGGGAGTCCTTGCGGGAATTGGCTAGCTTGCCTTGCATGTCTTTCATTTGTTCAATCGGCCAAGCCATGTGAGGATCGGCGAGGTGGAGGCGGGTTTCCGTTCTCGGGGATAGAAACCAAAGATGGAGGTGGATTGGGCGATGGGATAGCCATTCGGGAGTCTGGGGAGGTAGTTGAGTGTATACCATCCCATACCTGCAGGGTTGTTGAAATTGGGGCGTGATTGCCGGGCCGCTAAGGGTTGTGTTTGGGAATTGGGGAAATGATTCATTAGCCCCGAGTGGCGGAAGCTGGCGAGGTGGCAAGCTTGAGATGTCGGGATATCCGCTCGGGATGCTGTCCACAGTGGACATGGATACTTACGATTATGGGCGCGAGAGCTCATATATAGGCGAGAGGATTGAACCACAGGGGATACCGAGATGTATTGGGATGCAGTGGAAGCGAGCACGTAAGTGTCTTTGTTGGTGCCGAGCTTGATGTGCGAGCGGAAGCTTGTCTTGGCGGGCATGTCGGGCTGCTTGGCCCAGCGCTGAGGAGCTTTGAGTGAGGCTGCTGCGTGCTGGGATCTCGTAGCTTGTCGGAGGCGGGACTGCCGATAGCCTTGAGAGGCAAGGGGAGCCGGTATGTCTTCGTCTTCTATGAGAACAAAGGTGCCGTCATGTTGGGAGCTGCCACGGTTCCTCGAAGACGCAAGGTGTCGACGATCCCGAGGCTTCTTTGTTCTTCTTGGCGCTTCTTGATGGCTTCGAAGGCTCGCAGCACCTCCTCCATTGTGCAGAGATTCCTTAGTGGCGGGGTTCCCGTTTCCCTCACCATTTGTTATACATTGATCCGTCGTAGGGAAGTATTGGGCAGTGCGGGCCAGTTGAAGCCGGAAGAGCTATCGGACCTTGTGACCTCAATGCTGAAAAGGCGGCTTCCGGGATTCTCAACCACTCTCGGTTATTTGGAGGGTGACGGGCAAGGTTTAGACACAGGAATGGCCTAACGGGATAGAAGGGGAAAGCTCACGTGGCATGCGGTTTCCGTTTCTTTTATTTTCTGATTTTTTTGTTGTTTTAATTTACTTAAAACATGTTTTCTCGAATCCTAGGTAGGTTGGAAAAGATTGCTCTTCTTTTCGCAACTATGCTAGATCTGGGTCGATGGAGACCATACGTGCGGCTATAAGCCCCTCGTTTTGCACTGTATTTCGACATCCCGGGGTGGGCGGCCCGGGCGAGGTCCTATAGTGCAAGCGGTTTCCACCGGCCTAAAAGAAAAATCGAACCTAAGGACCGAGCCTGTCATGTTCGTTTTGATGCGTTAGCCATGTGAATAGTGAACCGAGCCGGCCATGAGTCAAGATCGGGTCAAGAGTTCGGCATGACCTCTCTTTACCTTGCTTGCGCAAGGGATCTGTGACGTTAGGCGTCGGGCTAGATCATATCGTCATGGCCGACGTATCAAAGGCGCGATGACATGGTGTCATGCGAGCATGGATGTATATCGGGACGGAACATCGTGCAGGTGTAGCCGGAAATCAAGATCGGGTCAAGATTTTAGCATGACCTTTCATCGCGCTTTGCACGCAAGGGATCTTGAGTTCCGAGCATTGACTCGAAAATGGCCAGGCATGGTATATGTATCCAGTGTATGACACTGAGGGTAAAAACCAACCGCGTCTGGACAGAGTGTGACTCAAGACTCAAACGTGCGGGGTTGACGCTTGGCTAGGATGGGATGTTTGGAATGATCCCGTGCGCGCCAAGAGGCCTAGGAAGACCAAACGGGCTGCTGGCGAGACCACTCGGGTTAAGGGTTGTAGTGTGCGATGTATCAGGCGGCGGTGCGCGTAGCGTGCGGTGTAGCAAGCGGCCGGTGTGAGTAGAGTGCGGTGTAACCGAGGCGGCGGTGCGCGTAGTGTGCGGTCTCTAAAATTCCTTTTACGAGTAAAATAGAAGTTTTGAAGAATTTTAAATGTATGCACGAGATGTATATTGATGCATTTTTTTGTATTTTTATTTTTTTGTAAAATAAAAACGAAGCACGTGCACACACACAACGTGATTAAAGGAAGGGTAAAATGAAAGTTTGACCCTCATCATCGTTTTAAAAATCTTTTGTTTTGTTTAAAAGTTTTAAAACAAAATATCCCAATGGAGTCGCCAACTGAAATTACCGGATCCGGCTCGCGCGTGAGCCCGGCATCTCGCATTCGTCATTTGTTCGGGAAGTCGCCGGATCCGAGAGGCAAGACAATCGCGCCCGGCATCGGCTTATTCCGTTTTAGCGTTGCGTGTTGGAGGTGTCTCGCCGTTTTGCTTTCGCATTTGTAGAGTCGCCACGCCGTTTTTATTAAGCCCAAAACATTGAAAAAGGGCATCGGTTTAAAGATAATTTTAAAGCTGTTTTTGTGTGATGAGATTTTGAGTTCGGAGGTCGAGATGACTCCTCGGGAAGAGAATATTAGAATATTAGAGCTCACTCCGAGTAGCCTCGTAAACGAGTCTTTCGGATACCTAATATCCTTTAAATGTTGTGTGTGTGTGTGTGATTTTAAAAATGCATGCTGTATCGGATGTCTACATGGTATGCTATGTATGGAAATGTATTGAAAGAGTATAGGAAGGAAGCCTTACCAATGTTGGTTCGAGTCTGTCTTCCGCGGGGAATAGTGCTTGAGGTCGGAGTAGCGTTCGGTACGGATCGGGATTGCTTCGGGAGGGACCGGTTGTCGCGGACGAGTTTCGGCGTGAGTTGAAAGCGCAGGCTGCGCTCGGGCAGAGGTTCGGCGTGCGTGGGGATCGTCGGGATCACTCGGGCAGAGGTTCGGCGTGCGTTGTGGTGGCGGGAGTCAGGCTTTCGGCAGTTTTAGGGTCTGCGTTCGGGCGGAGGTTCGGCGTGCGTGGGGATGTCTGATCACTCAGAGGTTCGGCGTGCGTTGTGGTGGCGTGAGTCACTCTGGGCAGAGTTTCGGCGTGGTTTGGGATCGTCTGGTTTGACTCGGAAAGAGCGGGACACCGTGGGAAAGACCGAGCAAGGCCTCGGAGTACCACGAGGGGCCTCGAGTACCTCGAGAGTGCCTCGGGGCGGCGCGGGAGCGTCTCGGGAGCGCTCGGGAGGCTTCGGAGCACCACAAGGGAGCTCGGAAGGCCTCGGAAGGATCCGAAGGGGCGGGAGTGCCTCGAGAGGACTTAGAGGGGAGCCAGAAGGCTAAGGGAGGAAGAGAGAAGAGGGAGGTGTGAAAAAATGAGGAGGGGAAGCCCTCTATTTATAGTAGTGGAAAACTGCAAAGAGGTCCGTACGGACCTCTTAGGTAATGATGGATTTCCGGGATTTGAGGGAATCTCGTGGACTTTAAGGGGATTTTCGTAATGATTATGTCTGGTGCAAAGAGGTCCGTACGGACCTTTTGGCATGCAAAGAGGTCCGTACGGACTTTCCATGCTCTTGTGAATGTGATGGCAAGCTAGCTCTCGTCGAGAGCTTTCCAACCATATATGGCACGTCTCAATCGGAGTTCGTATGAAGGAGTTATGACCTCCGGAAGTTTGCCTCTGGTTTTGTCGTATGCTGGGATGGAGAGCGATCCAGATTGGGGTACTTACATTATGGCATCCGGCACAACTGTAATGCTGTGCTTCTAGCATCTGTTTCATAGATTTGGATTGTCGAATTTCAACAATGAGCGATATACTTTGCCCTAAGGTGTAAGCACTCGTATTTGTGCCTACTGTAGAACTGGGTGACTGAGGCACATCTCTATCAGATACGGGAGAGTTAACACCATCATTTGGTGATAAGAACCATAGTAGAGAATTAAGCTGACTCATTGAAAATCTGGAGTGGAGAAGGGATTGCAAACACTCTTGTATGAGAATGCTTCTCTCTGCAACTACAACGGGAGAGGCATTCCCAAAGAATTTTCTTGACTCTGGACCCACAGATGACCATGGAGAAGGAAGAATCCAGCCTTGATTAGAAAATGAAGTCTTTAACCGACGATAGAGCGTAAAGAAATCATGGTATCGTCGTTCCACCTCCCAACATTCGTCTCCGCTCCACACTCTTATTTTATAGACAGTGTATTCCTTCACACCAACCAGTCTTTCACCAAGTGAGTCATCCCCCTTCTTCTGCCTTGCACCTATTACTTCGACCCCGTCAATCTTGAAAGGGTGACGACCCAGGGGAGCACTATCATTCATACTCGAAGTTGAAGCAGTAGATCCACCAAACTTCTATAAACAGAACTATGTTTCGATTCCGGTCACCCTGGGTATGGCTTAGTGAATTTTATGTACTTGACCATGAAACCTTGAGCATCTCAAAACACGAAAACTCGTAGATCCAATACCTACATGAAGGAAAAGTCACACACTGTACATATAAATTCTTCCCAAAGCCATGTAACTACGATTTTTCCATATCCACCGGATAAATACCAAAACTTATACAAACCCTCACCTAACCACACCAAAAGATCTAAAAATAAACATGGAGATGCATCAAATACGAACTCAATATCTCTACAACCGATCAAATCTACAATACCCAACTCAATTTTTTTCCCAAACAGAGAAATTAAACACACCAATAACAGCAGTAGATCCACCAAACTTCTATAAACAGAACTATGTTTCGGTTCCGGTCACCCTGGGTATGGCTTAGTGAATTTTATGTACTTGACCATGAAACCTTGAGCATCTCAAAACACGAAAACTCGTAGATCCAATACCTACATGAAGGAAAAGTCACACACTGTACATATAAATTCTTCCCAAAGCCATGTAAGTACGATTTTTCCATATCCACCGGATAAATACCAAAACTTATACAAACCCTCACCTAACCACACCAAAAGATCTAAAAATAAACATGGAGATGCACCAAATACGAACTCAATATCTCTACAACCGATCAAATCTACAATACCCAACTCAAATTTTTTCCCAAACAGAGAAATTAAACACACCAATAACAGCAGTAGATCCACCAAACTTCTATAAACAGAACTATGTTTCGGTTCCGGTCACCCTGGGTATGGATTAGTGAATTTTATGTACTTGACCATGAAACCTTGAGCATCTCAAAACACGAAAACTCGTAGATCCAATACCTACATGAAGGAAAAGTCACACACTGTACATATAAATTCTTCCTAAAGCCATGTAACTACGATTTTTCCATATCCACCGGATAAATACCAAAACTTATACAAACCCTCACCTAACCACACCATAAGATCTAAAAATAAACATGGAGATGCACCAAATACGAACTCAATATCTCTACAACCGATCAAATCTACAATACCCAACTCAAATTTTTTCCCAAACAGAGAAATTAAACACATGAGTGAAATTTCTAATTACTTGTTACAAAATAATTACAGGTTCTGCTTAGAAAAGATGTCAAGATTTTTTTTTGAAAAATCATGAGTTTGAACTCTGTTTCTCTATATCTCGCTCTCTCTCACTTCCCCCTACTTGAGACAGCAATTAAACCATACAGTAAAAATCAGGTTCATTAAATAACATGCTCCTTGAGTTTCATTTCTTGGTTCCAAGTTTTGATTATGTTTTGGAACCCATTTTTATAAGCTATGCAACCAGTTTCTGTACTCAGTTTCAGCCAACAATTTTCATCTCTAAAAATCTCCATCTTAAAGTGATTTCTGGGCTTAGCCCAAAACATGAAAGTTTCTCCTTATGTATTAAAGTTCATTCTCGTCAAGTTTCATGTCCATATTACATGTTTAGCTTAGGTGTTGATGCATAAAATTGAGTTACAGATGTGCTGTCCTGATTATTCATCTCTGTACCATGTTCTGTTCTCATGCCTGTAACTTAGGTTTAAATTGATTTTTGGACCAAAGTCAAAACATAAACTTTGTTCCCAGAAGACTCATGCAAATGAACATATTCTTAACATGTGATTTTGTGGGTAACTATTCAGAAGGAAGCATAAAACAGGGACGGATAACAAAATAAAAACTCAAATCCCAACTACAGTCACAACACACAAAATTTACACACTTCATTATTAATCTAGTTGGGTTAGGCATTCAATCAAACAACTTATGTGCACACAAAAGCAGTGAACAACAGCAAGGATCGCAACAGATTGAGGACAACAGATTTACAACAGAGAGAGAGAGAGAGAGAGAGAGAGAGAGAGAGAGAGAGAGAGAGAGAGAGAGAGAGAGAGAGAGAGGTAAAGAGAAAGCGTACCTAAGCGATCCTTCCGTGATTTCAATTGTTCATCCAAAATTCGAATTTAAGCGAATCCCTTCAAGACCCGAACAACAATCTCCAAAACTGGACCAAATCCACCTTCACTAAACCTTGCAATGGCCTCATCTCCAACCTCCAAGGCGCCACCTGCAACAAAGGCCGTATTTAGGAGAATCAAATACATCAAATTATGAACAAAATAAACCAAAATCAAACATTTCCATTCGCACAACCAAACCCCCCAAAATCAGACCTATCATCGTCATAATTTGTCAACTTCACTTCATTTCAGTAAAGCGCCGGTACGGCATGGCGGAGGCAGAGCCGGAATCGATGGGTGTTTGATGTTTTAAGTGAGAGAAAGGAAGGGGAGATGAAGTGAAATGGGGAGGTTGAGAAACTGATGCTGTGACGATGACGGAGAGCGATGAGAACATGGGAAGTTAACGACGGTTTTAAGGAGAGAGGAAGGATTTCAGCCGTCGGATTAATTTGTCAATTTTCAATCTCAGCCTCTCTTTATGGGGAGATAAGAGGCAGTTTTATCCTCCTTGTATTGTATACTCCCTCCGTCCCATGATAATATGTAAAATTTCCTTTTTGGGCGTCCCACATTAATATATAACTTTCCTAAAATGGAAAGGAATCTTTACTATTCCCTCCACTCATTCTCTCTCCTACATTATTTTAATACTCACATCACCATTATAATTTACTATTCTCTCCACTCATTCTCTCTCCTATTTTATTTCCACACTCACAACACTTTCAATATAATATTTCCTCCTTAATTTTTCTCGAAAATCCAAAAGTCCCTAAAATTGTGGGACGGAGGGAGTATTAGATTTTAGTTCAGCGGCAGCCACACGGACACGGTTTATAAACCAAGCACGAGCTTCCCAACCCCCCCAAATACCGTCAGTTCTGGGTGGAGCCACAGCTACCGTACCAAGTGAAATTTAGGGCTCCAAAACCAATCACAAGCGCACCTCACCGATAAATTCCGGCATGGAGAGTGCATTCGCGAGTGCTTCCGCCATCAGCGACCAGCGGCAAAAGATCGAACAGTACAAGCACATTCTCTCCTCCGTCATCGCAACCAACGACCTAGAACAAGCAAAGAAATTCATTGATCACAGTTAACTACTTCATAAATCTGGCATCTTATAGGTCTATTGTATTAATTTTACGGTTGTAATTCCAATTTTTAAACCCTGATTGTTCAATTTCTCCCTTGAAATTGCAGTATTGTCGGACAATGTGCCTTTGGTTGTATCCCGGCAGCTTTTACAGACATTCGCACAAGAATTGGGGACTCTGGAACCCCAAACACAGAAGGATATTGCCTATTATACCCTCAACCAGATTCAACCTAGGGTCGTTTCCTTCGAGGAACAGGTAAGTGTCCACAGTTAACTACATTGCATTTTTTTCCCATAAAGTTTTGTGCTTTCTGTATTTGTCCGTTATAATATAATTGTACAAGCAATATACAAATAATTAAACCACATCAGTTTGACAAGTCCGGACCTTTATCATGGGACTGAGGGAGTATGCGAGTTTTAATGTTTTTACATTACATTTGTTTTGTTTTGGAAGAGTTGTCTGTGTAAAAGGTTATTGATATTTTAATCTTTATTATCAGAACTAATGTTGTAACCATAAAGTTAAGTGCTATGAACAAGAAATCCTCTCAAATTGACTATGAGTTCAGGCGCTCCTTTCCATTCAAAGAGTTGGTGCTTAAAATTACAATGATTAAGGGATACATTAATTAATGCCCTTGGAGTCGGTCATAGTTACAGAAGTGGTTGTGCTATCTTAGACTCTTGTATCACATGTGGAGGATAAGGTTGACTGCTAATGGAATTGTAGGCATAATTTCAGGAAGAGGATCAATTTCAGTGGAACATCCAAAATAGAGTAGAGCAGTGGACACTTTAAGGAGTATTAGTTAGTTAATTTATTTGATTTCTTAATTTTGTGGATGCTGTTTCATTTTAGTTTTCCCGAGAATTATGATTGTACATGCTAAGTGAGTTATTATCTCGATAATGTAAGCGCTTTTACTGCTGATTACAAAAGCTGTTGGTGATAAATGATAATGGACAAATTTAAAACCATGACGAGTTATAGTTGTCAATGAAGCAACAAGTTATTATTGACATGAATAATTTCTCATCTACCCAATATACATTCGTGCTCATGCTTCGACCAATTGTCTATAACTTGAATCTTTGGAAGTGTTGCAAAGCATGAACCAGAGCATTAACAAAAATAGTATTAAGGTCCACTAAGAATTAACCAATTTGTTTTGTATGAAGTCTTAGCACGTTGCTGCTTTTGAGTGACACGACACTTGTATCGTCCCAAAAGAAAGATATACAAAGATTGCTTATTTTTGGCACTTGAAGTTTGAATTATCCAGTTACTAGCTATGTGGTCAGCCGCATGGTCGACCACAAGGTTAGCCTCTTTAGTTCTTCCTTGAGCCAAAACACTTAAAGATTCTATCATTCTAAAGTCAATGTAACTCTATTATAAAAATGAATTTAACTAAAAATTTGAAGTGTAAAACTTTATACATTAGATCCTAAAGTCCATGTAAAATAAGATATGTGATGGTATCAATCAAATCAAGTAATAGGAGGGGTTTATAATAAGTATACCCAACAATACTATTATTGGATGTCATTAAAAATATTCCATTTTATGTGAAGTTTTTCAAAGAATTTAATACCCGGAATCAACGGTATGGGAGAGGTGAATAAGTTGTGATATCGGAGAATGTGAGTGCCGTAATCCAATCCCACCTTCCACCGAAACTTAAGTAACCCGGTAGCTTTAATATTAAAATCACTTTGGGGAATTCTCACAAGTGACTTTTTAGACCTTAAGTTGGGAGGAAAAAACTTTTTACCAGTTTCCAGGTAAGTTTGGTTTGAAATACAGTTTTCTTAACCTTTATGTGCTACTTGCAGGTTTTAGTTATTAGAGAAAAGCTTGCTGAGTTGTATGAGTCTGAAGAGCTGTGGTCAAAAGCAGCCCAGATGCTAAGTGGCATTGATCTTGACTCTGGAATGAGGTGAAGTTCTATACACAATTTAATTACTATAATTGTGTTTTACTAACTCAATGTGCTTTGCGTTCAAAATCTGCCAGAAGCCTAAACTTGATTATTAGTTTTTTTTTAATTAATCTGCAGAGTGATTGATGACGCATTCAGATTGAGAAAATGTGTGCAAATTGCTCGCTTGTATCTTGAGGTACTACGTGGTTATGTTTAGTAAGCTTACATGTTTTATGAATTTTTCTTCCATGAGTAGTTTAGATTGAGATATCATTAGTGAACACGGAGATCTCCGTCTTAGAAGTTAGGTCCGACACTAGTAGTGTAAAATATTAATATGCATTTCCCCCTTACAGACTGCTTGCTTTCTGTTTCTGTTTGCAGAAAATGGGTTAGTTTGTGTTGTACCATTGGACTTGGTAGATGTATTTAGTTGTTTCCATTTCTGCACTGTGTTTTAAGTTGAAACTTGGCTGATATTTTGTCAAGTATTGCTGGTCATTGTTGTGTTCATCTCCTTGCATTACTATCAGCGAGTTAGATCCATAAACTGACTACTACTGACTATGTGGTATTGATCATATTCAAGTTGAAACAGTTTGGCTTCAGACAGGGTTGAAGCTAGATCCTTCTGCTTTCTTGAAGTAATCAATAGGATTTATGTCATGTGGTATTTTACAGTTCAGAAACAAGTAGTTAACAGTCATTAGTTTCAAGTTAGAAACAAAATGCCACCATTTCTTTTTATAAAATCCTATTAAAAACATACTCCCTCCATCCCAAAATGAATGTCCATTTGGGATTTAAGTGTCATTTTGAAAAGATTGATTTTTAATAGAAAAAATCATAAACATTCTTCATTAATCATCCATGGTTGTACTTGGTTTGATCATTTTACGGTGGGTTACAGGGAAGGAAGATCTTTGAGTTTTCTCTAGCCTAAGTCACAGGTTAATTATTGTTCAGTTAAAATATCCATTAATTGAAACTATTTGTGATCGTTGAGCTTATTCGTGCTAAGTTATGCTGGGTGGTATATCTCGAGCATAAAATCATGTGGAGTCCCACTGAAATTCAACATGAGCTGTAGGTAAGCTAAATCGAGTTTGACCTGCTGATGGGTGTCCTATAAGCTATCTTGGCCACGGTAATATGTGATGAAAGATATTTATGTCTTCAAAATTCCCATCTCCCTCTCAGTCTAGTTGCTTTGAGCATGTACGTGTCCGTGCTTCGTTTTGAAGGTGAATCATAGCTACTGCATTAAGCTGTGATTACTTAACTGGTTCTTAGTTTGATGTCCCTAGCAGTAGTATTTTTAGTATGTTAATGTCATTGCAGTACAGAAGAACTGTTAGGATGGTTACTCTGGTCCAGTACACTTTGTTTCTTGTCCTAGCTAGTTAATTGGGCAGATTGTAGGTACAATTTCC
Organism: Adenophora triphylla var. japonica; assembly: GCA_022495995.1. Taxonomy (NCBI): domain Eukaryota; kingdom Viridiplantae; phylum Streptophyta; class Magnoliopsida; order Asterales; family Campanulaceae; genus Adenophora; species Adenophora triphylla. The sequence goes on along the minus strand of JAFEMH010001596.1, from coordinate 138,859 downwards.
CTTATATGTTTTGGCTCTTAGAATTACTATCTGGAGCTTCCTGTGAATCATAGCTTGATGTGACATTTGATTGCTTCTTTGACAGGATGATGATGCTGTTAGTGCAGAGGCTTTTATAAATAAAGCTTCATTTTTGGTTAGCAGCAGTCAGGTTGAATCGTTGAATATGGAGTACAAGGTTGAAACTATTAACTGCTCACTTGACATGTTTCCTCAGCGGTTTGGTATTGTGCTCACTGTTTTGGGTTTGGCAATTTTTGTTTTCTTATTTCAGGTTGCTTATGCCAGGATTTTAGATTTGAAGAGGAAGTTCTTGGAAGCTGCCCTTCGTTACTATGATATTTCACAAATTGAAAAGCGGCAAATTGGAGAAGAGTATGTATATGCTAGAAAAAGTTATTGTTTCTGTGAGAGTTTGTCCTTTTGGATTCTGATCTATGTTTTAAACATGCATGTATTCAAGATTTGTTTGTTGAAGACCTTGCACCCCTTGCATTTCACGTCTTAACCCTACCTTATCCTGGATTTTAGCTTCTATTGAGCTGTAAAACTTGTGCACTTGTTCTGCAAAATCGTGTCTGGCATCTTCAGAGCCTGAAATACAAACTTAGATTTGTTTTTGGTTGTTTATCTCATCGTTGTCATAATTTAGAAGTTATCTATAAAGAATAAGAATTAGATCGGACTGGATTCTATATATATATATATATATATATATATATATATATATATATATATATATATATATATATATATATATATATATTTTATTTTATTTTTTCTGAAGAAGGGATATCACTGCTTTGGGATTTCATGATCTTTCTTTCTTGTTTTATTTTGTATGCAAGTGTTATTGTCTTCATATGTAAGAGCTTTTGCATTTTTCTTATGGATCCTTGCTGTGTCATAGAGAGATTGATGAAGACGCATTGGAGCAGGCACTAGCTGCTGCTGTCACATGCACAATTTTGGCTGCTGCAGGTCCTCAACGTTCTCGGGTTCTTGCCACTCTATACAAAGTAAATCCTCTTACTGGTACATTTTAGACATGAATTTAGATTCTATATCCCATATGTTTTTAATATACAAATTGCTTTATATTTCTAGTTACTAAGGTAAATTAGTAAATGTTACTTTACTAGTAATGGATCTATTTGCTACTTTGTAGAGTAATAAATTGTGTGAAACTTTTTTATTTGTGGTTTCACTTCTCTCTCTTTTTTTTTTTTTTTTAAAAAAAAAGTAAATATGTCCATTGACAAGTCGCAAAGGGGGCGAACCCTTACAAAAGAAGCAAAAGGCCTTGCAAGATAAAAACAAAAGTAAGAAACAAACGAATGCACACTTAACAGCCCAAACTTAGCTAAGTACCCAGCCCCATCTCCGCCAAAAAAAAATCCTCAAAAGAGATGAGCACTTTGGGTAAAATTCATTCAACCAAAAAACAAAGAGCTAAGCATAAAAAAGAAAGGTTATGAATTGGCAACGCAATTCCTTGGAAGCTTCTCCTATTCCCCTCTCGCCAAAGAGACCACATAAAACAATGGGGAACAACTTCCCTAAGTTTTCTTTTCCCTTGGGAACATGAACGCCATACCAAGCATCTAAGAAACTCCTCACCGAATTGGGCATAATCCACAAGATCCCAATACTCTATGAACTCCTAGCAATATCACAATGCATCAATAGATGGTTGACTGTCTCGTCGCTCTTCATACACAACAATAAAAAAAAGAGGGAAGCCCGGTGCACCAAAGCATCCCCGCGTAGCGAGGGTCCGGGGAAGGGTCCTCACCAAAATTATTCCTCTTTTCCTCATATTATGCCCAGTAGGAATTCTCTCCCAAGTTGCTGACCAATGAAAGAATACGACTTTTAGCGGGGATGCAGACCTCCAAATACGATTACACCGAAAAGAAGATGGATTTCCCACAATGTTTACAGAAAGGCTTCACTGAGAACCTCCCGTTAGAGCTCGTTGTTCAACCTAAGTAATCTACTCCTTTACTAGGCTTGGCAGCGTAGCCAAAACACCCGAAAAAAGTTGACTACTACTCCCATTCCCAATCATAAAATTTCAACGAAAACAATGACTCCAAACGCGCTGAGTATTCATTTCGCTTCTCTTCACCGCTTTGTTTTGCTACCGTATCTCTTATCATGTATGTTCATAATATCTCGTGTGGATTTGTATGATCATTCATGCTGCTCAGCTGGGTGCCATTTAGAATCCAAGTGAAAGCCAACCTGTTAATGAATGTTTGGACATTTCTAGCATGAAAGCTTTAGTGCTTTGCTCCCACCTTTATGGTAGGTTTCTCTCAGCACCTTAAATGGTAGAAATTTTGATACTCAATTAAGTATGCAACAAATGAAGTCCTGACATAGGGGGTAGCATTTAACTTTATGGTTATTAAGCAAAGGGGGTGAGCAGGATGTCACCCTTTCTTTGTAAGAAAAAGACTAACAATTTTCAAAGTGAAGGAGCCTCAATACCACAAATATAGATCTTCCTATTGATGTCACCTGAATAATTTCGTATTTGCATAATTGGAGAAAGTCATCTACAAAAACATGTGGAGTTTGAGCATCTATTCTTCTGTAAGGAGTACACTACCACGGTGTCATCTCTTTGTTTGTCACTTTGATGAACGTCATTTTAGTTTTAATTAGAATATGAGTGTATGTGATCTATTTGATAGGGACACTCTACTTATTGTGGACAGATTGGAGTTAATGGGTGTAGCTAATGGAATCTGTGTTAGTAGTTGGATTTATATTCTTTTTATGTTCACCATTTTTTTCTTTCTCAGGACGAACGATGCTCTAAGTTGAAGATTTATCCAATTTTGCAAAAGGTACTCTCTCTCTCTCTCTCTCTCTCTCTCTCTCTCTCTCTCTCTCTCGCTCTCTCTCTCGCTCTCTCTCTCGCTCGCTCTCTTTCCCAACCAGAGTTTCTTACGTGGACTTGTACCTTCTGATTAAACCTAGTCTCTACACCCATGCATATTCACTATACTAAATATCTGGATCAATTGATCTATTTCTCATATTTACAATTTATAATTTGCTAATTGAGCTCTATCTGTCTTTAGGGACACACACATGAATGACACAAGGTATATATACACACACATACACATTTGTGTGTACATATGTGTGTGTGTATGTGTGTGTTTATACACATACATGAACATAAGTACTTTTAAAAGCTCCAATAATTGTTTTCCTTTTGTTCTTTTTTAAACATTTCTTGATTACACATCAATAACTGAACCTTTGAGTAACTTTGGTCATTTAGTTGGTCTTCCACGAAGCAGAATTTTTGCTCCTTTTCTTGAAACTCTTCTGTGCTCCCACACATCTCCACGTGCCCATTTGACATAGTGTTTTTTCATGATTTCAGCTGTTCTCCAAATCATAGGCTATTTTGTTCATCCCATGGGTTTTAATTTGTACTTTGCAGGTGTATCTTGAGAGGATCTTGAGAAAACCTGAAATCGATGCATTTGCTGAAGAATTAAAAGCACATCAGGTTCAGTCTCTCTCTCTCTCTCCCTTCGTGAACATAATTTTTTGTTGTTAAACTGCACTTGCTTAAATGGATGATATTGTTTGACTTGTAACATTTTCTACCTGTAACAGAAAGCTCTTTTGCCTGATAATTATACTGTGCTTGACCGAGCTATGATTGAGCATAATCTTCTGAGTGCAAGCAAACTGTATACGAATATAAGGTTGGAGAGACAGTAGTCATTCTCATCTGATGCATCTGCATTGGCTTTCCTTGTAGAATATCTTTTTCTTCCATGTAATTATGGTACTATGTATCTGCTGATGTTTTACTCATTTTTATTCTTAATTTATATTTGAAACAGGTTTGATGAGCTGGGCACATTGCTGGGAATTCCTCCTCATAAGGTATGGATCTAGATGGCATAGGTTTTTATTTTATTTTAGTTCATTTTATTTTTTATTTGCATGGAGATTCAGGTCCTTCCTTTTAGAGCTTCGGAAACAAAGTCGTTCCTATCCTTTCAGCGTTGTTCTTTACCCGCTGGTCATTTGTTATTGTATATGTTTGTGGCTCATAAAGGATTGTGTTGCAGGCTGAGAAAATAGCGTCAAGAATGATTTATGAAGATAGAATGAGGGGATCTATTGATCAGGTAGATCCTTTTTGTGCTTTTCATCTTTTTGGTATTATCTTGTGGACTGGATATTATTGAGTTATCTGCTGCTGGATGTGGTATTTATGTGAGTTTTGCTTGCATTAGGTTGAAGCGGTTATTCATTTTGAGGATGACACTGAAGAACTCCAGCAATGGGATCAACAGGTGATTTGTTTAGATAATTTTTCATACTTCTATCGTATAGATCCAGTAATAATGTTTCATGAAACTCAAATTTTGTATGAAGACTTTCCTTTCTCTCAAAAAAAAAAAAAAGGGAATTTGCCCCATAAGTTCCATTTTGGAAGATTTACTTCCCCTTAAGTTTCCTATTAAATTGAAATGCCCCATAAGTTCTCATGTTGTATTATGTATAATACAACATTTAGTTATGCAGTAGTTTAAAATCATAATACTGCATCCGCACCACCGCCTCCGCCACAGCCCAGCTCCGCCGCCGCCGTCTGCTATCGCCGCATGCCGGATTCCGGTCAATTTTCGCCGGAATCCGGTCAATTTTCACCGGAATCCGGCAATTTTGGCCGGAATCCGGCCGCCGGTCGCCGGAGGTCGGAATCTGGTCGCCGGTCCATGGGCTTCGGACTCCGGTCACCGGCGGCCGCCGGAATGCAGTATTATGACCTTAATTGATGTTGTATTTTCGAAACATAATACAACATCATAATACAACATCATAAAAGGAACTTATTGAGCATAGATTTAAAAAAAGGAACTTATGGGGCAATGACCCAAAAAAAAAAACTTTCGCTTGACACACTTGTTGAAAACTCCAATGTTAACTTCCATAAAATAGCAAATCTAAATGCTGACCGAGAGAAAACGTGCATAATCTTGAAATGGTTATGTGCTCTCAGCATATTTCCTCGTCGAGAAGATTGATTGAATATGTGGAGTCGTTGGATCATATGTTACGAAAGGATTCCCTTACTAACTAACCACTGTGCTTGTGAATTGTGGCAGATTGTTGGATTGTGTCAAGCTCTAAACGATGTCCTCGACACCATGGCCAAGAAGGGGTTGGCCATCCCTGTTTGAATCAGTCTTCTTTTGTTATATGTACATTAATTTATTATTCAGGATTATTTATTTTAGAAACTTATCTATTTCATATCCCTGAGTATGTTCTGTGTATTTGTTTTGTTCCTCTCAAGTAATTAAGGTTTCTCGTCGCGTTGATTCAATCTTGTCAGTTTTAAGCTATTATGGAATTCTTATAGGCACCTGACATGATTTGCTACATTATAATTCTCATATTTATACATCTTTTCCTTTTCCACTTTTCAAAATGAAAACGCAATGTTTATTTAGGGACAAATCAAAATGAAAAGTGTCCGCAATGTTAATTTTGGGATAAATCAAAATGAAAAGTGTCCGATATTTATTCCGAGACGGAGGGAGAAAAAGATGTACTTGATCTATTGTGTTATTGAAGAAATGAGGTTATCTTTTTGGAACAAATTATGAACTATACTATTGAATAAATAAATGAGGTTATCTTTTTGGAAAAAAATTATAAAGGTAAGTGAGTCTGTATATTTATAAGCATTCAGTCACTCTAAGAGAAAGTCTGTATATTAGAAACTGCGACCGTTGCCAAAGAGCTCTAGGTCGATCGGCATCCAATGCCCATTTTCATACGAGATGTCAAGGGTTCATATCTCGTCAAACGCAATTTTTAACACTTTCAAGTCACTCAGGTAATAAATTAAGGCATTCATTAATTGAAAGCCAATATATATATATATATATATAGTATAAATCATAGAGGTGTTTTGAACAGTACTATGAACAGTTACACGCGGCGACTTTACTATTTTGCCCTCACTATTTAGTCCCTTTCCCAGTTTGCCCTTAAAAAAAAAAACACGGATGTCGTACGACATCCGTTGCCTTAATTTTCAAAAATAACTTTTTCCTCCTAAAATTTGAATTTTTGTAAAAAGAGATCCACATTATATATATATATATATATATATATATATATATATATATATATATATATTAGAATGTGGCTATAATCTTAAAAAAACGTGTTTTTCTTTAAGCTTAGAAAAAACGTGTTTTGTTTTCCCACGCTAGTGCCAGTGTAAACAAATGCCAGTGTTAGTGTAACAAAGTGCCAGTGTAAAAAAGTGTCAGTGCATGTATATTAAGTGACAGTGTAAAAAGTGTCAGTGCTAGTGTAACAAAGTGTCAGTGTAAAAAAATGTCAGTGCTTTATATTAAATGCCAATGTAAAACGTGTCAGTGTTAGTGTAACAAAGTGCCAGTGTAAAAAAGTGTCAGTGCATGTATATTAAGTGCCAGTGTAAAAAAGTGTCAGTGTTAGTGTAAAAAAATACCAGTGTTAGTATTATTAAGTGCCATTATAAAAAGATTTTTCATAAGCTTAGAAAAAAACATTTTTTTTTTTTTTTTTTTTGTAATACCAACTCTAGAATGTGAGACCCGCAATACTCTTGAAAACAACTTTAGTGGCTTTTCTAGCAAAAAAAAAAAAAAAAAAAAATCAAACAAACAAACAATAGGTCTACACAAGAATACGAGTTGAAATTCATAGTTCAAGATAGGAAATGCAGGTTTTAAGAGTACAACTCGAGGAGATTTACATTTATTTATAGGGTTTTCTGGGAAACTATTATCATTGACTTTTTGCACTCTTGACTTGAGTTGACTTCCTACGGTATCAAGGAAAAACAAACTCATGGTTCAAGAGACGGAACAGAGCGTGCATTCTACGTGGTTACAAAAGCACTCGTGAAATGGGGTTAGCATCCTTGTGCACATGGCCCCATTCCACGCAGATAGAGTTCCTCGATACCAAGCGTAGCCAAACTGTTTCTGCAGTGTTATTCTCCCCACCATAACATGCAATATTCACAGGCAAGGGAAGAAAACATTAACTGCTTTTCATTTCATTTTCCCATGGGGTGTGGGGGGTTTCTTTTGTCCCAACAATAACACCAAATTTTGTTGTGGGGCCATGTGCACAAGGATGATCTACTTAACTAAGCATCGGTATGGAGGTCAACATTTCGATGTATCCTTTGCACTCTGTAAAAGAAGCTCATGGTTGATGGCTGCCAACTGCGACAGATTCTGCAAAAGAGACCATAGGTTATCAGAAATATGCTAGCATCTCTGGTTCACTTAAAAGTGCAGGGATAAAGACAATGAAGAAAAATGAAAAGAAAATCATTAGCCCTTGGTTTAAAAATAAGTCTCGCTATTCAGAAAATCGAAAATCTTATGTAAACTGAAGGTACCAGAATATTTCGAGGTTACTTATAAATTATACTAATATCTTATACTTAGAATATCTTATAGTTCAGTATTAGTTACTTATAATAGTTATTATATAGGGTAATTATTAATATTTAACTTGATAGTTACTATATATGATAACTATAAACAAACGTTCAATTTACTATAATAAGATCACTATTACTATCTAACTTTCTATTTAAAATGATGATTATTTACAACAAAAACTAAGAAAAATCGAACACAATTCTCCTAAATTTATAAGTATAAACGTTTTGATTTGTATAAAATATACTTATATTATCAAAACAAAATATTATGCTAATTTTGCTGAATTAATCTCCTGTGCTAAGCATGGATTACTTTTAAAACAGAGATAGTAATTATCATCAATCAAGGCAGGACCATCAATCTCCACACAAACAGAGATAGTAATTAGCAACACTTTTCCATTTCATATTTATCATCTGAGAATTTGAAATTTGATACTTCCAAAATGTTTTTTTCTATCTTTTTTTCTCGTTATTACGAATGAACACTGAGCAATAACTAAAATATAGTTTAAATATACTAATATAATTCTAAAATGTGTAAGTGACAATAATATCAATAACAAGTTTTACATTTATATTAGCATTACAAGTTTGCGAATTTGATAAAAACAAAATACAAAAAAGAAAAATCACCCTTTTTAGAATGAATACTTTCCAAATATTGTGAGGATGCGCCATTTTCCTAACTGCGAAATTTATTATGGAACGGAACGGAGGCTGAATAGGTTGGTCAGTGACTCAGTATTGCACGGGCAGCTTCAAAAGGAAAGTAGGCAACCCACACGGGCACCCTAGGGTGTACATGTGATGATCACCAGGTTCATGCATGAGTGCAAAAAGAAATATTTGGAATTGAATTGCTTCAACTTCTCTGTATTATTCTCCGATCAAGAAAGGTGATTTCGCATAAATTCCGTATAATCATACAAGCCAAGTTCGTGTTATCATACAAGTCAATTGACATCATCCACAACTTGACTGTTTACATATAAACTCTCTCTTCTTTTCGGGAAACCGGAAGATTCTAGATTCCCACCCCTAAACTTCAAATCTGATGATGGTCTAAAGTTAGGATCAGCAGAAGCAGGTCTGGAGTTGGTGTCAGGCGGAGCTGGCCTAAAGGAACTGGTGGCTCCACCACCATACCGGGATGGTGAGACATACCTCCTTGACGGACCTCTCAGACCTCCACCACCACCTCTCATATCCATAATATCAGTATTTCTCGAAGAAGTATCAGTGAAAGCTCTGTCATTAGAACCTGAAACTAGGGGGGCTCCATTTGCAACTGAAGTAGAAGTAAACGGGTCATCTGGGCCCCACGACGTAAGGGCTTCCTTCTTATTAGCAAAAAAATGCCATGCCCCAAAAAGGAAAAGAATAAAGAGTAAAACGGGTGTGCTCCATAACATGGTATTGAACTCCCCACGGATCACCGGAAGGTTAGACCAATACATGCCTATATACCCACTTCCAAGATTAAGGATAACCAGCTTTTCATGATCACTGGCTATCAACGGTATCACTCCACTACCCTTTTGGGTATGTAAATTCAGTGATTGATAGTTCAAAAACGATGCAACTATTTCATCAAGTCCAGCAGAGAATAGAAGCCGGGGTCCACCGCCTCTTACGTAATGCTGAGATGAAACATTATATGCGAAAATCTTTTCCTTGCTAACCACAAGTAAATACCCCTTAATGGCCTCAAAGGCCAGAGGCCCATCCATAACAAATTTCTTCTTGGATCGAACCCTGCATTTGAAATTCATTATATCACCTAACAGCAAAACATGAATCAAATCACCCTCGGAAGTAAAACCATATGCTTTTGACCGCTCAGTGGCATCAAATACGAAATTACGAGCCAAAGAGTGATTCAAACCTTCGCACTCTGACTCCCTAATCCTCATGGTCCTCAGATCCAAGGATCCTGCACCAGTCTCTGTAAGAAACAAAAGCCTCTGCTTCAAGAACGCAAGTGGCCTGCTCATAGGCACAGCCAAGCCATAAACCGATCCATTTTCCCTAAAAACCCTAATCTTGCCGCTAGCATCCACAGACAAAATGTACCTTGTTCTCCCAACATGATGAACTTCCAAGATAGTTACCCGGGACCCACTTTCCCCACCTTCAGATAATGAAAATTCCGCAACAGTCTCCATACGAAGCGCATTTAGTTCATCCCCATTTGAAACCTCCCAAATTTTATGCACCAAAATGACCCCATTTTCATGTCCCGTAACCACCATACTCTCATTCTTATAAACCGATATATAAGACAGCAAAGACGTAATAGGAGAATCTGCTGACGTATGAAACTGAAGCATAACATTACCATACCTCAAAAACACATAAACAGTCCCTTGATCATCACCAACCGCAATGTACTTACTCAAGCCCTCGTAATCCTTAAAAGGCAAAACATTAACACAAGTAGCATCTGTATTCAACTTCACAGCCGAAACAAACTTAAACCTTTCGGACCAAAACAAACTATGCTTAGTTACTGAGAAAGCCCCAACACTCGCACTATCCTCCCTAACATCACCAAAATCACTACCAACGGTCTGGATCTTTCGTGCATCTGCCACAACAATCTGTTCAGGAACAACAGTATACTTCTCATCACGCAAAATTCCAACACTAGGTGGAGAAGACTCCGAAAACCTCGATTCTAATTTAGTAACCAATTCACTTAGGTTTTTCACTAATCCTTCGAGCTTTTCCAACTGAAGTTTATGCTTATCCAATACGTTTATAGTGTCAGCAGAACCAGATTCGTCAACAGGTAAAATCTCGTGATGATTCGCATCATCAATATTTGCGAAAACGTAGGAAACGTGATAAATATGGAAGATTAGAAGTAATAAATTGAGAAAAACAAACTTGCCTGAAACAGCCATGAGAGATGAGATTTGACGGCTTAATCTCGGAAATGTTTAAACATTTGTGATTGATCTGGAGAGATTGAGATCCAAGATATGATTGGGATTGAAAATTCGTCGAATTTGAATATGTATTAGAGAGATATTTAGGGTTTTGGTTTAGTGTGGTGTTGAATCTTTGACTTGAAGAGTGATGAGAATTTAGGGCAGGAATCAGATTCTTAAGGCGAGAATATATTTGGGGATGTAAGAGAGAGAGAGAGAGAGAGAGAGAGAGAGGAGTTTATTCGTAGGAAGGAGGGATGATCGGGTACGGGCGCCATGACGGTAGAGTGACATGTCGGTTCACCCAAAATTAATTTGGTTGTTAAATAGGCCGTGAAATTGTTGAGTAAATATGTAAGTTTAAAATTTCAAAACTATCGTTGAATGAAATGATTTTATTACCCCTAAATTAAAATATATCCATTTTTATATATTTCTTTTTCTAAACCTATTGTTAAACTCATTTCTATATATTTCTTCACTTTCTAACCATATAAATGTGATAAATTGTTGTCTTAAATATTCTGTTTTCGTGACAGAAATTCGGCTAGAGTTGGATGATTTTTTGCCCAGAATTGGCCACACTCGACCGAAAAAATAAAAAAAATTCGCCCACACTCGATCGAAAAACAAAAAAAGTCCGGTCACACCCAACCAAACCATTAATAAAGTTCGGCAGCTGATGGCCGATTTTTGAAATTGGTTCGGCCAGTACCGGCCGAACTTTTGTAATTTAGGCAAAAAAAAAAATTAAAATATTTTGGCCTGTATATAACATTATTTTGACATGATTTAAAAAAAAAATAATGCCCTAAATAGAACTTCCGGCCAGTAGCGGCCGAACAGAAGAAGGATATTCGGTTGGTACTGGCCGAACTTTTTGATTGATTCGGTCAGTAATAATGGCCGAACTTTTGTAGTTTAGGCAAAAGAAAATTAAAATAGTTTGACCTATTATTTGGGTATATAACATTGTTTTGATCTGAGAATAGTGGTAAAATAGAAATAGAATTATTTTTTTATTTTTAAATAGACAAGAAAATATACTATATTTTTCATTAATTTACTTAAATAATTATAATTTATTCAAACATAATGCAAACATGAGAAGTTGTTCAAAATTAAAAAGTTTTTTTAAATATAATACAAACATCAAATACAAAGCTAAAAATAATTGTTCATTCGCATCTCAATGCTTACATAAATATGTAAGTTTACATATATAAAAATATTTATATAATTATGAAAATTAATTAAAGTAAGTTTAATAAATACATTGATTAAAAAGCTTAATTAAAAAGCTTAACATGTGCCCTTAGCTTAGGACACACGTTAAAAAAACCACATTTTTATTCACTTTAAATAATTATAAAACAATTACAATCGTGTATACCGTTGTTATATACTCCCTCCGTCCCAGCTCACTTAGAAAATTTTGAAATGACACGGGAATTAAGGAAAAGGTAAATGTTGTGAGTGTAATTTAAAAATAGGAGAGAGAATGAGTGGAGGGAATAGTAAATTATAATGGTGTTGTGAGTATTAAAATAATGTAGGAGAGAGAATGAGTGGAGAGAATAGTAATTTAAGGTTTTCATTTTGGGAATTCTTAAGTGAAGTGAGACGCTAAAAATGGAAAGTTTTCTTAAGTGAGGTGGAACGGAGGGAGTAGAAGAAACTGTCTCTTTCTTCTCTCTTGTCCCTCTAAAATAATTGCATAAAATTTATAAGTTTTTTCGATTAAGCCTTCTTTTTAATCCAGATTTGGATTTAGATTTAGATTGAGATATCTCTCTCTAAATCTACTTTTAGATCTGATTGTTTTATGTCTTTTGTTTTTAGATTTTTCATTTTAAATAGATTATAACATGGTTTGAAAGTTCGGTTGACGATTTATTGTTAACCAGGAGGCCTTAAATCATATTATTCTCAACGCTAAATATTTTTCGATTGAAAATTTTGTGAATGCCGATATATGGTAGTCTCCAGAGTTCCAGAGTATTGTTACGAAAGGTTTAAGGTGGAAGATCGAGAACGGTAGTGCAACTTTATGCGCGAACACCGTCTTTTCGCCATCCCTCTTTTTATATTTTTTGTGTGCTTGTAAATATCATTGTAATGACTGATAATACTTGGGTTATGCCTCTGATATTTGTAGAGAATCTACTATTTTTTTTTTTCCCTCTGTTACCTTTTCTTCACTCCTTTATTCCATATCATCAAATCCAAAACTCAATTCTTTGTCATCAGCGGCAGAAGTTAAATCCTTCTCATAATCGAAACCCTCATATGAAGACTGAGACTGGTTCTGCAAACTGAACTCTGGGCAAGGAAAGAAGATCATTGATCGATTTAACCGGAGACTTCTTAGGAACATCGTTTTTCCTCAAGAGTTTGAGCCTCGGATGATGTACAGGAGATGGTGGTTTATCAAGTGTCGAAAACTCTTACAAAAGTCTGAGATTCTACCTTAAAACCAATTGTTACTAAAGAGAGTGGCCCAAAAATCTGTGTTGGTTCTCAGGTTGAAAAAGGATTGGACACAATCTAATCCTTATTCAACCCGAAAAAAAAAAAAAAAAGAAAAAAAAGAGATAACTGGTAAAAGATGGAACAAAAAAGGTACAAGTATTTGCAGATTATCAGTACCATGATAATGTCATACTGCTAGACCAAAAACCTTGGACAAGAATTGCAACTAAAATTTTAATATACAGCTTTGAAGGGGCAGAATATATGAAACCTATGACCTCCAAGACACTCAGCCCATCCAATGCTGCTTGTTTACATTTCAAAATCCCAAGTACTCTCTGCCATCAATCGCGGCACTTTCGACTCCTCTGCCAAGTTGAGGGATGCTGAAACCTGACAATAGTGAAAGATCAAGAGTATTAATAAAAAGCTTGAAGAAAAAGAATTCAGATTTCCTATACCAGTGTACCACCATTGATTCTAGGGTTAAAGTCGGTGCTCACCCCTGAGCTTTGGCCATATATCGGTGCCCACCTTGTAACCGAAAATGAAAATGTGAAGGAAAAGGGTGGACATTGACATTTGGCCAAACCTCAAGGGTGGGTGTGGGCACTGAATTTAACCCAATGAATCTACGGCTTAGATTATTCCATGACATCATCTCTAACAATGCAGGACTATAGTATCATTAGCATTCCCTCTATCCCCAAATGAGCGTTGAAAAAAAATTGAATTTGCTCTTGATCAAGAGCAAATTTGAAACTTTTTTCGATATTCATTTAGGGACGGAGTGAGTAGTACACAATTTAGTACAGAAAAGTGATAGAGAAAGTCTGTACTCTAAGAAAAGAGAGATGAATAGCTAATCTATTAATTGAGATGCTACAAGACATTGGCATTTTGTGGGGTTACACCCAATAATGCAACAGATTAGTTTTTGATGCACATCGGACCACAAGATAAATGTGATTTAGGTTTAAAGGGCATTGTGTTATGAAAGTAATTTGGTTAGCTAAAAGCTCACCATCAAAGGCCCCACATTGGAAGAAGTCAAACATTTAAGGATATACTCTCTCCGTCCCGCCCGAAAGGGCACAAATTTCCTTTTTGGGCGTCCCATTTGAAAGGACACAACCCAAAAATGGAAAGTTTTTTATTACTTCTTTATTTGTGGGACCCACTTGTCATACTCTCACAATAAATATCCACTAACTATTCCCTACCCCACTTTCTCTTTCCTACATCACCTTTCACTCACAACATTTATTCCACTATACTCCCTCCGTCCCACGTTAGTTGAGACTAACTTTTTGGACACACCAATTAAGGAAAATGAATAAGATAATGAAAATGTGTGGTAGAAAATGAAGAGAGAGAATGAGTGGAGTTAATAGTAGGTTGGTTGAATAAATTGTATGGTGAAAAATGAAGAGAGAGAATGAGTGGGTGAGGTAGGGTGAATATAAAATATTAAAATTTTTGCCATTTTGGGCAGTCTCAACTAACGTGGGACGGCCCAAAAGGGAAAGAAGTCTCAACTAACGTGGGACGGAGGGAGTATACTTTTTCTCTTTCCTACGTCACTTTTCTTAATTTCCGTGCAAGGACACAAAAATGCCCTTTCGGGCGGGATGGAGGGAGTATGTGTGTTTAAGTTTTATAGGAGACTGTGTTATAGAAGTATTTTGGATAGCTAATAAAGCCCACCATCAAACTCCCACACTGGAGGAAGTCAAACATTTAATGGATATACTCCCTCGATCCCAAAATGTTCTTCCTACTTTTTTGTTGTCGATACGAAGGTACTTTGAGCAATAATTTTATATTGATTTAATTATCATATTGAACATCTAAAAGTTGTTATTGATAGTATTAAAAATGATGTATCAATAACAAGATTTAAATTTTCATTCGAATAGTTAAATGAACCTAAATTTATTGCTAAAAAAACCTTTGTAGTAACAGCAAAAAAATGGGAAAATCATTTCGGGACGGAGGGAGTATTTGTTTTAGGTTTAAAGGACATTTTGTTACGAGTACAAAAGTATTCTGGTTAGCTAAAAGCTCAATATCAAAGATCCCACATTGGAAGAAGTCAATAAGGGATATGTACTTACCCTCGTAAGTAATCAATAAACAAAATTCATCACTTTCTGACTTGTTATGCCCAAATACAAGTTAAGAAGTTAGAATACCAGCAATTGCAAGTGTAATTCACAAACTGAGACTAATCCAACAAAATATACTGAAAAGGGACTTTTGGGAAAGGAATGAAGCATGCAACAAGTTTGATGCAATCATATATAAATGTATCAAACGAACATCATTTCAACAAATATTCTAAGAAGATGGTTCCCAAACTTTCCCATTATGTAAAATTATAGTATTTGAAAGAACTAAATCCAATTTGTAAAATCAAAAACTATGTTAAATAATTGTCTTCTCATTCTGTTGTTTGTTGCAGGCATGGAATGATGGAATGGTTCGGGAATCATAATAAATAAAAATATAAAATAGCACCCCGAAGTGAAATCAAAGATTCTATGAAGATGGCCCCCAAGCTTTTCCTTCGATGGGCATTCAAATGCTCTTCCATTTCTTGGTTATCTACCAACAGACTGATGGAATGGGGTAGCCTAAAGGTCCATTATTTTCTTGCTTGATTCCAATCTACCAAAGGATCCCTTCATTAAAGGTTAATGTCCTATATGATGTTGCAATGTCATGAAACGATAGATATGATAAATAACAAGCAAAAGATCACACCAGAGAAGATCAGATATCAGACACTGCCACTGAGACATTGAGGCGTTCACAAAACTGTGATAATTTTGTAATGTGAACACACAATATCAATTGAAAATGACCTTCTGACGAAATAGCTGCTTCTAAAAGAAAGAAAGACCAATGTACCTATACCAGCTAATTCATATTTTCAAACGCGCCACATAATTGCAAACAGTGTTACTAGTTATGTCTTAAAACAAGTCTTTAAAGCACAGAAGAAGTAACAGGTCATGAGAATAAGAGGACCCTTGAAATAATATAAGAAAATAGTACTCCCACTATCCCAAAATGAATGCTATTTTTGAGAAGTTACTAAATTCTCCCTCGTCAAACAAGAAGTTTTACTTCACACTTTATGATGCAATATAATGAGATCATTAATGATTATAATGTATTATGCTACTAAAAATGCTTAAATATCAACTTTCTTATATGCCCCTCAAAGAGAAAATTGGACATTCATTTTGGGACAGAGCAGTAATAACAATAATCAGCTAAAAAGGATTACAAAAGCGCTATTCACTGTAAGTAAGAGCCATCAATGGTAATGAACAAACTAGTTAGTTAAGAATACGACAAGTGTCAACAGCATGATTCAACCCAGACCCCCCTTCGAGTGGAATTTGCTAGCTCTGACTATTCTTCCCTATGAAAGATGAAGTGAACAAACACTTCTAGTAAACTCTTCTCAAGATATAAAGACCTGAGCAAGTCATAAGATAAAAATTTCCTAGACAACTAAGGCTGTGAGATACCCATACTTAATTGATTAGGAGTAATTTAAAATGATCATACCAATCTAGCGTCACTATTGTGCATAATACAAGAGCAAATTTGAAAAAAAAAAAATGGTCATTCATTTTGGGATGGAGAGAGTAATTTTTTTCCAAAAGGTCCTTGGAAATGTACAAAACCTCCAAACAAGGCACCATACCATACTACAATTCAGTACTTTCTCATAGCTTCACAAAAAAAAAAAAAAAAAACTTCCATGAAGAAACTTAATCATCATTCATAGGAATCAATGCCTTAATTGTATGATCAATCGTTGTGGCAGATCAAATTTCTTTGACTACAGCCAAATACATATTGCTGCTCTACGATTATGATCGGGAAATGGGTTCACTTTCAAAATGAAAGCTTACAGCCCCTATTTGTTGAATCGCCTCACTATCAAAGTAACTTTACCAAGAAAATGAAATCTAAAAGGGTTCCACAAGCAGAACACACAGCAAATTCAAGTTAACTACAGCTTGAAAAGGCTCAGTGACACAGTCAGACAAATCTTTGTCTCTATATAAGGAGGTGGGATGATAAAGTATCATGAATGCCACATAGCAGACAAAGCCTTGATAAATAACACACTAAACAGACTGTTGGGAATTGTGATTATCTTAGTCCATCTGAATAATCATAAAGCCCAGCTTTTTCTTTGAATTACAAACATCAAGAATGAATTTCCCTATAGCAGCTAGAAAACAGGCTTCTATGAGCTTTACTCGCATTGTTTTCAAACACGCTGCAAAACTTAAGGGCCTCAAAGTTTTACTCCCTCTGTCCCTAAATGAATGTCCAAGTTCTAAAAAATTTTGTCCCAAAATGTCTGTCATTTTTGTGAAATACTTCGTCCCTAAACACTTTTTTACCAAAAAAAAATCGCTAGTCATTTTATTATCATAAAATTAAATGGTTATAAAGTGGATAACAAGACTATTTAAGCATCTTTGCCATTAAAATGAATAAAAAGCACACATTTTCATAGTGTCCCTTAAAATGAAATTTGGACATTCATTTAGGGATGGAGGGAGTATAAAACAAGTGTTTTACTAGACATTAACCCTTTGCTCAAACGAATTGAAGAGATACTCCCTCAGTCCACCCACCCACCCACACACACACACACACACACACCCCGAACCAAAAAAAATTGTCTCATTTGACTGGTCAAACTTTTCAAGTTTGTGGATTTACTTGTTTGTAGTCCCCCTTAAGTTGCGCTAAAAATGTATCCCCTTTTTAGAAATGGGGCAATGTTTTAAGATAAATCAAAAAGAAAAGTAATAGAATGTCTTTTTGGACTAGAGGGTCGTGTTCTAAGAAAAACGCAGCATCACACAATGTCAACATATTCGGGCAAGTAGCTTAACCATTATAACAATGACTGACATAAGTTCCACTGCTCACTATAGCAAAGCCTATAATTTCCCTACTTTCTTGGACTTTAAGCCAATATAAGTGTTAACACAACTTAGGCATACCTCCTAATCTCCTATTTAGTATACTACAACTAGAAAGCCGACGCAATTTGGAAATAAATACCTAGACAACGACTAATAAGGACACGTGCGCGAAAATGAGATCTAAACCATCTTAAGTTGCTAGTGTAAAGCAGCAATCTTAAGACAAGCAAGCAGCATTTCAACATCACAATTTGTAAGCATTTCGTCAAATCAAATCAATCGACCACATCAAATTAACAAATTGTGCTCATGATCTAGAAACAACATACCTTGTAAGATCCATTTATCTTCGAACTCCTCGACCAATCCAGGGCCAATGCCTTGCTTGACGTCTGATAAGAAACCTTAAACAAATTATCCCCATATGCAGGGACCTTCCGGGACACCGCAAAATCCCATGAATTTTTAGCCACATCATAGCTCTGGTCAAATGTGGTCAATCCTCCATGGACATAACTGTACTTCAACTTGGCATTTCCGGAACCAAGAACGTGATTAGCCGACACCTTGTTGGCTGCATCCAAAACTAAAGTCCCATCCAAAATCGTCCTATTATCTCCCTTACTATGTATGTAAGTCAAATTCAATGGCTTATCCAAAACCCTAATTGAGTTCATAAACTGAAATCTGAAATCCTACAACACAAAATCGCAATACAAAAAAACAATCAATTTTGACAAATTAATCGATGCAGATGTGTGTAATTATATGCCGGGGATGAAACTGGGTTTACCTTTTTGGGGACGTTGTAGTCGAAAATGAAGAAGCCTGGTTTTTCAACGGTCAGAGCTAGGCCATTTAAGCTGGGGCCGTTTACCAGGGTAGCATCGGTCATGGATGCCCGGAGTCTGACATTGCCGGCGTTGAAGGTTAGGGTGGCGGCCGAAGCGGCCGTGTTTTTTTCGGTATCGTATTTGGCCTTTAGAGACGTCTTCATTTCGTCAGCTGTTGCGGGAGTTGACGACTGCCAACGTGTTTTTGAGTTTTCCACGCGAACTGGTGGTGGGCGGTATTTACGAATTTTTTGAGGTTGTTTTCTCCGAACAACTTTATTTTTTTTTTTTTTTTTTTTTTTTTTTTTGATACGTCGAGTTAGTTCTGACCACTACTATCGACCATGATGTCCTCCAATGGAGGTAAATCGCGGATACGCCCAATGATGGCGGCAAGACTTTATACTTTCCGAAAGGAGCCCTCCTACAACGCATAGTTGAACTCCCACATTTGAGGCTGCAGTTTCAAGAATGCCGCTTCCTTAACTAAATGGATGTGCCCGGGGGGCTTCAGGACCCTGAAATCCAAGAAAAAAATTAATTCACAAGAATTTCCCTTGAGGGGAATCGAACCGGTGATCTCTCCTACGTGAAGCCACCCAAGATACCATTGGATCATGGCCCATTAAGTTCTCCGAACAACTTTATTGTTTCGACGGTACGGTGCTGGACTAGGTTCGGCCCTACCCAAATAGAATTGTGTTTCACTACAATTAGCCTGGCCCGACCCTTTTGTTGACTAAACCAAAAAAGTACAATTACGGAGTAATAATTTTTTTTTAGCCAAAATCTTAAAAAAATAAATGCGGTTTTTCTTAGGTTAGAAACGTGTTTTGATTCTTTCGATAGTACTAGTATTAGAGTAACAAAGTAAATTTAAAAAGTGTCAATCAATGTATTATTAAGTGTTAGTGTAAAAAAATGTTAGTGTTAGTGTAACAAAGTGCATGTATAAAAAGTGTTAGTGCATGTATTATTAAGTGTCAGTATTAGTGTAAAAAAGTGTCAGTGTTAGTGTAACAAAGTGTCAGTAAAAGATTGTCAGAGCATGTAGTATTAAGTATCAGTGTTAGTGTTAAAAAATGTCAGTATTAATGTAACAAAGTACCAGTGTTAGTATAACAAAGTGTCAGTATAAAGAGTATCAATGCATGTATTATTAAGTGCCAGTGTAGGATAAAAAAGTGTCAGTGTTAGTATAAAAAAGTGTCAGTGTGAAGAGTGTCAGTGAATGTATTATTAAGTGTCGGTGTAAAAATAATTTTTTCTTAAACTTAGAAAAAACACGTTTTTTATAAGATCAACTCTTTTTTATATAAGTATAAATTATAAAATAATAATTGGGAATGAAATAAAAAAATAAAAACCTAAAATTGACAATATTTTTTTAAAAGTAATCATTTATTTAATATCCATTTTTAAGAAGAAGGTGATTATTTGCATTTTCAAAATAATAACATTTGACTATCCAAAAGAGATGATAGTTTAACCAAAAATGCAGTTGTAGCCACAATATATTATCAGCACGTCGAACTGGATGATGAGATAAATAATACTCCCACTGTCCTATAATAACTATAATAACTTGCTCTTTTACTGTTTGACGCGAGAATTAAAAAATACACTTAAATAAGAGGAGAGAGAATGAGTGAAGGAGGTATTGTGAGTATGAAAAGTAAAATAGGATAGAGAATGAGTGGGGTGAATATTAAGAGGATTGTTGTTGTGAGTATGATAAGTGGGTCTCATTAAATATAATAATAATAAAAAATGTCCCAAAATGAAAAGGGGTAAATTGTTATGAGATCCCCTAAATGGTAAAATGGGTAACTTATTATGGGACGGAGGGAATATAATGCAAAATAGTTTTGTCAATCTTCCAACAAACATCTTTTCAAATCATTTTTTTTTCAACGCCCCTACACTATTTCAAAACAAAAATTTGTACATTACCCAATATTGACATTTAAAAAATATCCACGTGAAAAGTATTCAGTTTTGAAAACCCGACAAACAAGAGCACCTGGGTCAATGAGAAACCACAAATCAAGCGTATTAAGCATTGCAATGTCGAAGGGTTGTTAGTTGTGAAAGCTCAAACCACCGAACCTTTAAAGCACACAAAATCCATGTCAAAGTCTCATTATTATCACTGCCGCCTTTACCTTACTAAAACGGATTCATCATTTATTTCAATTCATAAATATGTGAGAGGGACTGGGAAAAGAAATACATACAACACCCCTCGACAAAATAGAAAGAATACAAAGACTTTCAACAAATGAGAGAGAAAATTCTCGATAAATAAGAGAAAAACAAGGCGCATCAAGATGTATGTCAAAACTCAAAACTATGATGTTGCGGATAAAGTGTCATTGAAGACCAAAACTAAACACTCACATAAACATCGTGATCAACATAAACATCATATAACAAAAGATACATCAATCGCTAGCCATAACATATGACAGTATGAAAGAAATTTAAATTATATGGGAGAGACGATGTAAAAGACATGAATATAATGGGAGGATGAAATTACGGAAGATAGTCGAATCGTTCAAAAGCCCCAATCAAATGAATAAAAATGTCAAATTTTCAAGATTAAATGGGCAGATTTCCTTCCACCCTTGTCATACAATAACTATTAGAATATAAGATGATAGACGAAGTCAATTCATACATAGAGAGATAATTAATATGAATGACTCAATTTTATTATGTTACTAGAGGTACATATTTATAGGGCTTACAAAGAGTTAGAATCATATTCTAATACAAAGATTGAGTTATCTATTATAAATACATTAGAAAGATTGAGTTACCTATTCTAAATACATTAAAATATTTAGAGTCATATTCTAATACAAACAATATACTATAGAATATAATATTATGACAATATTATATTCCTAATATGATCCCGCTAGATGGACGATCCTTGAATAAGTCCAATCTTGAAGAGTGATTAGATGAACCGGGTTTGATGGAGCCGGTAGAGACGAGTGTGTTTCCGAACGTGTGTGTTTTTTGATGTGATGTGGTCTTGTTGCAAGGGTGGTGTTTGTGGGGAGGGCCAAATAGGTGGAAGATGAATAGATGATGGTAATGGTTTGGGGGAATGGAATGGCGGCGACAAAGGATCGTGGACGATGAAGGTTGAAGGAGGCTGCAATGGTAGAAGAAGAAGAGGGTGTGTCTATTAAAGGGAAAGGTTGGAAAGAAGAAATTAGGGCATTTTTAAGGTTGACAAAATATAATACTCCCTCCATCACATTTTCAAGGATCCTAGGCCTAGGTACACTACAAGAAAAAGCTAGGAAGTGTTGTGACAAGTAATAAAGAAAGATAAAAGAAAAGGCATTGAGAGGCTAGTGGCCTTAATTCTTTCTAACTAAACTCTCAAAGTCCATTCATTCTTTTGTACTTGTTGTTGTTCATCACCCAAATGAATTCTCCTCTCTTTCTCAACATTTCTGTCTTTGATCATTCATATTGTTCATGCAACTTCCCAGCAACAACTCTGATCACACCTCTAGGTATTACTCTCTCTCTCTCTCTCTCTCTCTCTCTCCCTCCCTCCTCCCTCCTCTGGTATATGTTGTGACGACCCCAACCCTAGGCACTTATTTTAAATATTAAATTATATGCTTTTAATATTTATGTCATCTTTATATGTTCAATTATATCTTTATATTCTTAAGTTAGGATAAATTGGGTGAAAAGTAAATTTAAATCTCATAAGAATTTATTGGACATTAAATAAATAAACTTGGGAAAATAATAGAAATGGAAAAATGTTAAATGGTGTAGGGAATTTAAATGAGTAGGATAAATTAATGGGATAAAGATTTATTTTATTTTTAAGTTAGAATGAAAGCCTTGCTAATTTCCATGGGGGGCCATTTTTGTAGAAACTCCCTCCTTCATGCCAAGTGTCCATCTTCCACCTCCTCTCTTACTCCCTCCACCTTTTGGCCCCTACACACTCTTACTACCCTCCCTTCTCCCTCATTTTTCATTGATCAACCTAGAGAAAATGTGGAGACTCCATTGAAGCCCCTTTCCCCAAGCTTTGCTCCAAGACATCTCTTCATCAAAAATCAAACCTAAGAGCACCTTTGAAGTGGGATGATCTAGAGGAAACCTTCTAGCTAGAAAGAGCAAGCATTTCCTTCTAAAATCCAAGTAAGTTGTTATGACTTCTCTTCTCATGAATGTTCATGAATATTTCTTGTGGTTCTTGTTTTTATGTTGGTGATTTCTTGCTTGGGAAAACTATTGGGAGTTGAATGTGTTGATTTAGAACCTTGTTGGGTTTGTAGAAATATTGTGAGTTATGGAAGTTGAATGGATCTAGGTTTAAGACTCGATTTCATGGAGTTAAAGGAATAGATTAAAGTTACCCAAGTTGGAAATGCCCTTTAGGTTCATAACTTAGGATGCATTTGGTTGGACATTGGGTTTCTTGGGATTTTTGTGTTGATTTACTGCTTGTTTTTACGAATTACGGGCCGAGGACGAGTCGTCCCTTGGACGAAGGAAGTCGTGACCTAAGGGGACGCCAGGTTCGGTGGGGGTAAAGTGGGGACGAGTCGTGCCCCTGGGGGACGAGTCGTCCCCTGGCCAGATTTTCTCACCTCAACTTTATAGCTATTCAAACCTAATCAAACTCGAACCATAATGAAATCCTTTTAACCTAGATTAAAGTAGAATACTTTGGCTTCACAATGACGTTCTAAGTGATTAAAATGGAATAGTGGAAGTACCTTAAATGTTGCTTGGAAAACGTTAGATAAACTAGTTTAGTAACTAAACAATTATGATCCCAACTTGGTAGATTTCCCTTAGACCTTTCAAGAGGCTATGTATTATTGTATAATGACTTTGTAGGATGGATTTATGCTACTTCCTTGCCTTACATTGAGTTCATATACATTGTTTCTATTGCATAGTGTATTGAATAAAGGTTACACTATGATATTGGTTGGACATGAGTATAGTTTACCATGTTGATATGTTGCCATCCCTTTTTGTGGATTTTATTCAAGTAACTATTATGTGCTTGATTATGTGTGAGTCAGCTGACGTTGGGGGTATAACATAATACGGTCAATTATGGAAGTGTGACCTAATGTGACCGGATTATGTTATATCTGTGACCGTCCCCTCCTGTGGCCACGGGTTGGGGTATAGCGTCTGTATTGAGCCAAAAGCCTTACAGAGTTGCTACTGTCTTATATGGTTCCCTGAAAAACGGGTCTTATAAGACGTGAGTATTGCTTAAGCAGCTCACTGTAATTGGAGTATTATTATACCCAATGTTGTACGACTACTGTTCAGACGGGAAAAGGTAAACCAAGGTAATGGAATGTGTTTATAGCTTTCCCAATGTGTTATGTGTGACTTGTTATATGTTGCATTTATTTGGCATATTGCTGCATCCATAATAGCTTCTTTGAGATTTATTCTCACCCCTCTCCCTTTACTGTTTTAGATCCCGAGACAGGAGGACCGCCCAAGTAAGGACGGAGAGGAGTTTGGAGTAATCTTTTGGGGTATTGTCAGGGTATGTTTAGGGTGACGTATAAATTGTATTTTGGTAATTCCATTCTTGGAGTTTGTAATTATAAATCTTAAACTTTACGTCATAACCTTAAATCTTTTGTAACTAAACAGTTAACTATTTTCAAAGTTAGTTATCTCCTCCTCCGATGTGGAGTAGAGTGGAGTTCTTCTGAAATGTTATGTTATTCATGTTCATGTTTGAAAGTCAAAGTAAAGTTTTAAAAGTTTAGTGTTTTTGGGTTAGTTTGGGGACGCTCCAACTCGGGACACGTGTAGGTTCCGGTCGGGGTCCCCACGGTTGGTATCGAGCTCGGTTAGAATTCTTGGGTAGAGTCTAGGCGAGTGAGTGTGTGGTAGCCGACGTCGAGTGTTTAATGCGGGAGTTTGTTGTAATGGCGGGAAACGAAGGTGATCCGAATGCGGGTTTGGGTGGTGTTGGTAATCCGAACGCCGAGATGATGGACATGTTCCGAGGGTTCCTTCAAAGCATATGGCAACTCGAATCGAATTTGAATCAGAATCTAGGCAGACAAGGGCAACATGGGTTGGAGAAGTTCGTGAAGATGTCTCCTCCTAGCTTCAACGGAGATCCGGATCCGGTGAAGGCTGAGAGGTGGCTTGAGGCTATGAACAAGATTTTCGCGGCTATGGAGAGTACTGATGCGGAGAAAGTGAGATGCGCCGTTTTCAAATTGGAAGGACCAGCGGAGCATTGGTGGCAAGTGGTAAAGGATGGTTGGGACCGAGATTTGACACCGCAGACTTAGGAGAACTTCACGCTCAAGTTCCGAGATCACTTTGTGCCGATGGTTACTAGAGACAAGAAAGAAGGCGAGTTCCTGAAGCTGGAGCAAGGGACCATGACGATAGCGCAGTATTCGGCAAAGTTCACAGAGTTGGCCCGATATTGTCCTCATTTGGTGCCGGATGAAGAGAGGCGAGTTTACAGGTTTGTGAAAGGTTTAAGAGTTGAGTTTCGGAAGCAGTTGTTGACGCATGCTTCGCCAATTTCCAAGCGGCGGTGAATATGGCGTACCGGATTGAGAACGACATAGAGGAGCATCGTGGTAAGAATGAAGGAGGAAACAGGAACAGATTTCGGGGTCAAGGATCGGGCGAGAATAGAGTGCGAGAGGACTTTCACCCCGGGAGCGAATCGAGGAGGTCATGTGGCGGCTCCGGCAAATCGTGCGACTTCCGGTCAGCTTGGGACAACATGTGGGTTTTGCAAGAGGATAGGGCATTCGGAGGACAAGTGTTGGAGCAAACAAGGCAAGTGTTTGGAGTGTGGATCGCCGGGCCATTTCAGGAGGAATTGTCCCAAGTTACAGAATAAGCGGCGACGGGTGCGGATTCGGGGGTCAAGGAAGTGGTGTGAAGAGAGATGTTGATGGGAAACCTAAGGATAGAGTCCAAGGTCGTGTGTTTGCTTTGGGTCGAGGAGAGGTCGATCCTAATGCCGTCATTAGAGGTATAGTTCTGTCTCGGGAGTTAAGGCCCGCATTCTTATAGATCCCGGGTCTTCCCATTCATTGTGGCGTCTCATTTTGCATTCTCATTGCATATCTTGCACGAATCTATGCCTTATGTGTTAGAGGTCTCTACTCCTATGGGAGAGAGCCTTGAATCTTCTTTGATATATCGTGGATGTGATGTGACTATATGTGGGCATGTATTGCCGGTGGATTTGGTCGAGCTACCAATCCGTGATTTTGATGTGATCCTTGGTATGGATTGGTTGAGTCAGTGCCATGCTTTGGTAGGCTGTCGTAGGAAGCGAGTCTCATTTGCTATGCACGATGTGCCTACATTTATATTTGATGCCGATAAATCTATGTTCGGGTTACATGTTATTTACGCCTTAAAAGCTAGAAAGATGCTATCTAAGGGTGTACGGGTTACTTAGCTTATGTGGTAGATTCCAATAAGAAGTCTCCCGAGTTAGCTCATGTTCCGGTTGTGAGTGAATTTAGTGATGTGTTCTCTAGTGAGTACTCTATGCCTCCGGATCGTGAGATAGAGTTTTGTATTGACTTAGTACCCGGTACCGCTCCTATCTCTAAAGCACCCTATAGAATGGCTCAGGTAGAGTTAAAAGAGTTGAAGGTCCAATTGCAAGAATTGTTAGACCGAGGTTTTATTCGTCCTAGTGTGTCTCCGTGGGGAGCACCGGTCTTGTTTGTTAGGAAGAAGGATGGTACCTTACGATTGTGTATTGACTATCGTTTGTTGAACCAAGCCACCATTAAGAATAAGTATCCTCTTCCTCATATAGATGATTTGTTTGACCAACTCCAAGGTTCCGTTATCTACTCAAAGCTTGATTTGAGAAGCGGATACCATCCGTTGAAGATTAGGCCGGATGATGTTGCTAAGACAGCTTTCCGTACTAGATATGGTCATTATGAGTTTGTGGTGATGCCGTTTGGGTTGACTAATGCTCCGGCCGTGTTTATGGATATGATGAATCGTGTCTTCAAGCCTTATCTCGATAGTTTTGTGGTGGTCTTTATTGATGATATTCTTGTGTATTCTAAGTCCCGGGAAGAGCATGAGAATCATTTGAGGATTGTCTTGTCCGTTCTTCGTGAGAAGCAGTTGTATGCTAAGTTCAGTAAGTGCGAGTTTTGGCTTGAGCAGATTTCTTTCTTGGGGCATGTTGTGTCGAGTTCGGGGATTTCCGTGGATCCTGCAAAGATTGAAGCCGTGGTTAATTGGAAGCAACCTTCGACCGTGACCGAAGTCCGTAGTTTTCTTGGTTTGGCGGGGTACTATCGGAGGTTCATTGAGGGGTTTTCTCGGATTGCTACTCCGTTGACTAGGTTGACTCGGAAAGATGTATTGTTTGTGTGGGATTCCAAGTGTGAAGCAAGTTTTGATGAATTGAAGAAGAGGTTGACGACGGCTCCGGTTCTTACCCTTCCGAGTGGTTGCGAGAATTTTGTTATTTATAGTGATGCCTCGAAGGCGGGTTTGGGATGTGTGTTGATGCAGAATGGGAAGGTTATTGCGTATGCCTCTAGGAAGTTATCACCGGCGGAACAGAATTATCCTACTCATGATATGGAATTGGCGGCGATTGTATTTGCGTTGCATAAGTGGAAGCACTACCTTTATGGGGCGAAATTCGAGATTTTCACCGATCATAAGAGTTTGAAGTACCTATTTACCCAAAAGGAGTTGAACAACCGGCAAAGAAGATGGTTAGAGTTTTTGAAGGATTTTGATTGTGTCATATCCTATCATCCGGGAAGGCGATGTGGTGGCCGATGCGATTAGCCGAAAAGGCGTATGTGGCCAGGCTTGACCTTGAGTTCTCGGGAGTTGAAGAGTGAAGTGATAGTTGCGAATGTTCGAGCCGTTCCGACATTGTATGGTGATTTGAAGGAAGCTCAACAAGAAGATCCGGAATTGAAGAAAATTTGTGATCAAGTGCAAGATGGGAAAGCCGGGGATTTTGCTTTGAATCGAGATGGGATTTTAACTTTCCAAAGGAGAATTTGCGTTCCGTCATCGCCGGAAATCAAGAAGCGTGTTTTAGAGGATGGCCATAAGTCCAAGTTTGCGATTCATCCGGGGAGTACCAAAATGTATCAAGACTTGAAGCGTGGATATTGGTGGAATGGAATGAAAAGGGAAATAGCGGATTATGTATCTAAGTGTTTGACGTGTCAACAGATTAAGGCAGAACATCAAAGACCGGCGGGACTACTTCAACCATTGGATATTCCGGAATGGAAATGGGAAGGAATTTCGATGGATTTTGTTTCGGGTTTGCCTCTCACCGTGAAGAAGATGGATGCTATATGGGTTATTGTAGATCGGTTGACAAAGTCGGCTCATTTTCTTCCGGTATCAACTAAGTTTTCGTTAGAGAAGTTAGCCCAGTTGTATTTGAAGGAGATTGTGAGACTTCACGGGGTTCCGGTTAGTATTGTTTCCGATAGAGATCCGAGGTTTACATCTAGATTTTGGAGAGCATTGCATGAAGCTTTGGGTTCTAAGTTGTGTTTTAGTACCGCGTTTCATCCTCAAACCGATGGTCAGTCAGAGAGAACTATTCAGATACTTGAGGATATGTTACGAGCTTGTGTGATGGATTTCCAATTGTCTTGGGAGGATCATCTACCTTTAGTGGAGTTTGCTTACAACAACGATTATCGATCCAAGTATTGAGATGGCTCCGTATGAAGCTTTGTATGGTAGGAAGTGTCGATCTCCGATGTGTTGGGACGAGGTTGGTGAAGCAAGACTTTGGGGCCCGGATTTGGTTCGAGATTCTACGGAGAAGATCAAGGTGATTCGGGATAGATTGAAGACAGCTCAGAGTCGACAGAAAAGCTACGCCGACAATAGAAGACGAGATTTATCATTTCGGGTTGGTGACTTTGTGTTCTTGAAGGTTTCTCCGAGGACGGGGATTAAAAGGTTTGGTAATAAGGGTAAGTTGGCTCCGAGGTTTGTGGGACCGTTTGAGATTCTAGAGAAGATAGGGGAATTGGCTTACCGGTTAGCGTTGCCTCCGTCTTTCTCTTTGCTTCATGATGTGTTCCACGTTTCTATGCTTAGGAAGTATTGTCATGACCCCTCCCATGTTTTGAGCTCTCCTCCCGATGATGTCCAAGCGGACATGTCGTATGTTGAAGAGCCATTAAGAGTATTAGAATTCCAAGTTAAGGAGTTGAGAACCAAGAGTATCCCGATAGTAAAAGTCCTTTGGAAGAATCACACCGTAGAGGAAGCGACGTGGGAGCTAGAGTCGGAGATGAGAGCGAAATACCCGTGATTGTTTGAAAATCCAAGATGCATCTTCTTTTCGGAAGCACATCCTATAAGGACTCCAAGGTTAAGCGTGCTTGACCTGGGGAAATTCTAGGATGGGTGACCCACTGGGAAGTTTCTCAGTGAGCACGTAAGTGAGGACAACACGTGCTGGAAAGACTTGTGGTGGTTTGTGGGGATAGTCCGTCAAATCTGATAGCGTTCCGACCCGGTCTTCGGGCTCGGGGCGTTACAAATTCGGGTCGAATTTTCTTTAAGGGGGAGTGAGTGTGACGACCCCAACCCTAGGCACTTATTTTAAATATTAAATTATATGCTTTTAATATTTATGTCATCTTTATATGTTCAATTATATCTTTATATTCTTAAGTTAGGATAAATTGGGTGAAAAGTAAATTTAAATCTCATAAGAATTTATTGGACATTAAATAAATAAACTTGGGAAAATAATAGAAATGGAAAAATGTTAAATGGTGTAGGGAATTTAAATGAGTAGGATAAATTAATGGGATAAAGATTTATTTTATTTTTAAGTTAGAATGAAAGCCTTGCTAATTTCCATGGGGGGCCATTTTTGTAGAAACTCCCTCCTTCATGCCAAGTGTCCATCTTCCACCTCCTCTCTTACTCCCTCCACCTTTTGGCCCCTACACACTCTTACTACCCTCCCTTCTCCCTCATTTTTCATTGATCAACCTAGAGAAAATGTGGAGACTCCATTGAAGCCCCTTCCCCCAAGCTTTGCTCCAAGACATCTCTTCATCAAAAATCAAACCTAAGAGCACCTTTGAAGTGGGATGACCTAGAGGAAGCCTTCTAGCTAGAAAGATCAAGCATTTCCTTCTAAAATCCAAGTAAGTTGTTATGATTTCTCTTCTCATGAATGTTCATGAATATTTCTTGTGGTTCTTGTTTTTATGTTGGTGATTTCTTGCTTGGGAAAACTATTGGGAGTTGAATGTGTTGATTTAGAACCTTGTTGGGTTTGTAGAAATATTGTGAGTTATGGAAGTTGAATGGATCTAGGTTTAAGACTCGATTTCATGGAGTTAAAGGAATAGATTAAAGTTACCCAAGTTGGAAATGCCCTTTAGGTTCATAACTTAGGATGCATTTGGTTGGACATTGGGTTTCTTGGGATTTTTGTGTTGATTTCTGCTGTTTTTACGAATTCTGGGCTGAGGGACGAGTCGTCCCTTGGACGAAGGGAAGTCGTGACCTAAGGGGGGACGCCAGGTTCAGTGGGGGGTAAAGTGGGGACGAGTCGTGCCCTGGGGGACGAGTCGTCCCTGGCGATTTTCTCACCTCAACTTTATAGCTATTCAAACCTAATCAAACTCGAACCATAATGAAATCCTTTTAACCTAGATTAAAGTAGAATACTTTGGCTTCACAATGACGTTCTAAGTGATTAAAATGGAATAGTGGAAGTACCTTAAATGTTGCTTGGAAAACGTTAGATAAACTAGTTTAGTAACTAAACAATTATGATCCCAACTTGGTAGATTTCCCTTAGACCTTTCAAGAGGCTATGTATTATTGTATAATGACTTTGTAGGATGGATTTATGCTACTTCCTTGCCTTACATTGAGTTCATATACATTGTTTCTATTGCATAGTGTATTGAATAAAGGTTACACTATGATATTGGTTGGACATGAGTATAGTTTACCATGTTGATATGTTGCCATCCCTTTTTGTGGATTTTATTCAAGTAACTATTATGTGCTTGATTATGTGTGAGTCAGCTGACGTTGGGGGTATAACATAATACGGTCAATTATGGAAGTGTGACCTAATGTGGCCGGATTATGTTATATACGTGACCGTCCCCTCACTGTGGCCACGGGTTGGGGTATAGTGTCTGTATTGAGCCAAAAGCCTTACGAGTTGCTCTTGTCTTATATGGTTCCCTGAAAAACGGGTCTTATAAGACGTGAGTATTGCTTAAGCGCCACCTGTAATTGGAGTATTATTATACCCAATGTTGTACGACTACTGTTCAGACGGGAAAAGGTAAACCAAGGTAATGGAATGTGTTTATAGCTTTCCCAATGTGTTATGTGTGACTTGTTATATGTTGCATTTATTTGGCATATCACGCATCCATAATAGCTTGCTTGAGATTTATTCTCACCCCTCTCCCTTTACTGTTTTAGATCCCGAGACAGGAGGACCGCCCAAGTAAGGACGGAGAGGAGTTTGGAGTAATCTTTTGGGGTATTGTCAGGGTATGTTTAGGGTGACGTATAAATTGTATTTTGGTAATTCCATTCTTGGAGTTTGTAATTATAAATCTTAAACTTTACGTCATAACCTTAAATCTTTTGTAACTAAACAGTTAACTATTTTCAAAGTTAGTTATCTCCTCCTCCGATGTGGAGTAGAGTGGAGTTCTTCTGAAATGTTATGTTATTCATGTTCATGTTTGAAAGTCAAAGTAAAGTTTTAAAAGTTTAGTGTTTTTGGGTTAGTTTGGGGACGCTCCAACTCGGGACACGTGTAGGTTCCGGGTCGGGGTCCCCACATATGTACATGTTAGATGGATATAATCCTTTATCACATGTTGATAATCCTTAACTTTCTCACTCAGTTTAGTTCTTTTGATTGCATTTTAACTTTGGGTTGTATGTGCACTGATTCTGAGGAGTTATATCGGAGGCACACTAGTTCTGTTCTTAGGATGCAAAGAAAGTGGAGAACGAGGAAAAAATAATGTAAATTTCGAACTCATCCAATAACAAAGCTATCAGAGTGAGGGTTCATTGATGTATATTAGGCTCAAAATTGGGGCTTACATCAACCTAGTTATATACCAACAACAACAACAGCAACATCAACAATAACTCACAACACCAAGAACAAAATATAATATATCGGAGTACTAACATTATTGAGTTAAAAAAAAAAAACAGAGACTGAAGCAATACCAACGACAACAACAACAGCAACATCAACAATAACTCACAACACCAAGAACAAAAAAAATCCAGAAATTAAAAGTAAATTAGAAAAGGGGAAAGAAATGTATACTTGATTGTTGTTGATTGAAGAAATCAAAGCTCAATTTCCCAGGCTGGAGGAGAGAGAGAGAGACTGAGATACGCTAGAGGAGAGAAAGAGAGACTGAGTACAGACCAAGACCAAGAACAATAAAAACCAAAAAATTAAAAGTAAATACCAACCTGCTGATTTGGAGGAGAGAAAGAGATCTTCGTGCCCTAGCTATGGAGATCTTCGTGCCCTAGCTGCTATGGAGGAGAGAAAGAGAGGGAGAGACAGAGACTACCGCGAAACTGAATAGGAAAATTTGGTTTTCCGGTATTTAATAACATATACGACGGATATTGTACACCGCCGTAAATAATACACATTATTTACGGCGGACGCGTATTAACCGCCGATAATAGTTACCTATATACGGCGGCTACTGATATACCGCCGTATATAACTTCATTATTTACTGCGGACGCGTATTAACCGCCGATAATAGTTACCTATATACGGCGGCTACTGATATACCGCCGTATATAACTTCGATCTCATACACATACATACATGTGAATATATACGTATTTACTTATTTACGGCGGTCTATACCGCCGTATATATTAGTTATATACGGCGGTATACATAACCGCCGTATATATATGATATATACGGCGGACGCGTGTCCACCGCCGTAAATGAGCGCCGTAAATAACCTCCTTTCTTGTAGTGGTAGTATTTTACTTTATTTAAGAATTTTTTTAAAAAATAATAAAAAATTGCAAGTGGATAAAAGATTAGAGGAAAGAGAATGTAAAAGTTAAAACATTTATGATAAAATCTCTTTTTGATTATTATTTTTTTTAAATATGTTAACATTATAAAAGCATAATGAATGGTTTTTTTTTATAAATATATTTACATCATAAGGGTATAAATGTCCTAAACATTGTTCAAAATTTGACATTTATGAAATAGGACTCTAAGTCTGGGACAGATCAAAAGAAAAAGTAGGACTCTTGGAGTGGGACGGTGGGAGCAGATGAAAATGAAACCCTAGAGAGATGAATTACTCTCTCCGTCCCGCCCAAAAGGGCAATGTTTGTGTCTTACACGAAAATTAAGAAAAGTGATGTAGAAAAGAGAAAAAGTGTATAGTGAAATAAATGTTAAGGTGATGGAGGAAAGAGAAAGTGGGATAGAGAATAGTTAGTGGATATTTATTGTGAGAGTATGACAACTGGATCTCACAAATAAAGAAGTAATAAAAAACTTTTCATTTTTGGGTTGTGCCATTTCAAATGAAACGTCCAAAAAGGAAATTTGTGCCCTTTCGAACGGGACGGAGGGAGTATATTTTAAAAAAGGCCCGTTTAGAAATGGGCCACTTAAAATAGTTTGATAAAGGCCTGCATTCTTTATACCTGGGCTTGCATCCACCACCCACAATTCTCCCTTCTAATTTCTTTGTGAGTCTTACTGCAATACGCACCAACTGAAACCCTAGCTCCCTTAAACCCTATTTATTCGTTCCTTCTTCTATCTCCATTTCGTGTAGCAGCCATCATCGAAGGTATTAAATTAATCGATTTTTCCCCAAATTAAATCTGTTCTTCGACCAAAATTACAGCTTAAATCCAGAAAATTGCTTTGATTTCATAATTCATTATGCCATTTTCGTTCATTTGATTCATGCGTTCCATTTTCGTTTATTTGATTCACGTTTGCTGCTCTTCAAATGAATTTCAGCTTTATTATATGAAATAGATTTGATTTCATAAGTATATCTTTAGCGTAGATATATAATTTATATGTATAAATTAGCGTATTGCATCTGTTTTACCCTCTCTTTGATGTTGCAAATTATAATGTGTTCATGGAGATATAACTGATGCATAAATCGAATTCAGGATGGCTTACCAACCCTTTGCATATTTTTAATTTAGATTGCTTTGGAGTCAAATGGATCATCCTAAATCCCTCCACTCTTAGTATTAGATTCATAATTTGATCTTGTTTGTACGTATCTTCGTCTTCGTGATTTTGTAACCAATGGCAAATGACGAAAACAACAATTTTATGCTTAATTACTGAAATATATTGTGGACTACAATCTCCGCTTATTATCTGATGCCATTGTTTTTCATTAAGTAGATTTTGTTTTTACTTTGCGAAGTGCATATTTTTAAATGACTGTTTCGATAGCGTTTGTCGGTATATGTTACTCCCCATTCCTATAATAATCGTTGCAATTGACTTGTCAAAATCATTACGTAATTAAAATTACTCTTTAAGAATGTTTTCGTGTTTAGAAATGTAACACTTATTCGGAAATAATATTGGGAATGCAAATGATGCTACTACAAAATGCTTATACTACATACTGAAACGGATGTAGACAATATCTCTCTGCTTATTATCTGATGTCTTCCCTTGAACAATGAATTTAGTTTTTGGACTTTGAGTTGGAAGTTACTGCACAGATTTTATTACTAAATCAAAATTGGGGATTACTTTTGCTTAGTTAGGGATTTTAGTTTATAATTTAAATCCATGTTTATTACTATTCAGCTAGATAACATTGATTTCTTGTGTATATTAATTTGGTTAAGTTGCTCCTTTGGTGACCATAAGGTCACGGATTCGAACCTTGGCGAACAGCCTCTTGGCAATTGTCAGGGGAAGGCTCTAGCAAATGGTTCCCTCTCTCAAGTCTCAACCCCCGCTTGGCGCACCGGGGTTTGCCCTTTTTTTTTTTTTTTTAAGAATTTCTGATGTAGGCCGAGTGTTATTTTTTGTGCATTTGATTCAATGATGATAAAAAGCAGACGGGCGGTCTGAACTGATGCCATGTTGATTGTCTGCAGCAATTCCAACCGTGGAATGTATCTGAGAGTCGCCTCTAACACGAGAATCTAGCTAGTCATTGTGCCTTTGTGTTTTCTATTTCTTAGTTTTGTTCATAGTTTTGAAGAAAAAATTCACTGGTATTGATTGACTCTTTGCTTGTATGCCATGATGAATTTGCTAAATTATGTCTGGACATCTGAGATTCTGTCTGTGATATTGTGATATGTTGCGCAAAGTTTCTGAGCATTTGCAATAACCTAAACCCTAAACCCTAAAATTCTAAAAATCTTTCTTTCTTTTAACTTAAATTTGGTGTTTTGTTTGCACTAGTTATGTTCATTGATTTAGGTTTAGAGTTTTTGGCATGCAAGGCAAATCTGCAAGTTGGCGATGACACTTTGTGAAATAATGAAGTGGAAGTGAAACTTAATGACCTTTGAGAATTTCATTATTTACCCCCGCAGTTCAAAATAATTCATTTGTCACTATCTTGTCAATTAACAAAACAAACGATAAGCCAAAAACTTGTAAAAAACGCGTTTTTTGTTAACTTAACAAAAAACGTGTTTTAAAATTACTTAAAAATCCGTCTCTCTCTCACAAAACACAATCACGCTCACTACTCTCTCTCTCTCTACACGGGATCCTCTCTCTCTAAACGCAAAACACAAAGCTCGCTCCCTAATCGTCTTCTTCCTCACCATTCGTCGGCGATCGATCAATTTCATATTGAAATCAGAAGAGCAAATTGACTTTTCCAATTCAGAATAAAGGAGCTAATAAATGAATTGGTTCAATTAATTCAGATTTCTTCGTCGTCAATGGACGTCGGAATTGTACTGGAAGGGAGTTCAATGTCGGAGATATCTTACCTTTTCGTATTGCAAATGGCCAATGGTGTAGATCTAAAACGGCTCAATTAACGGTAGGATAAACACCGATTACCGAAGCTGTCTTTCCGGCTGGTTTTCTGGTGAGATTGAGACGACGATGAGTGAACAAGATAAGAAAATGTGCTCATGGCTATGGCGGCGGGACTTGTAGGAGGGAAGGAGTTAGTTGGATAATGATTTTGGGATTTTGAGAAGCCAATCCTCTGCGTGTGATGGGTTGGTGGACTGGGTAATTAGATGCCCGTGTGTGTGTGTTGTGGAGTGCCAGTCCATGTGTTTTGGAGTGCCAGTTCATATGTTTATGAGTGCCAGTTCATATGTTTATGAGTGCCAGTGCTTGTATTTTTGACAACCAGCAAAAATTATTACCAGTATTTTTGAGTGCCAGTGCATGTGTTTTTGAGTGCCAGTGCATGTGTTTTTGAATGCCAGTTCATGTGTTTTTGAATGTCAGTCTATGATTTTTTGAATGCCAGCAAAAATGATTACTGATTTTGAATGCCAGTCCATGTTTTTTTGAATGCCAGTTCATGTTTTTTTGAATGCCAGCAAAAACAATTACCAGTGTTTTTTGAGTTCCAGTGTGTGTTTTTGAGTGCCAGTGTATTTGTTTTTGAGTGCCAGTGCATGTGTTTTTGAATGTCAGTGCATGTGTTTTTGAATGCCAGCAAAAATGTTAGTGTAACAAAGTGTCAGTGTTAGTGTAACAGAGTGCCAGTGTGAAGAGTGCCAGTTCATGTATATAAAAGTGTCCGTGTAAAAAGTGTCAGTGTCAGTTTAACAAAGTGCCAGTGCCAGTTTACACTGGCATTTGGTTAAATTGGTACTGACACTTTTTTCACTGGCATTTTGTTACACATGCACTGGCACTTTATCACACCGGCACTTTGTTTAACTGGCACAAACGGGAAAACACGAAACATGTTTTTTCTAAGTGCCAGAAAAAACTCATTTTTTATAAGACCAACTCACAAACGATGGTTAAATTTAAATATTAAATTTATTTGTTACTTCAAAAATATTAAATGTAATATACAATGTGGCATACTTATTATTATATTAGAATAATAATTTTTACTATTTTTATTATCATATCAAAATGTGAAATAATTAATTATAAATTGACATATCAGTTATTATATTATCTGAATATATATTCTAACAATTTGTTATTATTTTAAAATACATTTTGAACGAAATAAAAGTGACGTGCTAGGTTCAACGAACTAAGCTCAACATTTTAGACATCACAAACACACTACTACTATTGAATGGGCCGTGGGCGTTGTGATACTATTGAATGGGTCCGTTCAAAAGGTTTTTTATTATTTAATGGTGTAACAACGTATTTTTTATTGTTTTAAAATATACTCCCTTCGCCCCAATAAGAGTTGCCCAAAAAATGCCTTGCACGAAAATTAATAAAATGGGTAGGAAGAAAAAATGTTGTGAGTGTAATTTGAAAATAGGAGAGAGAATGGGTGGAGAAAATAGTAAATTATAATGGTGTTCTGAGTATTAAAATAATGTAGGAGAGAGAATGAGTGGAGGTAATAGTAAAGATTCCTTTGTCAAAAAAGGAAAGTGGAAGCTATTAACGGGACACCCAAAATGGCAAAATGGAAAGCTACTATTGGGACGGAGGGAGTATTTATTAGTTACCACAACTGATAAATGTATTTATCAACTATTTTAACTGAAAAGAAAAAAAAATTATAGTATCACAAATTATATTTTTCTTTTGCAAATACTCCCTCCGTCTCAAAATGTTTGTCACATTTGATTTTTTGGTTGAACTTTGACCATAAATTTATGAGAGATTAATCATGTTCATGAAATTTTAAAAGTTGTTGTTGATAATATTATTAATGGTGAATCAATAGAAATTTTTAGAATTTCATGAACATAATTAAATTGCCATATATTTGTAGTCAAAGTTTAACAAAAAAGTCAAATGACAAACATTTTGGGACGGAGGGAGTAGTATTTTTTATTTTTTTTTTAGATAGTTTTTTATATAAAAACTCCTTAGTCTAGTCTAGACCACCAGATGGAGCACAATTCATGAATACTATGGATTACTAGTAATATTTCACATAAATTTGTGTCGGCGGGCGGGTGCCTTGAAAAATGTAGCCTGCCTCAGTCTCAGACTGCCCGTGTATGGGTGGCTAATTTGTCATGTGACCAGCGCCTGTGACTTTGCAGTGAGTTCTACTCAACTTTTGGCACAACTCTAACAAATTGGACGCATGAAAGATCATTGTTATGTGTCAAACGTGCGCTAATAGTTACAAATCAAATGGAACATAAAGATAGTGGAAATTGGTGTTGCAGATTTTATGCTACTTCAATTCAGTGGCGGACCTTTCAAGGGATGCATAAATACACTATAAAACTTTGTATGAAAAAATTAATGTCTAATATGAGACTCAAATTCACAACTTTCAACTCTAAATTCAGGCATCTTAACCACTAAATCACACATAATATTTAATTAGGAGGATTCACTACCGGCCCTTTAGCTTGCCTTGTGTCTGCCCCGCTTCAATGTTCAAAATCATGATGATATGGTCCCCTATTTTAGCACTCCTTCATTCTATCACATTTGATTTTGTAGTAAAAATAAAAAATCTGATCAAATATTAAAGTCAATCTGTTCATTCTAATGAAATTTTAATAAATATAATTGATAAATCATTAAATAATTTTTCAATAACAAATTAGCATTCCATTAGGATATTGAAACTTATATATGATCAAAATTCACTGTGTTGATCACAAAAGTCAAATGTGATTAATATAAATGGGACAGAGAGAGTATTAAAAGGATTTTATTTGATACCGACAATCATATTGCCTGGTGGTAATATTGCCTGGTGGTAAGTAGAGCCGTCAATACGGAAATATGGGACGGGACGGAATGAAATTATGTTGTCCCACGACGGAAACGGGACGAGACGGGATGGGACAAAACGGGACGGGACTAAAATACTCCGTCCCCATCCCGTCCCATTTGGAGGATGCGGGATCCCGCGGGACCCATGCGGGACCCGTTGACTAGGAGGGATAAGCGTTGACTAGGCGCAAAAATTAATATCCATAAATATAATATCAACAAGAAACTCCAACTTCAAACTACATATTTATACGACATAACATAAGTTACATAACACAACTGATTGCAGCAAGATTGCATTTGCTGCAAGCACTCAGCCTCTTGTTTTTTCACAGTCCAACATGCCAGTTGTTTGATACCTTGATAGACCATTAAATAGTACTACCAATAACAACTTGTAGATTTTTATTTGGGTAATTAATTAAATCCTTAGTCAGTTTAATCAAATTAACCAACAAAAAATGGGACTATCTTTATTTGACGGAGGGAGTATTATCAGTCGATATTCCATTGCTCAGCTTTGCTTAACTTGCAGAGTTAATTTGGTGAAACCTGTTACTAATAACAGAACCTCTAAAGTTGAGATATATGATAAGAGTTCCAATTAATTTTACAGATTTCTGATGCTAAAATCACTATCTATCACTGACCCAAAATCTGGAGTTACGGAAAATTTGATAATTATATCTAGGACACCGGAGCAGACACATGCTGCACAGAGTCTTATTCAAGCATTTGTAATCATTGAAACTGAGGCTCATTGATCTTTTATACCCAGGTATTCATCTTATGTTCATGTTTTATTGACGAGCTCTTTCGGTGGCGGACGCAGAAAATTGAAAATTGAGGAAGGGGGTACCTAAGCATATCTGAGATCAATACGGGATAACGGGACGGGACGGGATGAAACTAAGTTGTCCCGTGACGGGAACGGGATGAAACGGGACGGGACTAAAATAGTCTGTCCCATCCCGTCCCATTTGTATGGCGAGACGGAATGTCCCGACGGGATCGTCCCAACTTGACGGCTCTAGTGGTAAGGTGATTTTTGAGCTTAGTCAGAGGCCTTGTGTTTGAGACTTTGAGTTATGAGATTTCTCACTTTGACTCAGCTCTCTACTTTACTTTTTGATTATAATTTTATGAAAATTCTAATATTTAATACAATATTAAAATTATTATTAATAATATTGTGAGTTGAAAAAAAAAGTTGTTGATGCCGTAAGAAACGTGTTGTATCAATCTCTGTCCAGCAATAAGACTGATCTCCTAGCTTTGATTGACCTGAAACAAGGAACCCACGACTAGCCGAAATGGTCTTCGGCTTAGACCCTCGAGCGTGAGAGTAAGTATGGTGTATAAGCTGGTAAATTATAATGAACAAAGTGTATTCAGAATAACAAATAGCAATTACCTCAAAACCGTTGATGTTGTGAAATATTTATAGGCGTTGATATGAGTTATAATTGTAGTATGATTGTATGAAATCCCTAGAATCGTGGATCAGATTGTGTAGGAGATCACGTACGTAAATAACTCCTGATTTGTAGGACTTCTGTTATGGAAAGAATTATAGGCACGTTATGACTCTGTAGGTCGACGTACATATTATAGGTCGAGGTCACCTGCTTAGGTCTAGATCGACCTGACTGAATGATCTAGCCGGATAATGCCCGTATGAGATAAGGATCGTATGTCAGACAAAGTTAGGTCGGGATCACAGTGGTCGGACAATGAACTAGGTCGACTGATCTTTGATGCCATGCCGTGGTCCTTATAATAATTGGGCCGATCTACTAAAGATGTGGTGGCAATAATGTTTGAATAGTTGAACTTTGTTCGTTGAGCCTAGCCCGTCACTTTTATTCTGTTCAGTTGTATATATGACAAGAAAGATATGCTTTCAAATAGAGCCCACAAATTAAAATATTAAAAATGATAAGTGAGATAAAATAAGTAAAATAAAAATAAAAAGTGAACATTTCTGGAAAAAAAAAACTTACTATTGAAATGCTTCTAAAAAAATATTTCCTCTATTTTATCTCAAACCAAACTTATTTCTTTTTTGGTTCGTCTCACGTCATATTTAACTACCCTAAATAGCAAAAAAAAATCTTCACTATTCATCATACTTATTTTCTCTCCTACTTTTATTTTATACTCCCAACTGTTAGAGTTATAGCATAAGATATGTGAAAACGTTGTGGAGAGGTGTTAAAGGATTTTCACGAAGGAAAACACTCACAAGGTTGTGGAGAAATTCTGCTAATAAAACACTCAAATATTATTATTTACAAATTAAGTATTTATACTAGAGATGTAGTGCTTCTCAAGCTATTTAAGATATATCAAATAAGAAAACTATAAAGTCACTTTGTACAAGTAGGAGTTCACCCCTCACCTGTGGGTTTGAGTTTTCTCATGAAAATAGGGTGAGTCAAGTATAAACAATTTGACAGTTCCCTACAAGGAGCATGGGGTTTTAGTGTTTTAATTGAAATATGTTAAGCCAAGACAATTTTGGTAGTTTCCTATAAGAAGGGTGAGGTTATAAGTTTTTTTTCATTGAAGTTATGTGAGCCAAGATAATTTTGGCAGTTCCTTACAAGGAGGGTGAGGTTTTGATTTTTTTTTATCAAAATTATTGTGAGCCAATACAATTTTGACAGTTTCCTCTAAGGATAAGGAGAGTGGTTTTTTTTTTTTTGTGTGTTTTTTTTTTTTTTAAGGGAGATAGAGGAAGGAGATGTCACAATATCATCGCCAATTTAAAGAGGTCAATAGAGGAGAAGGGAATGACATAATAGTATTGCCAATTTGAAGTGACAAACAAAAAGAGAAGGAGACGACACAATAGCATCGGACAATTGTTTATCTCCTTTGGAAGAAAAAACAAAACATTATTTTAAAAGGAAAAAAAGATGAACAAGAGTAGCGGAAGCAATTTGAGCAATAGGAAAGAAGATGGCCGTTTTATTTTTTTTTTTTGTGATTGAGGCAAGGGGTGGGGAGGGCTTGAATAAAAAACGCTTGATACAAAATAAAAAAGAGAAAACGAATGACGTAAATGATGAAAACGTAGAAGAGAAAAAGAAGTTGATTTAAGAAGGAAGTTAGAAGGGGTGTTTGTGGGTTAGTTTTGAGGGCGAGGAGGAAAATATATAGGAGAGGCCACTGAATATGAAGATGAGAGAGACATGGGTTTTGGGGAAAAAGAGGGTTTTGGTTGGTTTCTATTAAGGAGGATAAGATTTTGAGTTTTTATCGAGATTGACAAGTAAGATATGAAAGGGAGGGTTGAAGCTATACGTGTCCAAAGTTAAGCGTTAACCGGCTAACCGTAAGGTTATTAACCGGATTTTAACCGCCTAAACCGTTAACCGTCTAACCGACTTAACCGCCTAACCGATAACCGTGTAACCGAGGTTAACAAAGGTTAAGAATTTTTGACTCCGGTTAACCGCCGGTTAACCGCCGGTTAATTAACCGGTTAACTTAACCGTTAATTAACCGTCGGTTAATTAACCGTTAAGTTAACCGGTTAATTAACCGGCGGTTAACCGTATATCCGTTGGAATTTTAAAAAAAATATCCGTTGGAATTTTAAAGAAAATAGCCGTTGGAGAAATGACCGTTGGGCTTGGGCAGGGCGGCCGCCTGGGCATGCGAAACGGCAGAAGCAGAAACAGCCAAACAGGCTTTAAAAGCCTTATAACCGTTAGTGAACTAACGGGATTCATAAAAAAAAAAAAAATATATATATTTGACAAATTCTTCACCTATAAATATCACCTCCCTCCTACCATTTTATTTCCACCTCAATTCTCTCTACTCTCTCTCTCTAAATACTCTAAAGCTCATACTCTCCCGTTAAGTTTCAATAGCATTTTCAGTTAGTTTTCTAACGAAATTTCTGTTTTTTTACACTTTCATCCATTTTTAACTTACACACTTCGTTTTTTTAATTTTTCTACCACAAAAATGGCTTCACCTCATAGACCCGGTAAGGATAAGGAACAATATGTTGGTTCTTCCTCCGTAGACGCAAATGATGCTTTAAATGATGCTTTTTTTGACGATTTTCCGCAAAATGAAGAAGAAACCGTTCCAAGTAGTGGTGCTACTACGGCTAGGAGGAGGAGGGGAGGTCGGCGGGGCGGAGGTGGAGCTCGTGGTGGTGGACGTGTTAGAGAAGCAACATCCGACACTTTTACCATCCATTTCACAAAAAGGCAAATCACCCCCGACGACTTCAACAATTTTACCGTTACTTGCAATTATTGTCAACAAATTTACCAATTCCAAAAAGGTGGTGGGACGGGGTCATTTATGTACCACATTCGGACACGACATCCCGATAGGCTAACAAATCCGAGTACTCAAACTCAATTACGCAATCTAACCCAAACCCAAGGTTCGTCTTCTTGCTTATTTAAATTTGATAATCTTGTTTATAGGAAAGAATTGGCAAAATTCGTATGTGTGAAAGGACTTTCTTTTAATTTCGCGGATTGTGCATTTTATGAACGATTTATTCAAATGAGTTTAAATCCCCAAGGAAAAAGAGTACCACGTACGACTCTCGTTCGTGATATTCAAAAAGTGGTTTCGAATATAAACTTAATTTAATCAATGTTTTATCAAACTTACCAAACAAAGTTTCAATTTGTGTGGATGCTTGGAGCGATCATTGGCAAAGAAATAGTTATTTGGGGGTTACTTGTCATTGGATAGATAATTCTTGGACTCTCCAAAAAAGATTAATCGCATACGACGAATTTTTGCCACCTCATTCCGCGGAAAATATTGCTAGAAAGTTGCATGGCATTTTTTCAAAATATGCTATTTTGAATAAAATTTTTACCATTTCATTTGACAATGCTAGTGCTAATACGGCTAGTTTACCCGAATTGATTAGAGTTTGTCAACCCTCTTTTTGGTGGGAGGTTTTTTCATATTAGATGTATATGTCATGTTATGAATTTATGTGTTAGAGATGGTTTGGAAGCATTAGAGGTTCACGTACTTTCGATTAGGCAAGCTCTTAATTGGATTGCTAAAAAAAATGCTCATACAAGAAAATGGATCAAATTTCTAAGAAGTAAAAATTTGCGAGACAAATATTTTTCTAAAGATGTTCCAACTAGGTGGAATTCCACCTATAAAATGTTACTCGATGGTTATGAACATAAAGAATTGCTTACGGAATTTTTAATGTCTGTCGAGTATAGTGAACCTCTACTTGCTTATCAATGGGATGCTTGCACTAAATTATGTCAATTGTTAAAGGTTTTTAATACGGCAACTCTTAGTTTGTCGGGTGTTTATTATCCAACTTCCATTTTGACATTAGAGCATTGTTTTGCAATTGTTTTTAGTTTTAATAGTTTAAGAGAATGCCCCTTTTTACAAGGTTGCATTTTTTCTATGAGGCAAAAGTGGCTTAAATATTATGCCGAAATTCCGTCTTTATTTTTGGTTGCAAAAGTTTTGGATCCCCGTATTAAATTGGACGAGTTGGAGT
Source organism: Adenophora triphylla var. japonica (assembly GCA_022495995.1). Classification (NCBI taxonomy): domain Eukaryota; kingdom Viridiplantae; phylum Streptophyta; class Magnoliopsida; order Asterales; family Campanulaceae; genus Adenophora; species Adenophora triphylla. The sequence continues at coordinate 94,639 of JAFEMH010001596.1, read as the reverse complement.
CCATAGTTGATTTTTATTATAAGAATTTATATCCCGACGGTGATGGTGAAAATGATTCTCCTGGGCGACTATTGTGGCACGCACAAAAAATGATTTGGTAAGTATGTTCAATGAATACAATGATGCATTTGGAAATACTTCTCAAAATGTTGGTGGAAGTTCTTCTCAAGATTTTGAAGCTAGTTTAAGTAATGAGGATCCATATAGTATCTTTCAAAATATTTATAACAAAAAACGTCCTCGAGGTAGTACTACTTCTAGCCTTCCCGCGGAGTTAGAAACATACTTCAATACCACTTTTGAATATGATCAATCACAAACAAGTGAGTTTGACATTTTAAGGTGGTGGTCAAGAAGGGCCGAAAGTTATCCTATACTTTCAATACTTGCGAAGGAAATTTTAGCGGCTCCCGCCTCAACCGTGGCGGTTGAATCGGCATTTAGTATTGGAGGAAATGTTTTAGATGAAAGGCGTTCCCAATTAACTACCGAAAATTTGGAAAATCAATTATTACTTGGTGATTGGGTTAGAGCGGAAGGGAGAGATCAAGATAAGCCTTATGAGGAGGATATGTTAGATCCAAATTATCAATATGATGTGGATAGTGATGAGTGAGAAATGATGTTTAGTTTATTAGACTAGGTTTTTAGGTAATTTTATTTTATTTTATTATTGTAATAGTTTTTAGGATGAGGTAAGGCTCCTAAATGTCCCCCTTAATTATAAAAGGGTAAGGTTGGTTGTCCCCCTCTTTGTAATTTTAATTTAATTAATAAAATTTAAGGGTACCGTCCCTTTTTTCTTTTATATACTTCCGTTTCTTTTAAATCCGTTAAGTTTTCATTTCTTTAAAAATTCATACCTATTTTTCTATAACTTTTTGCAAAAAATATTAGTCTTAACAACTATTTAAAATAGTTTTATTTATCCAAAAAAAAAAAAAAAAAAAGCTCATATACAGCTACATATTTAACGTAAACTGTTAAATATTTAACTGTTTTTTCAAAAAGAGTGTTAAAAGCTTAACTTTTTATTCAAAAAACTATTAAAAAGTTATTTTTTTTAACTTTAGATCATATATACATATATTTTTTTTTTTTTAAGTTTATTCAAACTTTTTAACTTTTGAAAAAAAAAAAAAAAAAAATTTAACCGTTTATTAACCGGGTTAACCGGATTAACCGGATTAACCGTTAACCGGTTAACCGTAACCGTGACTTAACGGTTAACGGTTAAGTCCGGTTAATAATTTTAACTACGTTAACCGCCGGTTATTAACCGGTTAACCGCGGTTAATTAACCGTGGTCAAGTCTAGTTGAAGCATGGGTAATAATGTAGAAATTGGCTAAGAGAAAAGGTGGGGAGGGTTTGAATCTAAAAACTTTTGATACCATGTAGAAGTTATAACATAAATTATGTGCAAAGCCTGTGAAGGAATTTCATGAAACAAAGCACTCACAACAAGGTCGGGAAGAAATTCTGTTAAGAAAATGTTTAAATATTATTATTCACAAGGTAAGTAATTATATAAAAGATGAAGTAATTCTCAAGCTATTCTAAATAGGAAAAATTCCTCTTTACCCACATTTCTCAAATCATAACCCAAAAAAACCCAACCCAAATTAAAAAAGACAACTCCCTTTTATATTCCAAATCAAAATCCCTTTAAACCCCAAAATACCATATACCGGTCAAATACATTCACGGCGCCGTTAACATCAAATCTTTCGATCGCTTAATCCATGCCGTTTCTTAAGGATCGCTATTTGAAGAAATTTGAAATTGCAATCCTTTCATCCAATTCAATCAATCCGGAAAAAAGGTATTACATCCGAATTATGATCTTGATTGAATTCAGTTTATATTTTGTATTAATTTTCATTTGTTTTTTCTTCAGAATTTTGAGGTTGTGATGAATTTTTTGATTGAATTTATTTACAGATAAAATAACTTTACCTTCAATGGAGTCTAATGTGATGTTGATGTTGAATTATGGAAGATTTTCGGTTGTTACTAGGTTTGATCAATTTGATTCTTATGAATCTATTGTTGAATTTAGTTGCAACAGATGGAACAGTTTGAAAAAGGAGACAATCTCGATGTCATATCTGTTAGGTGAGAAAAGGTCGTGCATGTTGTCTAGTGAGCAAGATTTCATCTGTATGGGTGTTATGATTGCTCGTAGTAATATTGATCTACTAGAAATGTCAGTGATTCATTCGAGAATTCATTTTCCACATTATGCGAAGGCAGTAGTAGTAGAAATGATGATAATGTTAAATTCTTCTATCACAAAGAAAAGAGAATGAGAAGTGCGGAATGGGCAGACGCAATACAAAATATTGGCCAGATATTTGAAGGTGGCTCTGGTGAATTTAGGAATGCATTGTGTAAGTTTGCAACGGAAGTGGGGTTTGATTTCAACTATGTGAAAAATGAACCTACTCGTATTACGGCTGTATGCTCATACAAAGAATCAAAAGGTTGTCCATGGAAGATACATGCCTCAATTGAAAAATGCAGTGGATATTTCTACATAAGGAAATATATCCCTGATCATATATGCAAGGATGCGATTAGTTGTGATTTTGGGCAAAGGATGGGATGTGATGTTCTTTCCAGTGTTATCCGTGATAAGGTTAGAGATGATCCAAATGTTAGTCCTGCTTCTCTTGTAAAGTCGTTGCTAACAGAGTATGGCCTCACTGTTCATTACAAGGTTGTTTGGAGAGCAGTTGAGAAGGCGAAAAACATTATTTTTGGTGAGGCAAAGTTTGCGTATAATAAGCTTAAAGCATATACAGATAAAATTAGGGAGGTGGATCCAGATGGTTGTGTGAAGTTTGAGTCTGATCCTGTGACTTCTCGTTTTCAGCGTTGCTTTTTTGCATTTGGGGCATGTTTGCGGGGATTTAAGTTTTGTCGTCCCTTGTTATTTTTGGATGCAACATTTTTGACTGGAATTTTTCGGGGTACCCTACTTGCAGCAACAGCGAAAGATGGAGATAATGGTATGAGAATTTTATTATTAATGCTTTTAAATTTTTTTTTTATATGTTCCAGTTGATATAGGTTCATTCAGAGGTCTTATAACATATGTATATGATTATATGAGTACCTATACTAATTGATATAGGATTCTTCAATGGTCTGATAGCTTTATATATGTAGTTAACAGGTTCTATACCAATTGCTATAAGACCATTCAAAGATCTTATAGCTTTATATATGAAGTGCCAGGTCCTATACCCCTTGCTATAAGACCATTCAAAGTTCTTATAGTTTTGTATATTACGTTGGCAGGTCCTATATTATTTGATATAGGACAATTCAAATGTCTTTATAGATTTGTTTATGATGTTTCCAGGTCCTTTATCACTTGCTATATGTCAAATCAAATGTCTTAGACCATGTGATATGAGACAACTTATTTATGTTTTAACATTTTGTATATTGGTTTTTATTTTTATTCATATTTTATGATGTCAAATTAATTTTTTATGAATTGTTTTGGTTGTAGGCCTATTCCATGTTGCTTTTGCTGTGGTTGGATCGGAGGATACTGAAAATTGGACGTGGTTTCTCCAAAATCTCCGTCCTTACATAACTGAGCGAGGAGTGACATTTGTTTCGGATCGTCATCAGGGTATCATTACTTCGGTTCACGAGGTTATGCCGTTTTCACACCATTCATTCTGCATGTTCCATTTAAAAAACAACCTTCGAAATAAACTTGGTGGGTTATCGAAGGAGGTGCGGTCCAATATTCTTCACAAATTTTCTAAGCTTTCAAAAGCTCCAACTCCCGAGCACTTTCAGATTCTTTTGGACGAAATCATAAATGAGGGTGGTACGAAGGTGTCTGAGTTTTTCAACAATCTTCCGAAAGAAAACTATGCAGCTGCTTATTTTGGAGGTAATCGTTATGGAGAATTGTACTCAAATGCGGCTGAGTCATTTAATGCTATGATAAAGGAGTATAAATCTCTCCCCTTGTCAGAAGTTGATTGACGATATACGTTTGAAGATTATGTCAAGAATGTGCAAACGTAAACAAGAATCAAATTCATGGGCAAATGTGTTGTGTCCATCCATCCAGAAGGTATACTTGGAATGTGCAGACAAAGGAAGGTCATGGATAATTCATGCTTGCGATGAATATGTATTTGAAGTTCATTCAGATCCTTCTATGGTTGTCAACATACAGGAATACACATGTTCATGTGGGTTGTGGCAGCAGAATGGATTTCCGTGTGTTCATTCCATATCCGTCTTCAGCAGGTTTAAGAACAATTCTTCTTCCTTCATTCAAGATTATTTCAAGGTAAGGAATTACAGGGAATCTTATGCTCTGTCAATTCCAGCTATTTCTACATTATGTCCTCCCCGTAGTTGATGGGGAATCCGTGGTTCTTCCTCCCGAAACAAAACGCCCTGAGGCCAAGGAAAAATCGCTACATTTCTAGAGGAGAAGGTACAAAGAGTAAGATGAAATGTCGTCGATGCGGAAAAGAAGGTTATCATAATAAAAGATCATGCAAGGAGCCATTGCAAATTACTTTTAGTTGAGTCATTGTTTTCTTAGTAAAATAATTATTAATTTAATTCTTTAAACGTCCTATTTGACATTACACACGTGTTCATTACAATGTTATACAATCATTTTAATTTCGTAATTTTGGTTAATTGATTTTTTCGATATCCTAAAATATTTGTTGTTAATTGTTTTTTTTTTTTTTACCTACGTATGAAGGAAATGTAACAAAGCTTATTCCCGTAGTAACAGCCTTCTAATCGGTCCTATACCAATTGGTATAGGACATGACAACATCATACAAAACTCTATAAGCCCTTTATTTGGTCCTATAGCAATTGGTATAAGACCCGCCAACATCATATACATAGCTATTAGCCCTTTAATCGGTCTTATAAAGAATTGGTATAGACCTCCCAACATCATATACAAAGCAATAATGCCTTTGAAAGGTCCTATACCATTTGCTATAGGACCATTGATGTAGTTCAATATTGTGTTCCAAAGAATGACACCTGTGCGGCCGCCCCATAAGTCCCTGTGCGCCCGCCCCAATTTGCACTGCAGCAGCCTTCAACTCTCGCCTTCCAGTGGCCGCATCCCACGTGCCGTGCGCTCGCCTCACCAAGGGCCGAAGGATCGCTAGCCACGGCCGCCGAGGCGGCCGCATGAACTCATCCAGCGCACGCCTCACCGTCAAATTGCAATTATTCCTTATTCCGTTTTTATGTTTCATTGCCGATGTTTTGATTTATCTTAATTAGGGATATTTTGGTACTTTCTTGGGCTATTTTGGTCCTATAGCAATTGCTATATGACCTGCCAACATCATATACATAGCTATTAGCCCTTTATTTGGTCCTATAGCAATTGGTATAGGACCTCCCAAGATAGAGATTACCAAGCCTTGAAACCTCTCGTTGGAGTGGGCGACCGCACATGTTAAGATTGGCGACCGCCTGTGTGTGATGTTTTCGAAGAAAGAAGTTGCCGCCGTGACGGGCGACCGCCCACACCCATCACGGGCGACCGCCATTGCACCGCAGCTCAATAAAGAATTAATAAAGAAGCATATTATCGCATAATGTATTATAGCAAATTTTATAAGCAAAAACCCACTATGAGACCTTAAAAATATTTGAAATATATTTATCCAACATATATCAAATATAAAAGTAAACTGTTCAACAACCACCAATTTTTATCATTCCATCCAAAAAGAAAATAAGATGTTTAATTTACTAATGATGAGGACAATGTGGACTTGCTAAAATGTCATGTATCATTTTCACCCTATACTTCGAGACAAAGACGGCTTCATACGTCTTGCTAATAACTCCTTTATCAAACATCTCCTCTCGCTTCCATCAGACGATTATTCCACAATCCAAACTATCATCTCGCTGTTGTGGAATGTCTCCGCGTTTCAAGTCTATGAAAGTATCCACGTCCTTTTGAGTCTCCTCTATTCGTTTGTACAAAGCCCTGACATGATCAAACTGAAATAGAAAAAAGCAATCAATTATTATACGTGAAATCAAACAACAAAGTTATCGAATTCAAAAAATTTAAAAATAGAATTTTGAATGGTCCTATACAGCTTGGTATATGACCCGGCACCGTCATATACAAAGCTAGAAAGCAATTTAAAGGTCCTATAGCAAGCTTGCTATATGTCCTTGTAACAATATACCCAACATATTACAGCTCATATATAAAATATTACCATTAGTTTTCCGTGTGTCATAGTAGTCTTTTCCTTTTATCCTCTTCATGGAGTTGTAAAATTTGTACTCCCCATTTTCTGTCAAGCACTAGCAATGTCCAATGATCGTTACACCTGACACCACGATCATTCCTTGAAGAGTGAATTGGAAACAATATATAAATTGTTTCATCATCCGCAAATTGTTTGATGACCTCGTTTATTCCTCTCTGTATTTCTCCTGAGTTCTTGTCCTTCAACCATTGCTTGAAACAAATAAATTTTAAATGTAAGCATAAAGATGATAATTAACTTTAATAAAAAAAAAAATGTGAGGTGTAAGTATCTTTTCAATCAATAAATAAGACTTACTGTAGCAAAACTTGATACAAAATTAACTTTTGACCTTTGTCGTCCACCAGATGGAGGGGGGAGTTTCTTGTATTTGTCCCTCAAAATGTTTAGATAAGCATCCATTACCTAAAATTCCATTAATAATACAACAATTGTTACTGGATCAATACTTGTTCGTGTCTTATGTTGCAAAGGTTATAGGACCTATATTAATGCACATCCAAATAAAAAGCAAAAAATAGCAGTGTCTTATAGCAAAGATTATAAGACCTGGAACATGTCTTATGTCACATAAATAATTGCACACTATAACAGTCCTATAAAGCATATGTTATAGACCCGAAACAGTCCTATGTCACATAAATAATTGCAAACAAAAGTTTGATTTAGGTATCAAATGCACAACATATCATTTCGTAAAACCTTTAACAATGATTTCATACCTACATCGACTTTTTGTAACAACCTCACATAATCATGGTCCATATCCCTTATAAATTTGTAGATTCATATATAAAATATGTACTATATGGGAGATGTTTATGAAACCAAGTCGAATGTATGAAATACAAGGCATATGGATACAATTATTATGTTGACAACTTAATACAAATAGATGAATCTATAACCCTTTCATTGGCTACACCACGACATACCAATTGAACTTCCCGTACACAATGTTTATCACTACTCCACTCATAATCTCAACATGATTCCCCTAAAGTGATCCTTTACCCGCAAAATTGCATGCTTGCAACAACTACCAAGTTCTTTTATAAATTCAAGCAACGCGCCAACATGGAGCAAAAGCTATGTACAAATTACAGAGGAAGTAGAGAAGCAAAGAAACAAATAAAAGTGTACCAAAGGACCATAATTCTAAACTAATCAAAAAGCAAACAAAATGAAGCATGTTAACAATATATAAGAGGTCCTATAAAGCATATGTTAAATGACTCCGAACAGTCCTATGGCATATGTTATAGGACCTATAACATATGTTATAAGAGTGAATTGCAAACAAAATGAAGCATATGTCAACTCGAAGCATATGTTATAAGAGTGAATTGAAGAGTGAATTGGAAACAATATATAAGAGGTCCTATAAAGATATGTTATAGGACCCGGAACAGTCCTATGTCACATAAATAATTGCAAACAAAATGAAGCATGTTAACTCGTAAGCATATTAACAAAGAGAACAGTCCTATAGCAAATTTTATAAGCAAAAACCAAACAAGGCACATCCAAATCAAAAAGCAAAATTAGAGCATTCATGCAAAATAGTTCGTGGATAAAAATGTTTGTACCGCAGCCTTCGGTCATCATATCATGAGCCAATTCCCACAGCTTGCCACATCGCCACATGCAATCCCGAAATGTACCATACACTATCACCGGAAACACACAAAAAAATACATTTCTATTATCATCAAAATTTTTAATAAATGAAAACAATATTTGATAAAAGTGGTACTTACTGACGTGCGAAGTTTTCTCGCATAAATCAGAATTTTCTCTTTGTGTCATCATCCATTGACTTGGTTGTGAGACTAAAGTTCTCATTAAATGTTGGTAAGAAAACATTTCTGTCTACCAATTCATCAACATCTAAAACACATTTACTCCCAACCAATTCTTCTTTTTCTTTTTCTTCTTTCCCTCCATGTTTGAAACCCGTGGCCTTTTCTTCTTTCCGTCATACGTGTAATCGTGGATCCACCTTCCTCTTCCTCTTATCCCCTCTCTCCTTTACTCTTCTTTCCATTGATCCAATAGTATCAATTTTCTTGTCCCGATCCCTCACACCACAATGTCCATACCCTTTTCTTCATCGCATTTTGGTTTTTTTTGCAAACCGTCCTTGTCTTTTTCACCAATTTTTCCTCCAAAATTTTTATTTCTGTCTTTCTCCTCTAGCAAACTTTTAAGTTTCTCAATCTCTCTCGTCCTTTATTTTAAGCGCGTCGTCAAAAGTTCTCCTCATCTCAACCTCAGCCCAAAAACATGTCCCTCTTCAATCGCGTTGTTTGTTTTCGCTCAAACTCCTTAATCTTTTCCAAAGAACTTAGCTTTCTCCAGCTTCAAACTTTCATTTTCACTCCTCAACTCAATCAATTCATTTGTCCCACTCCCCGACCTTTATCGCAGGTGTCGATTGGTCCCCAAAATTAATTCAAAATTATCCATTAAATCTTGAAGATTCGTACCTCCTCCTTCATCCTCTCCCCCAATCCTTTTTCCAAGCACTGTGATTTTCCACGTACATTTCAAAATCATTATCTTTTCCATCCTCATTTGGTTTATCCATCAACAACAACTTCTCTTCATCTCGTCAATGCTAGCTCTTCAACTCGAACCTATAAGAAATGAATACATGTATTATAAGAATTACTAACACCCCATACATTTGCTATAACACCATTGAATGGTCATATAGCAAATGCTATAGACCCGAGAACATAATATAAACAATTCAATGGTCATATAGCAAATGGTATAGAACCGGTATAGGACATGACAACACTATGAAGCGGTCCTATATCAACCGGTATAGACTTAACAAACTCATATTCGCCTAAAAGGACCATTGCATGGTCATATATCAAGTGATATAGGACCTCAAAAAAATCATATACCAATTTTATAAGAATTTGAATGGTCCTATATCGCTGATATAGGACCATTCAATGCAAAATAGAGCAGTCCTATATCAACCGATATCAACACTATGAATTGTCCTATAGAAACCGGTATAGGATATGAGAATACTAAACAATTTATTACATAACATCGTCATGGTGTTTTATACCCGATCACTTCTCAAGTTTTTGATAAAATCCTTGAAATTGGCAATTTTCTTTGATACTTCCCACTTCATACACCTTGGAAGCAAGTTTCTTGTTGCATTCATCACCTTTGTGTGCTCGTTAAACCAATACTACATTTACAAAATAAAGAGAAATATGATCACCATATAGGACCTAACTTATAGTAAATAATAGTAACTAAAATAAAATTAGAGATATAAATTTAAAATGTTATTACCGGTAAGATTGATACACATCCAACAACGAGGATCGGTGATTTATATTTCTCATCTAAAGACTCGAAGCAAGTTATCTACAATCGCGCTTGACCAATCATAGCTCTTCATTCTTTCCAAATCATCCACATAATATAGAAACCCCTGAGACATTACCTCACCCTTTCAAGCAAAGAAAACAGACTCCCAATGCTATGAGATTCAGCAATCTCACAACGTCTCCTATATCAACTTCTCTTCACTACCGACCACCTTCTCAAGTTTTCCTTCACTTTTTCATGGTTATTTCATTTGCTTTACATTGGGAATAGCCTCTCAACTATCCCAAGTGAGTGCCTATCCCTTTTTTCTTCATATCTATCAATTCACTTCCGTAAACAACACCAAATATAGATGTTACATCACTTGCACTCAACCCAACCAAAACTTTGCCCAAAGAAAATTTCCTTTCCTTCGCTTGTAGCATTTGATCAAATCTTCTATTGTTGAGTCCATCTTCCTCAAGTTAACATCTTTGTTTGAGTTTATAGAATTGAATAGGTTGAAGAAAGGTGATATCTTCAACCCGTTTAAATGAGATTCCCTTAAATCAACCTCCGTCAAGATAGATGATATAGAATGGAGGTTAGATCTCGAAACAAGGGATCCAGCAGTCCCTTTCGCACTTTTAGATGTTCCTTTTGCTTTTGTTTTTTTTGATTCTACCGTTTTCTTTGGTGAGTAACGTACAATTCTCCTATCTTTAGACAAAGGTAACATCCGCCGATTTAACTGCTTTCATCTTCAATTGTTTTTCCCGTATTCATACGGGTCATTCTCTTATTTGCGTACATCGTAGTTTTCCACCTTTTCATACAAAAACAAAAATAAAACATAAGCCACAAAAAGTACAATTCATATATAATGATATAAATCATTTTATATATCAAATGTTACCGTATCATAGCACAACCAAATCAAAAAACAAAATAGAGCAGTCCTATGCAAGATGTATAGACACTATAACAAGTCCTATAACAAAGGATATAGGACTCCGAACAGTCATATGCAACATATAATAGGTCCTATAACAAAGAATATAGTACTGAACAGTCTTATAACAAAGGATATAGGACCTAAAACAGTCATATGCAACTTAAACATTAGACAAACAAAATGCATTCTATAACAAAGGTCATATAACAAAGGATATAGGACCTGAACAATTGTTAATGGATCAATACTTATCCAGGTCTTATAGCAACATAAATCATCTCGCAACATAAATCATCTCCTCTATTCGTCCCTCAAAATAATATGAACACTATAACAGGTCATATGCAATATAAATCAATTCAAATCCAAATCAAAAGCAAAATAGAGCAGTGTCATATAGCAAATGCTATAGGACTTTTAACAGTCCTCCGTCACATTAATAATAAAAAATATAATGAAGAAATTTGTCTCAAAATCGTATGAACACTTCAACAGATCCTTTATTAAGGAGTATAGGACTTATTACAAGGCATATAACACATACTCAAACAATCAAACCGAATCAAATTATCTTCTAATCAAACAATGAAATGCACACTATAACATCTCCTATAACAAATAGTATAGGACCCGGAACAGTCATCTCGCCACATAAATAATCTAAAACAAAATGAAGCATGTAAACTCGTAATCATATAAACACTAGATCGATCCTATAGCAACCGATATAAGACCCGTTACATCACATAAGACATCAACAATCGAAATCAAAATGCCGTTGAAAGGTCCGATACCATTTGCTATCGGACAAATCAAGTGTCTCGTAACAAATTTTTTCACACAACAATTGCTATGAATTGATGAACACTGTCAACAACATCTTATATGAATTGATGAAAACTTTCAAAAACGAATTCCAATTAAAAAAAAAAAAAATTAAAACTTACCTTACAAAATCGGAATAACGAAATTCTAGGTCGGATGTTAACAGAGGCGATCTTCAATCTCTTCGCCGATTACCTCCCTCGCGTGGATTTGTGTTTGATTTTGGCCTAATTGAGGCTGGATTACGACTATAGTACCAGAAATCACGGATCCGGCGAGATTTTAGCCAATTAACACCGCTCCATCTATTAACGCCGTTTGAGAGTAATGGGCCTTTGGGTTTATTTGGAATTTTAATCTCATATGGGTTAAAATGGGATATTGATTTGGAAAGTGGGCCTTAGGGTCCTTAGCTCTTCTAAATACTCCCTCCGTCCCAATAATTGTTTTCCATTTTTTGTCAAGCACGCAAATTAAGAAAATGGGAGGGAAGAAAAAATGTTGTGAGTGTAATTTGAAAATAGGAGAGAGAATGAGTAGAAAGAATAGTAAATTATAATGGTGTTGTGAGTATTAAAATAATGTAGAAGAGAGAATGAGTGGAGGGAATAGTAAAGATTCCTTTGCCAAAAAAGGAAAGTGAAAGCTATTAACGGGACACCCAAAATGACAAAATGGGAAGCTACTATTGAGACGGAGGGAGTATATCAAATAAGGAAACTATAATATAGTAATCATAATATTAGGAAAGTGAATAATACAAACAATAGTAAATATATATAATTATATGTAAAAAAAATATTCTTAATACCCTTAATAACAACATAAATCAACTAATTATTTATGTCACTCATTTTCTCTCCTACTTTAATTTCATAATACTCATAATATTCTTTTTTACCTCAATTTTTCTTAATTAACGTGCTAAAAAAGAAAAATTAGTTTGATTTGAGGTGTAACAGAGAAAGTATAGATAAAAATTACTCCCTCCGTTCCAATAAAAGCTTCACCAATTATTTAAAAGGACGTTTCGTTAGAAACTTCACCTTTCCTAAAATGACAAAGAATTTTTACTATTTCATCTACTAATTCTCTCTCCTTTTTCATTTTTGTACTCACAGCACTTTTTAAATTTACTATTTTCTTCACTCATTCTCTCTCCTATTTTACTTTTACACTTATAATATTTTCTCCACTTACCTTCTTTCTTAATTTGTGTGTTGAGCCAAAATGGTGAAGTAATTACTGGAACGGATGGAGTATGCAAGTTCTTTAAGAAAATTGACAAAACAAGACGTCTAATCTAATGTAGTTAGTTAGCGTAAGATCCATTTCCACTTGGGTTGGGTTCATTCAATAGCACTAACAAACGCGTCGGGTCCACCCACGTTGCCTCTTACCTCACCCATTTAGTATCTCCCCATGCCATCATCTCCACTGAATAAAACCCACTCACTGTCACTGATCGATCAAGCAAGCTCTGTTCTTGAACAAATTCGAAAATGAAAGACGAAGAATCACAAAGCAGCAGCATCACTACCGTCAAAAGACAACCCTCTTCTTCCGAATTCACAACTACTAGTGCCGGAGCCGGCGGAGTGTTATTTGGGCGTGGCCGGTACAAATTCTGGGCGCTGGCTGCAATTTTACTACTGGCGTTCTGGTCAATGTTCACCGGCTCCGTCACTCTCAAATGGTCCTCCGCCGTCAACAATCTCAATCCCAATTATAGTCCTCTGTCGGATTCCCTGCTCCACGACGACCTTGATATCTTGGTAGTTGAGGAGAGAGAGAAACTGGTGAGGCGGTTGTGGGATGTGTACACACACAGTACCACTATTCGATTGCCGAGGTTTTGGTCGGAGGCGTTCGAGGCTGCCTATGAACATTTGACCGGTGAAGCTGCCGGTGTCAGAAACGCTGCTTTTTCTGAGATTGCTAAGATGTCGTTGCTGTCGCTTAATGTTGATCCACCGCCTGCTCACCCATCGGTTCGTTCCTTTGCACTACATTACTAAAGTGACATTTACTCCATAATCAAGGTGGTCAGATGACCCCCTTCCCTCCCCATAATCTAGGGAGAGACATGTCTTTCCTAGTGATTATCAAATATACTTGTTTTTAAATGCGCGGTTAACTGGTGACTTTTTTGTAAATAAATGAAAATTTGTGTGGTGACATTTTTATAAATAAATAAAATTTCGTGCACGCCGGTCATGACTAACAAACCTTATGGATATCAAGCTCATAGGATTCTGGATATTCAGAATATTTGAGATTGATATCCAAAAGGTTTGGTGTGCACTGCGTCCACGACCAACAATCCTTCTGGATATCAAGATCAAAAGATTCTTAATATCAATATTAAAGCTTTCTGGATATCAAAATTAAAGTTTTCTGAATATCAATATTAAAACATTCTTATTATGAATTAAAAAGCACATATGAACAAGACCATGGTAAATAAACCTTCTGGATATCAACCACAAATGTTCCGGATATCCAGAACCCTTTGCCATTCATATCCAATTAGAAAAGGTAATTTTGGTAATACACTCTATTTTTCAGTAAGAAATGTGCAAAGACAAAAGAAGCAAATATCTTGAAACCAAGGCTAATTTAGTATGCATTACTTTCTTTGTCACTCTATAAAAGATTGTCTCATTTGAATACTGAATTCTCTTTGTATCTATCTGCTTGAAATTGCATTATAAATATTGTCCAATGTGACTATCTTTTTTACGCAAACAAAAAAGAAGAGCACGAGATTTTTTTATTTTTTTTTTTTTTTTTAATATATGCGATTTCGGTGAGATTGGAAGATCGAGTTTCACTTCTAACTAACTGAAGAGGGTACGGTACTCCAATCTTCTTACGCATATTCACTTCCGTTAGTACTTGTTTTAGGACACAAGGAACGTATTCAAATACATAATCATGATAAGTAATCCGGACATTTAGTTAAGGTCACGAGGGTAAGAATACGAAGAATTGAAAATTCATGTTAATTTCTGAGTTCAGTAAACTGTCTTCTGGGGACGTCTGAATATTATTTTTTGTTTTTATTTTAATTTTCAGAGCACCAGAGACGACGGAAGGAAGACCAAACGGAAGATAGACAAGGCAATGGGGACTGCAGGCAGCTAGGACTCGCTTAGTAGCATAAAGATGGCTGGCAGTGGCAGCAGGAGTAGATTATATCTTCAAAGGGAATGAAAATGTCTTCCCTTGTCAACCAATGAGCTGATGTGGCTAATAAATGTAAAAATGTCTACCCTTTTTAAATGAACTTTCATAAGTAAGTTGGGATTAATTTTGATTGAGATAATGCAATGCAAATAGTTTCCTCTCCCAACTCCCGCTTGACGGGGAGCGTTTGGTGCACCGGGATTTGCCCTTTATAGTGCAATGCAAAGCGGCCCCACAAAATGTAAAAACCATCCTATTGCCCTAATGTTGCTCCACAGCAAGAAACCAGAAAAAAATAACACTAACCAAATGTAAACTATGCTGCAATTTGTACAAATGGATGTATTACCTCCGTCCCGAAATGTGTCAAAAAAATAATCCAGATATGCTTTTGGTCATGTTCGAAAAAATTCAAATTTGTTATCGATAAAAAACAAATTTGAAAGTTTTCTAGTCATTCCTTTTGGGACGGAGGGAGTAACATATTTCAATAGTATTCAAGAGAGTAAACAAATAGAAGCAAAGTAAAAGAGTTACTTTTGATATAGAAGAAAAAAACAACTAGGGTTTCCTGACTACAGTTGGAAGTATTAGTTCACAAAATTGCTTGAGCAGAGAATATCATCACTGCTTCTGTCAGTTCTATAAGGGACAACAACAAAAAAAGGTCCAAAAGCCCTAAAAATTCAAAATCATTTACAAACAGCTCTTGAGAAACGTATTTACAAGCTTCATTAATCTTCCACAGTCTGAATCTCCCCCATCATAATCCTGTTGCTCACAACACTGAAGCCCAAAACTGCAGGGCTAACCTTCTTCCCTTTCTTCCCCTTCTTCTTGCCTGCGCTCTTGATGGACCCACCATCTGAAACCATGGCATTACTCCCTTGCTCAGAATTATCCCTATTGCTATTATTGCCGGAATTCACGTCTCCGGTGACCTGACCATTCCGACTTTTTTCAAGGACATCAGCAGGTAAGAAGTCTTTGTAGTTGAGGAACTTTTCAATGAATTCATGGTTAGGGTCGTACGAAGCAAGGTTCTCTATCAGAAGTATTTTCGCCTCTGATCTAGATTGCTTCATACAGTATTCCAGGAAACTTGTATCTAGTAGGAGAAAAGAAAAAAGTCAACACCTTGTGCAGAACCTCATACAGGGTTTAGTATAAAAATGTCAGTAAAAACGAAAGGAAGAAATGTCGACAACATTAATGATTTTTCTAGTCTAGCTGTAACATCTAAACAATGAATGACCATGGAAATTTCCCAGGCCATTCAAGAAGTTCAAGAAAATGGTTTATTCTTGCTTTAGCACCCACCAAACAAACAACGAAAGGACGTGAAGAAAAAGAAACCAAGACTACACAAAAAAAAAATGTAATGAAAAATAAGCCAAGATTGTTCTTTTATCCTGCTGAACGAAACCACTCCAACATCACCATATCAGGGAATAGAGGACTACCAAAGGATAATGGTCCCTAAATATATGCCAACTGCCAAGTGACCTATATTACAATAAGACCTCTGATTCTGTCAGTAAGCACTGTAAGCAAAAATGCCATATACGCAACCAATAGGATATCATCTTGGTTGAAATTTTCCAAGGAAAAAAAAATTGAATTGTGATTAACTGACTTGACATTGACATCGCCAGGAGACAAACTACAGATGGTCACATTTAAGTACTGTTGGGTCGTTATATAATCCAGAATTTTATTAAAATAATGGCAAAAATGTGGCATTAAAAATAAAGATAACCGCACTTAAGATTGTGCCGCCACAAAGTTCCCAATGTATTTCCATGTTGACTGCCAACAGAAATACATCAGTCAGCACTCCCTGAGATTAATGCAACGACACTTGTGATTAAAACTATCATATAAGAATGTCAGCTTGTAAAAGATGAGGATTTTGTTAAATGCTGTGATATAGTAAGGCATGCTTAAAATTGTTGGCACAACATCAAATTCAAGAACTTACTATCTCCACCCAAAATCATTTTGCCCTGATACCAGAAAGTGAAAAGAAAGACATAATTTCACCTTAATACTAAAGGAAAACCAAGCAGCGTTGCTGTACAACACAATACCTTTATTCCCAATAAGCCTGACACACTCAGTTTCACACCAAGCTCTGAAGTCAGTCGCCTCTGCAACAGTAGGATAGGAAGGTCATATTGTGATTCCACAAGGGAGAAAAGAAGGGAGGGGGGGTGTAGAATGTCAAGCGAAAAGGATGCTTCACCTGAATGCTTAGCCAATACATCTCTTTTCCCCTTCAAGGCAAGAGAGGAGGAAAGCGAATGTTCAGCAGGTCCGCCACCCGTGGACTTCTGTCGACTCGATGAGCCACCAATAGTTCCTTTTCCAGGGGTATTATTCTTTCCCCAACTGCCCTGGCCTGAAAGCTGAGGGAAATCAGACCTGGAGGAAGAAACAACATTCAGAAGTCCACTCAATTATATATAAACAGATTATATTAACAAAATCCTTCACCATCAGGTACATAATAGCATCTAACATACAAAAACAAAAGCAGTCTGCCAACATATAGAAATTGACATGAATAGTGATATAAATAAGATCAGAAGAATAAAAGGTACAATAACCATTTGCAACAACTAAGAAAAAGACTCATATAGACTCAAAATCTAAAAGACACGATTAAAACACCAATTACCACCGGTTTGGCCTAAAACGATGCCCATCCCAAGATTTGTCACCTGTTGACTGCTAACTGGGTTTAAGAGAGTATATCAACTCATTAGATTAAATATTCTTTTTATGCCCTAAAGTTATCATCTAATGCTATCAAATCAATGGGATCCATTTAAAACAAAATCCATCTTGAAGTTGAGATGGCTTTGATAGGCTTGGATCAGAAAAAAGAACTTGTAAAATAGATTATGGTGGCATTAACTTTTGGTATGTTTCTTCAGTAGCTATAGCTATATGGCACCAGGGATGGAGCTTATAAACAGAGCTGATTTGTCTTCTGTACTTCCACAATAAGCATACATTTCTTAGATTATAGGATTCTGGAGTCCACAATACAGCTGAATAAAGTATTGTCCAACACACTTTGCTTATTATATACCATTTCTAACAATTACTAGGTATGAATTCAAGTTCTATCCAATCTTCTGAGTCAATTCCCATGGTTTTCAATCAGTTATTCCAACACAGGCACAAAAAGCCCGTACATTAGCACTATTTTCAAATAAAATCTGGCAGCAGCTAATGATTTCTATAATAATATATTGATACCATAACACCTTAGAGAAATAAGTAGGGAAATAAAATGATACGATCGCCAAGAACGCTTATTGGAAAAATAAACGAAGAGATAAACTTACTGCTTTGTTTCTTGCTTGGGCTGGTCTAGTGGGCCCCAGAATAAGTCTTCATCTGCTTTGTGTCTCATTTGAGAACCTTTAGAGTTAATCTGGATAGGAGATGCCGCCTTGGCAGGAGATGACGCAGAAGACGACCATGAAGGGCCAGTTCCACGGGAAGACTGAGGCTGTGAAGATTTCTGAGGAATTGGCACAGGAACTTGTTGCTGAGCAGAAGAACCCTTTTTCTCCTGCTCCTTCAGAATGTCTCTCAAAGATGTCTGTCTTCCATGCTTCCCTGACTCAGTAGACCATGCTGGAGCAGGAGAAGGAGTTGCATTCTCCGATTTCCAGATGACAAAATCCCCTAAAGAAGGACCGGAAGGTACTGCTGGTAATACCTCTTTCTCTTGCTGTGTCTGACGAGTACTTTTGCCTTTGTCATTTGAACCAACCGCGACATCAGCCGAAGCGACAGGAACTGCAACCTTAGTTCCAGCATTTTTAGATTTTGCAGACTTCTTGCGATTCTTTTTCGTTTCTCTAGCCTCAATAAAATTGTCATGGTCAACTGAATCAGACTGAGAGCTTGTGACAGGCAAAGTAGGCAGAGTGGATATAGTGTCAGGAATCTCTTTCTCAAGAGACCTGGCAAGAACTTCATCTGCCAATAAATCATGTAACTGGCTTTTCTTGCTTTTCTGATGCAGAGAAACCTCAGGTTCCACCAACTTTAACTCGGAACTATCAGTATCTTGCTTGCTGGCAACAACCCCAGCCCAAGGAGTAGAAAAACTAGTGGCGCTAAGAGAAGTGGAGATATCAGAAACAGCAGTGTCTGCTGCTCTCTTCTGCTCTTCCTGCTGGATTTCCAATAATGATTTTGGCTTGAAACCAGGAGCAGGCTTCCAAGCTCTTTGTCCAGTATGTACCTGTGTGTTCACTTGTGAGACATATCCTGCCTGCCCAAGCCCAGCATCACTCTTGTTCTCGAACGCTTGGCCAACATCTCCCGACGCCATTGCAGGCAAAGGGCTCTTACCTTGTTGAAGATCCACAACCTCATAAGCTCTACTCTCTCTTACGTTTTTGTGGATAAGTTTCAGAAAGCATTTCTGCTTGTACAGCATGAGTCCTTGATTTTGCATCATTCATACTGTTGGCTTCAGTTCCAGATAGCTTTGGCTGTTGCAATTTAGATACACCCGTTGCGAGGTCAGAGGATTGTGCCTTAGAAGACTTCTGCTTCTTTGACTTTTTCTCAGAAGACTTTTTTACTTCACGTGGCTCAACAGTCTTTGCTTCTTGTAAACCAGAGGGCTCATTGCTAGACAATTCACTTTGAACTTGTGGTTCCTCAATAGCAGCAACTGGCTGGAACTTTAAGTCGTAAACTTGCTCATGTGTTGGAACTTCATCTTCACCAGTTTCTGCAACTGGTGCATGTTTCACCAGGTTGTTTGCAGCCACAAAATTTACAGCCGCCTCAGAGGCTGAACTTGCAACAGGCTCATTAGTTATTGAATGGATCGGTATAGCCTGCTCCTGAGAATAATTGCTTGCCACTTCCGCCTGCTGTGATGTAATCATCGCTGCTGACTCCTGCAAGGAGCCCGACTTCTGAACATTGTCACTTTGTTCTGGTGGGGAAGCGCCCCAACCTTGGTGATGCATGGTATTACCAAACATTTGATGGGGTAAATGTATAGAAGATGCTTCAGAACCAATATTAAGGCTTCCATCTTGGGAAAGATTTTGGTGTAAATTCACAAAATTAGAGGCAAGTTCATCCTGAATATTAGGAACTTGATTGTGTTGACCCATCTGGAACACCTCTTGTGATGTCTGAAACCGTAGATGATCTACTGAAGCATTTCCAGCAGGTAAGCTAGCTGGAGGTAACTGTCCATAAGACTGCTCGCTGAAGCGCTGGAGAGAATGGTGATCTGATAGCACTTGAGAAAGCAATTGCTGCTGCAGTAGTAACTGTTGCTGCTTTTGCTGCTCCTGTTGCTGTTGTTGTTGTTGTTGAAGTAACAAATACTTGTCCAATATTGACATCTGCTGAGGAGGAGCAGTGGCCGGGGGTTGCAGTTGTGATAAATATTGCTGCTGCTGCTGCTGCTGCAACAAACTCAACAGTTGGGAATCTTGAGAGAGACTAGTAGAAAGAATCTTTTCTGGAGTTAATGGGCCTGCAGGGTTATCAAAACCTTGAGGTCGTAAGCCTGGCAGGAAGGAAGTATTATGTTGCAGCCTTTGCTGGATACCAAAAGCAGCTTGAGGGAAGTTCTGCCCGTGAAGCAAGTCTAGCTTATCTTGACGTGGGTCCATACCACCTTGGACTGGGAAATTTGACCAACCACTAGCTCCAGTATTCAAGCCGGATTTGGACCTATCAGATAATCCTTGAAGGATAGACATGAAGTCTGTATTTTGAGAATGAGGATGTTGGCGAAGATTATCTGCAACTGATAAGATATTTGAAGGCGGTATTGTTGAGTCTGGGAGAATATCGGACTTCGGACCAGTAGAAGCACCATCCCTAGCAGGCCAAAATGAGTAAGGCTTAGACAAAGATTTCTGCCTTTCAAGTGTCATCCTCTTTGCCAATTCATACATGTTATCTCCAGTTTCAGGTCCCAAAGCAGGATTCGAGTTATTTCCAAAATATCCCTGCATACCTGCAAAGTAAAAAAAATGTATTCATATAAAGCACAATATAGGGAACAAAGATAAAGCAGAAAACATCACATGTTAGTAGAAGCATAAGGAAGGTAGTAGTTAGAGTAACCTTCAGAGAGACCGAACTTATCCAGAGTTCCACCACTCAAATTAGCAGACATGAGTGACTCCAAAAACCGATTCTCAGCCTCCGTGGCTGTATTAAGTTTATATCTTGGATCATTCTTCATTATATCAAAGCTGCTCAAGTTAGGCTTACTGTGAACTTCATTAACTTCATTTGGTTTTGCTCCAGCAAATCCAGGTGGAGGCCGAACTTTTGCACGCAAGTGAGGCATAACATCACCAAGTAATGCAAATGGTGCATCATGTGGCACATTTGCTAAACGAACTAGGAGATCAATGCCAAAATATCCAGCCTCAAACCAATTAATAATATCACTCCCTGCAAAAGGTCCTTGTATTGCCCCCTGCGGATCCTTGTAATAAAGGACTAGGTCATCAGGAGATGGCAGTGAAGGAATTCTTGAGTCATGTCCCCTGTCCAGTGCAGATGGTTGCCTCTCACTAGCTGAAATCTCACCAATTTGCCATTTAGGTCCATCTTTGGAGTAAGAGGAATTTCCCAGACTATTATCCCATTCATTAGTGTGATTCTTCTGTGGCTGTGGCCAGTCAACATCTGAGTTTCTTGAATTGACATCAGTAGGAATATCTCTCCAATCATGTGAGGCTGAATGCGTCCGCTCTCCAATGGACAAGGATCGCCATGTTGACCCAGGCTGAATCGAAGAATTACCTTGCATGCTTGATTCCCTATTAATTGGCACCTCATCATTCCTATTGTGAGAAGCACTATCTCCTCTCAAAGCTACAACATGAAGAAAATATCAACACAGAGCATTAAAAAGAGTGTCGTGACTATAAGTTACAACTAACAGCAAGTAATATCATCAAAATAAAAAATTGGGTGGGGCCAAAAACAGACTGTAGAAGAATATTATCTATCATATGAAACAACCCCCTCTTCTCAGGACCCTATTAATTTTCTCCTTTGTTTAAGTGAATAAAATGCCAGTAGCTAAATACTACATACTAGCAGCTGGTTATCTTCAATTTGATATAATAGTTACGCAACAAGATTCTGCTCTCAACTGCGTGTGACGTTAACATACCATCAGAGTTAGATTTGTAATCAAAAAAGTTGTGCCGATCCACGTGCTTCTCATTAGAAAATCCCTCAGAGTAGTTTGAATAGCCAGCTTTTGAACTGTCAGAAAATTCATCTTTATCAGCAGCAATTGCAAGATCTTCTCTACTCCCTGCTCGGCGAAGCCACAGCCAAAAATAACTCGATCAGATACTATATGGTCATTTTGACAAAGAAAAAATTCTTGAATGTGCACAGTACCTAGCTTGGTTCTTTGTGACGGCATATCAGCAGAATTACGTCCAAAAGATCCATCTTTAGTGATTTGAGGTGCACCACTACTTAGAATGTCCCCTTTGTCAATTCCCTTCAAAATAAACTGCCCAAGGCAAAGAATCGCAAAGAATCAAATCAACTGTAATGACACTTCACTAAATTGAAAGAAATGAAACAAATCATATTACAAAATACCAGTTCCTCAGACGTAGGAGCAATAAGAGCCAGAGGCTCTACGGATTCGTCCTGAGTGAGTGACGGCACTTGTGCAACACCATCTAATAACTTCCCATAGGATCTCATATCAGTCATCCTGTATACATCAAGCAGCTTTGTCCTGCTGTATCTAACAGGAGAAAACTCTCCAGGGCCACTGTCGGTTTTTTCGGAGAAAGATCCTAACGACTGTAAATGAGTAGTACTACCTATAGGGCTTCCACTGGAAGGAATCCTTCCCCTGCCAAGGGTAAAAGTCGAAGTAGTACTTTCCCCGCGTCCCCGACCATGGCTAAAGAAAGGACCCTGCTTGCTTGGAGTTGAGCTTTGGGGATGTGGAGGATCCACCCTTCCTCTGCCATGAGAAGCATTGGATCTCCATGGCCGATGATGGTCACCCTCCCGCTCATCCTTTCCATGATAAGTAGTATGTGACAATCCTTTTTCGAGAGGAATCTCATCATCTTTGCTAGAGTCTGTCCGTTTCTCACGCAAACTATCAATTTCTTTGTCATCAGGCCCCCAACGAGTGTTCCACTTGCTCTCTCGACGTTGATCCTGATTGGCTTCCTTGTTACCTGAGTCGTTCCATCGCTCAGTCGGGACACGACGTGCTTCTCCAAACTGCTTTCCAGATGAGTTATCCGCCCACCGATCCACCTTGCGGCCGTCCCCAAGCTCTTTATCTCCATCCCTCCACCTATCCTTGCGCATAGTGGAATTGGTCTCTCTTTCCTCATCACGCCAGCGGTCTCGGCGTCCAGAATCCATATCTAGCACGGAGGGCCGGAACACATCCTTTTTCTTCTGTGGATCATGCATACCCTCACCATTTCCTGGTGATTTCATGATATCCCCATGGCTATTATAAGCTGAATGTGAACCCATATTGTTTCCCTGTAGCATAACAACATGGAAAAGAAACACTGAACCACAAAACAGATGCTTAACACTAAATTATTTTAGTTAATGGAAAGGATTTATCAAACAGTTAGGATAGGAGTCACTCAGAAGCAACCCTTACTGCATCTGCGAGGATAAGCAGTTCCATAGATTGACTAAGCAATTGCACCAAAAGAAAGCAGAACAAGCTCAAAATATGAGTTCTCTGAGTTCTCCAAACTACAATTACAGCTGGTGTGAAGTAACAGAATAAAGAGTTGGTAACAGTAACATACCCCAGCTACAATTCCACTCTTATTTTCAACTGGCTTTGGCAGAAGCCACTGGGGTGAAAGCGGAATTGGATTGTCTGAACCTAGCCCATCTGCAGAAGTAAAGAACAAACGACTCATGTAATGAAAATGAAATGAGAAAAAGGATGAATAATACGATTTTACTATCCTTAAACTGTATCAAATAAATCAAAAATATGCATGACTATCTTCACACTTATTAGATAAAAATGAAGAATGGAGGAGAGCACATTGACTAGATATTACAAATCCCCAAGCAGTAAAATAGCAGCATGGGGCTTAATTACAAGGCATATTTCTGTTTGAAAACATACTTTTGCATGTGAAAAGGTCTATGAACATTTAAATCTGAACATCTGTAATCAGTTTGAATTCTTAAAGTAGTAGAGTTTGCACAAGTTTCTCGACCAGAATATATTGTATCCCGGTAACACAAATACAAATAGCACAAGTTTTTGGACCAGAAGATATTGTATTCCGGTAACACAAATACAATTAGACCATGTGAGAAGAATTCTATAGAAAATAGGCAACATCAAGAACATGCCTACAAATATTGAAGGTATGAGATGGAGACATTACCAGATAAACAAAGTTGGAGGCTTGATAATTGCTCAAAGTGATTAGATTTTCCGAGCGGATCAACCCATTACTCCTTTCAGTGAATAAGGTATAAAGTAATCTCCAAATCAACTAAAAGAAAAGTTCATCATTACAGATGAATAGCTTATCCCCTCAGAAGGGAGATTGAGATTTAAGAAAATAAAACTGAAGGGG
Organism: Adenophora triphylla var. japonica; assembly: GCA_022495995.1. Classification (NCBI taxonomy): domain Eukaryota; kingdom Viridiplantae; phylum Streptophyta; class Magnoliopsida; order Asterales; family Campanulaceae; genus Adenophora; species Adenophora triphylla. Next base: position 70,374 of record JAFEMH010001596.1, on the reverse strand, counting down.
CCCAGCGGCGGGGTGAGCAGAGAAATTGGCTTAAGCTTATGGTCTGTCAAGAATCAACTGCACATACTAGTACATAGACATCATAAATAGGTATTAAATTGGACAACAGAAGTCCTATCCAATCAAGTTTCCATGTACACCAAAAAGAGTTATTCCTCTGTGTGCTAAGAAAACAAAATCCAACTGAAATACAATATAAGATTCTATCAAATTCCAGAGAGTAAGGCCAATTCATCAAGATTTACCATGCAAAAAAAGCATAACTTGTAAAATAATAAAGAAATAAGAAATTCCGTAGCATGTAATAGAGTTCGAAGATAAAAACCCTAACTTAATTAACTACAGCATAAATTATTTATGGGGAAAATACTCCTAAATTAACTTCTCCGCATTTCGAAGTATTTGGAATGTTTCGAAGTATTCGGAATGCGAAAAAATTGAATATTTTTTTAATTCAATTCCACACAGACTTCAAAGAGAACATGGGTTTGATGGATAAGCCCAATGTATACATTCCGAGGTAGCAAATGAGCACAGATACATACAATACCCCCCAATCTCCAAGAAAAAACTAGGGTTTTCAAGCAACTGTATCGAGTCCGTCGGAAAAATGAGGCACGACGGCGGAAATTGAAAATTCGAGGGAGAAATTTGAGGTAGAGTGAAAGGGGAAATGAAATGCAAGTTGTGGTGAAATAGCGAGAGAGAAAGAGAGAAAGAGAGAGAGAAATCACCTCTGGAGATCTGGCTGGGGTGAGAATCGAAGCTAGTCTTATCGGCCATGGATGATCGTCGGAGTTCGGATATGCCAAAGAAACCCTTGCTTTCTCGTTTGCTGCTTTAATTTGACTGCTTGAAGAAGGTGTGAGAGAGATATGCACGAATGCAGAGGGAAATATAGGTTTAGAAGACGATAAAAATAGAAAAAAATAAATACTCCGCCCCAAAAAAAATGTTTATTTCAATTTAATTTTCATGATTAATTATTCAAGTTTTAATTATAACTTTATAAAAATTTAGACGTTTTTATTTAATTTTAAAAATTGTTATGTTTTTATTAGAAAAAATTGTCTCACTTTTTTAGGAATAATTCAATCAAATTTAATATCTATAGTATAAAACACAACAAGGGTGAACAGTACAATAAATAGTTTCAAATGGGTTTTTTCCCATTTTGCCCTCACTAAGTTGTCTCTTTCCCATTTTGCCCTTTAAAAAAATTAATTAAAAAAAAAATATATATGTGTATTCGAATACGGGCTTTTACTAGTTTTAATAAAAGTTTAGATGTTCATAAGCAATTTTAAAACTTATATTTTTTGCCGATAAGTTTTTGACTCAATGGCATACGCCCTTGTCTTTGGCAAGGGTTCAAACCCCATTTTCTGTGTTGTATTTGAAATATTGTAAATTGGCAACAAAAAAAACTTATTTTTTTTTAGGAAAAAATAGTGTTTTAACACTAACAATTTATTATGTAAAATAATTACTCTCTCCGTCTCATAATAGCTTACTCATTTACTGTTGAAAACGGAATAAGGAATAATGTTATTAAAGTAGGAGTTGTGAGTGGGTAGGAGAGATAATGAGCGGAGAGAATTGTAAATTTGAAAAGTGTTGTGAGCATGACAAATGGGTCCCATGAATAAAGAAGTATTAAAAAGTTTCTTTTTTAGAAAAGTGGGACTTTAAAGTGAGATGCCCAAAATAACAAAATGGGTAAGATAATATGGTACGGAGGGAGTATATTTTACTAGTATAAAATATGTGAAAGAATTAAGTGGTCATTGAGAAAAAAAATACTCCCTCCGTTCCGTCCGAAGTGTCTCAACTTTTCTTTTTGGACGTCCCATTTAAAATATCTCAATCCCAAAAAGTGTCTCAACTTTTCTTTTTGGACGTCCCATTTAAAATATCTCAATCCCAAAAAGGAAATTTTTTATTATTTTTATACTCTTTCTACCACACTCATTCTCTCTCCTACTTTACTTTTACACTCACAATATTCTCTCTCCTAATTATTCCTTCCACTCATTCTCTCTCCTATTTAATTTTTCATACTCACAACATTTAACCTTTTTCTCTTTCTTACATCACTTTTCTTAATTTTTGTGTCGATCTCATTTTGAGACACTTCGACCGAAACGGAGGGAGTACTAGGCAAGAAAAAAGAATAAAAGAAAAATCGGAAATACAAGTGTTGAGGCTAAGGAACTAGCGCCAAGCGGCTTACATTAGTGAGTGTCATGGTTTAATATCTTGTGTTATCATGATTCTGTGGACTATTTTACCCACGCGCATAAATGGCTCATGTGGTACCATGATCTTTGTTTTGCGATGATTTTTGATATTGGAGCGCGTGACGGGGCGTATGAAACCGTTTTGGGGATTGGATAGCGCAGCGCAGGTTAAGCTGGTTATTGAAGAAGTGATGACGTGGTAAGAGTGGGTTGGTCGTGGGCGGTGCTGCAGTCTCTTGTGTCCGTAACCCTAGCTATTTCAAACCATTTTCTGAGTGAGATATACATACTCCCTCCGTCTTGGCTCAAGCTTCACTTTTTGTCAAAATGAGTGTCTCATTAAAAGCTTTACTTTTTCTTTTTTGACAAAGAATCTTTACTATTTCCTTCACTCATTCTTTCTCCTAATTCACTATTACACTCACAATATTTTTCAAATTTACTATTTACTCCACTAATTCTCTCTTCTAATTCACTATTACACTCACAACATTTTTTCTTTCCACCTATTTCCTTAATTTGCGTGATTTGAAAAAAATGTGCACCATAAACCGGGACGGAGGGAGTATACTGGTAGTGGCTGTAATATTAATGGTACAAAATCCTTACAAATAAAGCTGTCAAAATCGAGTTCGGCCCATAGGCTCGATCTAACTCACCCGATTTTTTTAGGATCTGGACCTCAAATTAGAAGGTTCGAAAAAATCGGGCCTCTTTGGCCAGTCCCGGTAGGCCCGTGGACTCATGTGGCCCGAATATGAAAAGCTCAGAAAATTCAGGTCCGGCCCGACCAAACAGTTGACAAAATCAACACACTCAAACTTAATTAAAAAATTAAAAATTAAAAACTAAAAACCAAAAATATTTCTTCATCATTTAATGGTTAAAGATTTGGCATCACTCATTTTCTCTTTTATGGTTAAAGATTTTGGCATCACTCATTTTCTGATGCATCAATTTTACAGTTTAATATATTTCTTTATCATTTAATGTGTTCAGATAGTTTTTATTAGTTAATTTTTAAGCTGGAAAAGGCTGAAAAACTGTGCATTAACAATAAGGCAGTCTAATATAATTTTTATTAGTTAATTTTTGAGTTTTTTGAATAAAAAAAATAGTTACTTTTTTAACTTATAGGCCCGAAGTCCCAGAGACCCGATGTTCACATGGGTCGGGCTTGTCTTTTACTAGGTCCACTAATATTTAGGCCAGGCCCGACTCGACCCGACATTAAGTGAAACCTGTGAGCTTGGCTGGGCTGGGCTGGCAAGTCACAACCTTGTTCATAATACTTTAATTTCATAATATATTAATAATATATTCATCTCTTAATCTACCATCTTATTTATAATACTTTAAATTTTATAAACATTTTGGCTTTTTATCAAATACAAAATAAATTACATTCACAATAAAAAAAGAGATAACACTTCACATATGTCCCAGGCTCACCCCAAATATCAATAATATATTCATCTCTTAATTTACAACAATAACTTTTTTGATCTAAATTTTGAGATATACATATTTTACTTCAATTGAAACTTGGACACTGAATTAATTTGGCATTTAAAAAATTTGACTTTGGATAATATTTTGCCTTTAACACTTGATCTACTGGAGAATCCGAGTTGATGAATAGATGCCCACCAAACATTCTAAAATCCTTGAAACATTCTTGTGTAGTAATAGCAATGACAACATATTGTGATAGAATGTGAGATACGTCGCAATTGAAAGATAAAAATAACAATAAACAAACAAATAAACATATGCAATTAACGAGCAGAGAAAACAATGAATCTCAACGAGGAGAAAAAACAACGACTCTCAACTTAGAAAATAATTTTATAATTATTATTATTATTATTATTATTATTATTATTATTATTATTATTATTATTATTATTATTATATAGCAAATTACGTATATTGAAAACAACAACACAATTATATTTCTTCATCATTTAATGGTTAAAAATTAAAAATTAAAAACTAAAAACTAAAAATATTTCTTCATCATTTAATGGTTAAAGATTTGGCATCACTCATTTTCTCTTTTATGGTTAAAGATTTTGGCATCACTCATTTTCTGATGCATCAATTTTGCAGTCGAATATATTTCTTTATCATTTAATGTGTTCAGATAGTTTTTATTAGTTAATTTTTAAGTTGGAAAAGGCTGAAAAACTGTGCATTAACAATAAGGCAGTCTAATATAATTTTTATTAGTTAATTTTTGAGTTTTTGAATAAAAAAAAATAGTTATTTTTTTGACTCATAGGCCCGAAGCCCCAGAGGCCCGATGTTCACATGGACCGGACTTGTCTTTTACCAGGTCCATCAATATTTAGGCCCGACCCGACCCGACATTAAGTGAAACCGTTTGACAGCACTGCTCACTGGTCACAACCTTGTTCATAATACTTTAATTTCATAATATATTAATAATATATTCATCTCTTAATCTACCATCTTATTTATAATACTTTAAATTTTATAAACATTTTGGCTTTTTATCAAATACAAAATAAATTACATTCACAATTAAAAAAGAGATAACACTTCACATATGTCGCAGGCTCACCCTAAATATCAATAATATATTCATCACTTAATTTACAACAATAACTTTTTTGATCAAAATTTTGAGATATACTCCCTCCGTCCTGTTGTGAATATTGGCCCTCCACACCCAAGCAAACCTACAAGAATAATAATCGCACACAAATCAAGCACAAGAAAATCGAAAGCACAGAAAAGAACACAAGAAATTGTTAACCCAGTTCACCAAATTGATTGGCTACGTCTGGGGGGGCACTACCAAGCCAGGATCTTGCACTGTATGTAGTAGAAAAATATGTTACAACGGTTGGGGGGCGGAATACAACTTATATATATAAGGGAGTCAAACCTAACCCTAGATGGACAAGGGGTTACCTAAATTACGTCTACTCGGCCCGGCCCAACCCACATATGCGGTCAGCCCGCAAGGCCCAAAGCCCGCCCACCCTAACCCACACACGCTGCGGTCAGCCCAAAGGCCCGGCCCGACCTTAACCCACACATGCGGTCACCGCGCATGCGGTCACCGCACATGCCAAAACCGCAAAACCCTTTTGCTCCGATGTCTAGTCCGTTGGTCCTCTATCCCAACAATCTCCCACCTAGAGATCAACCACACATATAAGCCCCGTATCCGTCTTCAACTCATCCTTGGTGTCCTCCTAGTGCTCACCTCGATCATGGTAGTGCCATCCTCCTCTCTCACTCTTCAAGCCCAATTGAAGCTTTGCACAGCCTTCAATTTCTCAAGGCTCACAACCTTTGTCAACATGTCGGCCGGATTTTCCGATCCCAATATCTTCTCAAGCCACAAAGTCTTCTCCTCCAAGAGAGATGCACCGATGTAGTGAAACCTCGCTCAATGTGCTTTGTCCTCGAATGAAACGCCGGATTCTTTGCCAAGTGAATTGCACTTGTTTCCGACCTGTCACCGTAGAGAATATTACCACTTCGCGTCTTCCCAAGTTCACCCAAGAAGTTCTCAGCCAAACCATCTCTTTACTTGCTTCACACTGCCACATATTCTCGCTTCGCAATCGACCGAGCCACGATCTTTTGTAACTTAGAAGCCCAGGAGATTGCCGTACCACCTTAATGTAAACACATAACCCGTAGTACTTCTCCTCTTATCAAGATCACTTGATGCCAAGTCCGCATCAACATAACCCGCTAACACCACTTCCTTGCTTGAAAAATACAGAGCCTTACCGCAGTACCCTTCAAGTAACGTAGGATCCACTTAACCGCTTCCCAATGTTGCTTTCTGGATTGCCCATGAACCGGCCGACTACTCCCACCGCATGTGCAATGTCCGGCCTTGTACACACCATTGCATACATGAGACTCCCCACAACCTGAAGCATATGGAGTTCTCTCCATCTTGTCACGCTCTTCCTTGTTCCTAGGCGAGTCCTCTCGGATAGCTTGAAATGCAAACCCAATGGCGTCCACTGTTGGCTTCGCCTCTTCCATACAAAACCTTGCCAAGACTTTCTCAACATATTCTCGCTTGTGAAAGAACCAACTTGCCCGACTCCCTATTCCGGTCAATCCGCATGCCCAAGATTTTCCTTGCCTCTCCCAAATCCTTCATTTCGAACCGTTCGACAACCGAGTCTTCAACCCGTTTACCTCTCTACCGCTAGAGCCCGCTATCAACATGTCGTCCACATATAACGAAGATAATATACCCATTGTCCGTGTTCTTGAAGTAGCAACAATGATCCGCCTCACATCTCGATAAAATCAATGTCATGCATGAATCCGTCAAATTTCTGTACCATCGCCTAGGAGCTTGTTTAAGGCCATACAAGCTCTTAGTCAACTCCGCAAACTAGCTCCTTGCTACCCTTAGACAAGAAACCCTCTCGGTCGTACCATGTAAATTTCTTCCTCCAAGTCCCCATGAAGAAAGGCCGTTTGTCTTCACATCCATCTGTTCTAGCACCAAGTCATCCGCCACTACTATCCCCAGAACCATTACGATAGTGGTCATCTTCACAACCGAGTGAATACTTCGGTGTAGTCAATACCATACTTCGCCGAAACCCTTTAACAACCAGTCTTGCCTTGTAACGCTTGCTACCGTCAGCTTCCTCCTTGATTACGTAAACCCATTTGTTGTGCGGTGCCTTCTTCCTCTTAGGTAGTTCACTCAACTCCCAAGTTTTGTTTGCCTTCAATGAGACCATCTCATCTTCCATCGCATGACTTTCCACTTATTACAAAGCACACTACGAACCGCCTCCGCATAACATTAGGTTCCCATTATCTGTCAACAACAAATAATAATTCGAAGGAGTATACTGCCGTGTGATCCACGCAATGTCGGGCTGGATCTACGCAGCTGAATTTCCGGTTAAGGTACGTGGTTCATCTTCGGTGACCTCCCGACCATGGTCAACATGAATCGCCCCGCTCCCACCCGAGTCCGGAATATCCACCTCTACAACCTCCGGCTCCGAACTAGTATCATCGATGCCCCCTTTCTATCCTTGTACAAAACCCGTTCATTGAATACCACATCTCGACTACGAATGACCTTATGGTTTTGATCATCCCAAAATTTATACCCGAAGTCATCCCCGCCATACCCAATAAATGTACACTTACCGATTTAGCATCTAATTTAGTTCTCTCACAGAATCAACATGAACATAAGAAACGCACCCAAATACGCGAAGAAAGGACAGATTTACACGCTTGCCACTCCAAGCTTCCTCTCGGAATTCCATTCCCCAATGGAACAGATGGTCCCCGATTGATCAAGAAAGCCGCCGTGTCAACCGCATATGCCTTAACGTCTTCTAAGTCCGCACTTCAATCTCATACTTCTAGCCCGCTCGTTCAATGTTACGTTCATCCTTTCGCTACCCCGTTGAGTTGTGGTGTCCGCTTTGGAGTCTTCTCCATACAAATCCCATTCGCAAAGCACGGTATTCCCTAAACTCACCAAGCTCATACTCCCCACCATTGTCGATCTCAAGCACTTAAGCTTAAGTCCCGTCTCGATTCTCCACCAAGGCCCTCCACTTCTTGAACACCTCGAAAGCCTCATCTTTCCCCTTCAAGAAATAGACCCAAACCTTCCTTGTAGAATCATCAATAAAAGTCATGTAATATGACGCACCACCTGAAGATGTAATCGGAGATGGCCCCCACAAGTCCGTGTGAACCAATTCCAACTTTGCTTCCCTCAATCCCTACTCCGTCCTCGAGAAATTATTCCTCCCTTGTTTGCCAAACATACAATCTTCGCGAGATCCCCACGTTGATCGTCTTCAAACCCTAGTAGACCCTTGGAACAAAGTACCTTCATCCCCGTCTCACTCATGTGACCCAATCGACAAGTGCCACAAATCCTCGAGATTACCCTTGAGCCGCTTTGCCGCGCAATACTATCCTTGGTGTTGTTTGCCAAATACAAAGTACCCTCCTTATTACCCCGAGCGATCTCACAATCCTCCTTGGTAATAACTCAGTTCTGCGGCCGAAAGTCACCTTGTAACCCTCTTCGTCCAACCGCCCAACCGAAAGTAGGTTCTTTTTCAAACAGGAATGTGTCTCGACCCCGTTCAGATGTAGAACCTTCCCGTCCGATGCTCCTATCCTGACATCCCCCTTCCCCTTGATTTCCAAAGGCTCGCCATCAGCTAGATAGACCTTCCCGAAATCACCGAAAGTGTAATTATCCATCTCTTCCTTATGCCCGCAAGAGTGGAATGATGCCCCCGAATCCAAAGCACCCATGATTCTAGTGCACTACTAACACTCGTAACCGCACATCGTCACCTTCGACCGCCACATTCGCCTGATTGCCCTTACGATTTGGACAATCCCTCTTGAAGTGTCCCAATTCCTTACAATAGTAGCACTGAACAGATCCCTTCGCAACCTTCGGTTTGTCCTTGGTATCATCAGCTTTGCCCTTTCCACTCACTCCGTTCTCCCTAGATTCGGTTCTCCCTTGTTTGCTAGTACCCGGCTTCCCCTACTAGTAGTAGCTAAAGCCGCTCCCGAAGTACTTGATGTCCCCAACTTCTTCATGCGATTTTCCTCACCTAAAAGAAAGTCTTTAACATCATCATATTTCAATTTTTTCTTACTCTTTGAAGCGTTGATCATACCACCGTTCCGCTCCAACTTGCCTCTGCAAAGAAGCTAGCAACAAGCATGCATGAACCTCATCATCGAACTTGCTCTCCACCGCTGTCAATGAATCTATGACATCCATACACTCATCGATGTGCTTCGCCAGGGATCCTCCCTCTTGCATCTTGAGACTACCCATCTTACGTATCAAATCAACCTTATTTGCAAAGCAGACGGAGTTTCAAATCTCTCAGTAAGATAATCCAATAGCTCCTTGGTGGTTGTCGCCTTCCTGGTAGTCTTTGCAATCCACTTCGACAAAGTAGATCTGACCACCCCTAGGGCTTTCCGATCCATGAGTTCCCATTCCTCCTGACTTACATCTTCCGGTTTGACACCCTTCAGAGGCTTGTAGAGATCCTTGTTGTACAAGAGATCCTCAATCTGCATCCTCCAATATCCGTAGTCAGGCCCATCGAATTTCTCAACCGCCTGTTTGTCTTTGCCCATTCTTGATTGCTTGGAACAACTCCCTTGATCTTGAAACCAAAAAAGCTCTGATACCAGTTGTTGTGAATATTGGCCCTCCACACCCAAGCAAACCTACAAGAATAATAATCGCACACAAACCAAGCACAAGAAAATCGAAAGCACAGAAAAGAACACAAGAAATTGTTAACCCAGTTCACCAAATTGATTGGCTACGTCTGGGGGCACTACCAAGTCAGGATCTTGCACTATGTATGTAGAAAAAATATGTTACAACTTGGTTGGGGGGCGGAATACAACTTATATATATAAGGGAGTCAAACCTAACCCTAGATGGACAAGGGTTACCTAAATTACGTCTACTCGGCCCAGCCAACCCACATATGCGGTCAGCCGCAAGGCCCAAAGCCCGGCCCAGCCAACCCACACATGCGGTCAGGCCCAAAGGCCCGGCCCAGCCAACCCACACATGCGGTCAGCCGCACATGCGGTCAGCCGCACAGCCAAAACCGCAAAACCCTTTTGCTCCGATGTCTAGTCCGGTTGGTCCTCTATCCCAACACGTCCCATTACAATTCACTCACTTACTATTCACGCTTATATTAAGGAAAAAATATTGATATAAATGTTGTGAGTGTAAAAGTAAAATAGGAGAGAGAATGAGTGGAGGGAATAGTAAATTATAATTGTGTTGTGAGTATTAAAATAATGTAGGAGAGAGAATGAGTGGAGGGAATAGTAAAAATTCTTTGCCATTTTAGGAAGTGTGTGATTTGTAGTGGGACGCCCAAAAAGAAAAGTGTGTGATTTGTAATGGGACGGAGGGAGTACATATTTTACTTCAATTGAAACTTGGACACTGAGTTAATTTGGCATTTAAAAAATTCGACTTTGGATAATATATTGCGTTTAACACTTGATCTACTGACGGAAGGAGCGAACCAACTGATGCTTTCAAGGGAAAGTGACTCACAAGTGGAGATGCTTCGGAAATTTGCTTGAACATAGGCAGATGTGGGACACAGAAAGAATAGATTTCGGTGCTCCTGAGTCAAGAGATTCTTCTCCCTAAGTAGCATTCTTCTAAGTACAGAAATTTATATATAGTTTCATTTTCGAAGAGTAAGAAGTAATATAATATACTCGATTGATCAGAAAGTTCCGATCTACCGGAGAATTCGAGTTGACGAATAACGCCCACCAAACATTCTAAAATCCTTGAAACATTCTTGTGCAATAATAGCAATGACAACATATTGTGATAGAATGTGAGATACGTCGCAATTGAAAGATAAAAATAACAATAAACAAACAAATAAACATATGCAATTAACGAGCAGAGAAAACAATGAATCTCAACGAGAAGAAAAAACGACTCTCAACTTAGAAAATAATTTTTATTATTATTAGAAAATAATTATGAGTTGGTCTTATGAAAAATGCGTTTTTCCTGTCACTTAGGAAAAACGTGTTTTGTGTTTCCCCGTTTATGCCAGTGCCTGTTTAAAAAAGTGCCAGTGTGATAAAGTGTCAGTGCATGTGTAACAAAATGCCAGTGAAAAAAGTGTCAGTACCAATTTAACAAAGTGCCAGTGTAAACTGGCACTGGCACTTTGTTAAACTGGCACTAGCACTTTTACACGGGCACTTTTATATACATGAACTGACACTCTTCACACTGACACTCTGTTATACTAACACTGGCACTTTGTTACACTAATATTTTTGTCGGCTCTCAAAAACACAAGCACTGGCATTCAAAAAAACATGGACTGGCATTCAAAATCACGTACACTGGCACTCAAATACACATACACTGGCACTCAAAAACACTGATAATTATTTTTGCTGATATTCAAAAAAACATGGACTGGCATTCAAAAAACCTTGGACTGACATTTGAAAACACATACACTGGCACTCAAAAACACGTACACTGGCACTCAAATTCTCATCTGATTTGTTCTGCATGCAAGTTGTACTGGCATTCCAAAACTATTGCACTGGCACTCCAAAACTCATGTACTGACATCTAATTACCCGGTCCCTTTTTCTCATCGACGAAATCGAATTTGTTTATTGACCGTGTTTCGCCAACAAAACCCCTAATCTCACCTGAAATAATCACACTAACTCAAAGCGAAATTAGGGTTCTTCATCGGAGTAATTCCGTCAAGCCAGCCAGATTAGATCAGATCAGAGCAAAGCAAAGCAGCTCCTCGAATACCTACGCCGTCAAGTCAAGTCAAATCAAGCCATGAACATCTTTAAGAAGAAAACCTCACCCAAAGGTAGGCACACTGATATATCCCTTCTAATCTTCATTATCTCTTTCATTTTAATTTTATTACTCAATTGAACTTCAAAACCTGTTACTGAATCGGAACCAGCTCCGGCACCCGCGCCGGCGCAGACTGCATCGCCGGATCTACCTGTTTGTCAAAAGAAGGTGACTGAGGATGCTGGATTTGTGGCTAATGTACGGAGGGGAAGAGGTTTGTAGAGGGAGAATTGGGAGGTTAGTAGACGACGTGTTCTAAAAACACGTTTTTTTTTAAGCTCAGAAAAAACGCGTTTTTTGTGAATTTTTGGCAATAATAATTATTATTATTATTATTATGCAAATTACGTATATTGAAAAACAACAACACAATTATATGTAATTTATTGTTATATTACACTCTCAACTCTCGACCTTCACCTGAATTGTAATATTGTGGCCCAAATTGTAATCTGATGGCCAATATTCAAAGTATATTACTAACCTTCCATAATTCTCGTAATTCTTGTAATAAATATTGCATTTAAAAAAAAATGTTTCAAAATAAATATGATATTTCTAAAATTAACAAACAATTTAAGTAAATGTTTATCATCGTACAATCACAACATAAACAAAGAAAGCAGTCATCTTAAAAATGTTGACAGTTTAAATACGACATTTATCTAAAAATGGAAGGCTTACGCTTGTTAAATCAGCTTGACATTTGACTTGAAAAAATCAACAAGACATTTTGAACAGAAAATAATGAATTAATGGAATTGGATGAAAAGTGTAACGAGCATTCTTACCAAACAGTCGAAAATATGTTTATCTTATTTTTTGAAAAATCTTTCATTTTTCGGAAAACATTTTATAGGAAATCATTTTTTGAAAAATGTTTTACGCTAAACAAACGGAGCATTAATTTCTTTAAATGTTGTGAAGTTCAATCAATTCTCATCTTTCATTAATCTTTTGAAATTCAGTCAATTCTCATCTTTCATTATTCCATCAATTAACTTCAATTTATTAAATGTTTGAGTAATACATATATTGAGGTGTACCGGTGTAGTGCTCTAGTTAAATATTTTAATGTATAAATAGTTGTCTATATTTTTAACTAGTAAGTTGTATGTCGATACTTGACGGGGCATAAAAAAATCGATCAGCTATTTAATAAATATAAATGAAGATATATATCAAAAATATATATAAAATAAAAGAAAAAATACAATAAATATGTCATGTATGTAATTAGGGATCATATTCAGATATGTCCTTAATATCTATTTGTTCGCATCTATATCGTTAAACTCACGTTTTACGTATACAAATTTAATCACCTTTAAATTTCATATGAAATTTAATGAAAATGTTAATGTGTGTGATATATGTAGATCATTTATGCTTAGTTAGCAATCCGTTAATGATCATGTTGATAATTTTGTTAAATATAAAGCAAAAGTGTACATTTTAAAATAGCAAACCTAAGCCTAGATTTTACTAAAATGAAGGGTTTATACATAAGCTATTACTAAACTTTTAATAATATGCGATTTCATATCTTTCTCAAACCAACAGTCATCGGCTCCAAACCCATATGTCTTCCTCTCTCTCTCAAGTGTGCTCCCCTCGGATGCCACCCACTGTTGGAAATTAAATTATAGCACCACAGATTAAATAAACAATTTAATCAACAGTAGGGGATTTATTGATCAAGTCAAGAACGTACCAATAAGCCAATAGCAAAACCGAAAGCAAGGAAACATGATCAGGAAAACAGATTTAAATAATAAAACAAACGATTAGGAAAACTTATCGTGATTTGATCGAGTCGCCTTAGGAAGACCTGCCCTAAGAGAAAATATTGCCCCCAATTGGTACAACTCGAGCATGTGCAAATTTCTCCGAGGTTAAAACGATCACGGATTACGTACTCACAAATTAGCACACGTGTAGGTAATCACCATGGTCCTATCTCGCCGCCTTGAATCTCACGAACGAATCTCTATGAATCTGGGAGTTGATCGGGAATAAAGGACAAATGAAAAGCAAGAGAATTGATTTTTCTCTTCAATTTCAATGTTCCATGCGGCAATGAGTGAAAAGAATATATATACATATGGGGTAATTTTTAGGTTTTAAGTCTTAAAAGACCTAAAAGCTGATCCAATTCGGCCCGTAGTCACTAAGCCCGCCGTCGAGCGCACCGCCCTTGAGCACGCGGGCGACCGCGCTAACATCCGTAATACTTACGGCGAGTTCAGTCGGCACACCAGCCGCGGCCGCCCTAGGCCTAAGTTCGCGCGGTCAGCCCTCCCGCGCGTGGGCTCGCGACGGATTTTCCCTCATTCAAATTCGCTTCAAGCCCAATGATGCTCCAAGGTCATATGCTGCGAACTTACATACCACATATACAAATATTCCAACAATTTTAACAAAACAGATTAAACTGGACAAGTTTAGATTATGAAATACGAGGCATTAATCAATGCATTAGAAAAAATTAAAATATTTCTAAACAAAGAATTCACGGTTAGAGCAGATTGTGAAGCTGATAGTAAAATTCATAAAAAATGACCAAAGTAGAAAAGTAAATAGGACAAGATGGATAAATTTACGAGAATATAATACAAGGTAGTGGATAACATTATTAATTTTGAACATATAAAAGGAAATAATAATATGATTGTGACATTTTGTCAAGAAATCTTAACAGGAGTTATTTCGAGCATTTGAAATGGATAGAAGCAAGAAGAAAGTATTATATCCTCAGCGAGAGAAAAAGACGATTCGAGACACGAAGCGGCATGAAAACGAGAGAGTGTGAAAGAGGAGACGAGGCGTTACTACGGTTTAGCCGATTCAATGGACTACAATCCAACGGTTATGGATCTAAACGAGGAAGGTTCTCACAGAAAGAAGGGCTAGTTTTTCAAAATTTCGGGCCCAGATAAAAGCTTGCTATACCAAAAGCCCAAGACCGAATAAAAACAATTACTTTTGGCCCAAATACCTTACGGTTTGCACGGAAGAAAGTAAAAGTTCGGACCCATTTTTGGGATGAATTTAATGAGAAAAACTTAGCGAGTGTTTGCTAGACAATCTGGCGTATCCAAACGGTGCCCAATGCGGCAAAAGTCAAAGTCTGAGTCCTAAATGCTTTTTAGGACATTTACTTCCATAGAACAAACACAAAAAATTCGAGCAGTCGAACACGAGAAAAAATTCACACATTATGTGATCTACGAGAGGAACAAAAGTAGGAATTTTCAATAAATGGGAAGCAGGATGGCAAAACACGCTCTGATACAGTGCTTGAACCCAATTTATAAGGGGTTTCTACAGATTTTAATGAAGCCATCCACGGTGCTAGGGATCATTTTGGAGCACGAGCCAGGTTCTTTATTGAACCGAGAAGAAGTCAAATCTTTTCTACGGTGATCCAAGAAAATCAGGAAACATATTATAAAAGCACGGGGAGATTTGATTGCAAATCTTCAAAAATGAGTGATGAACGAAAGGAAAGGCTCCACGAGATCACCCAGCGATTGCTGATTGAAAATAACATGCTAAAACAGCCAAGTAACGAGTTTTTAGAAGAAAGCTACATTAGAGTATATTATCACATTGCTCTAACAAAAACATAAAAAAGTTGCATGAGGCGAAGGGAAAAAGCTGAAAAATAAAGTAATAGAAGTTTTGACCAGGTTTTAAAGCTAGAGTTTTGGATCTCCCATGGAGACAAACTCTTCAACCGGCTTTAGGCGATTTGAAGAATTAAGGAGCCAAATTATATCTGTGACATGAGAATTTGTGCGGGGATTTCCCAAAATCTTGTATGAATTACGACAGAGAGAATTGTTGAAATGGTGTTTAAAGGAAATAAATTACGAGGGAATAAATATTACGAAAGAATTAATAGTAGGGGAGAAGATACGGGTGTTCTTCCTATTCACAGTTCCCAGACCTCTACTTAACGAGATATGCCCCCAGATTTGATATCTCGATTTTACCATTATGGTATGATTGATTCTATATCGGAGTTCACGGTTAACCCCGCTACTGAAAAAATCTTAAACAACTTTGGTGAAAAAATTACAATGGTGGCCGAAGAATATTGCATTACATTCTTATCCCACATGAGGTAGGATGCAAAAATCTTTGCTTCCTTTCCGAGAAATGGATGCATACACGTACATACCGGCCAGGGAAAAGAATCTTGCAATTCGACGAAGCACGGGACTTGATGGATCAAGAATTGTTAGAAATGGCAGAGTCAAAATCGAGGACAACATAGACTTCTCCGACGCTGATACGGATACATGAAAGAAAGCGAAGACAAGACGACTTTTTACAACAATTTCATTAAAGATCAACGAGAGAAACCCCCGAACTCCCAAGATACTTCCCACGTGGTTCAACTACAATTTAGTTGGCGGAAAGGGACGCAGCCTATACGCGAAAATGCAGGCAAAAAGAATTGGGACATGTTAGCTTTCCTTCGTTGGGAAGCGGACACAAATTAGGGTTACTGACACATCAAAGAGCGAGAGGAGAAGACAAAAGACAAGGCAGAAGAAACATCATGGCCTCATCATGATGATGATATGCAAGATCTGCACGGGACGACGGATATTACGTTTGACGGTACCTTTCATAGAGATTTTTTTAGAGACGAAGCGCAAGGCCGGTGACGATAGAAGAAGGATGACATAAGCCATGACGATAGGCGGCTAAGCCTCAATTATCTGACAGACAAGAAAGGAATCGGCTTACAGTAAGCTGACATCGTCACTTTTTATTTTGCTTTTTAGTAGTGCGTATTTCTTTTCGATTATTTTTAAGACGACGTGTATAGCTTTTCGATGGTGCGCCTTTACTTTTTTCAATTATTGTATTCTTTAGGTAAGCCGGTAGACAAAACCAGGCTAATTAGAGTTTCTAGTTTAGGGGGCTATATCAAACCCCTTCCAATTCTCATTTGTAAACACGAGGAGAGAAAATTCCAAAAAGCAATAAAATTCAAGTGTTCAATACGACCCATAGGCGGCCCTAAACACACTTGAGCAGGCCCTTAGTCCAGTGATTACTTAAATTCCTTTTTATACCTTCGCACTTCATAATAAAGCCCTTACATAAAAAAAAAAAAAAAAAAAGAGTGTTTTTTACTACTTTTGCTCCATTTGTAAAAATTCTGAGAATCATTACTACATCTCCTCCTTTCTCTTTGTAAAGTGTTCTTACATCTTCCACTCCTCTTTTTACTTTTAAAAAATTATGTGTCTTCTTTTAGTATGTGCGCTATGTTTTAATTTTTATGTCAATCAAATATTATAAATTAGTCATTAAAATTACTATTTGTTTTTTAGCTTAATGTTCATCAAATGTAAATTATTTGTTAAAACTACGAGATATGTTTTAACCTAGTAGTGGTTTTAACGGAAACCAGAAAAAATCCGCCATTACCCCCTCTTTATTACTTAATGTTCATCAAATGTAAATTATTTGTTAAAACTACGAGATATGTTTAACCTAGTAGTTGGTTTAACGGAAACCCAAAAAATCGCCTATACCCCCTCTTTTATGCTTTAGAGGGGGTATGCGGGCGGAATTGAGTTCCAGTTAAACATTACTAGGTTAAGCATATGCTCGCTAAACAGTTTTAACAAATAATTTACATTTGATGAACATTAAAAATAAAAACAAATAGTAATTTTAATGACTAATTTATATTTGATTGACATAAAATTAAAACATAGCGCTACATACTAAAAGAAGACACATAATTTTTAAAAAGTAAAAAAGAGGAGGAAGATGAAGCTACAAAGAGAAGGAGGAGATGTAATGTGATTCTCGAAGAATTTTTACGGAGGCGGAAGACGATAGTAAAAACACTCTTTTTTTACCTATGTAAGGGCTTTATTATGAGAGTGCTGAGGAAGGTATAAAAGGAAATTTAAGTAATTGGACTAAGGAGTCGGAAGGAGTGTTTAAGAGGTTGCCATGGGTTAATGTATGAACTACTTGAATTTTATTTGCTTGAATTTATCTGCTCACGTTGTTTACAAAATCGAGGGTGAAGGGGTTTATATAGCCTAAAGCTAGAAACCTACATTAGCCAGGTTTGTCTACCCCGATTACCTAAAGAATGCAATAATTGAAAAAAGTAAAGGCGCACTACCGTAAAGCTACTACACGCGTCTTAAAATAATTGAAAAGAAAATATGCTTACACCACTAAAGCAAAATAAAAAGTGGATGATAAATCGGCCTGTAAATGCGATTCCTTCTGTTTGTTATGAATTGAGGCTTAGCCGCCTGTCATCATGGCTTATGTCATCCTTCTTTCTGTCAAATCATTGCTTGCTGCGTTGCAGATCTAAAAATCTGCGGTGATAACATTGGCAAACGAATATCCGTCGAATCTGATGCATCTTATATCATCATCATGATGGGTGTGATGATGTTTCTTCAACGTCTGTGATAATATCCTCTGTCTTTTGATGTCGCATAACTCTAATTTGTACTTTCCCCAATGAAAGGAAGTGCTATGTCTGACCTTTTTGCTGCGACTAAGTATGAGTATGGTCACCCAAAGCTATATAGTAGTTGGCACCGTGGGAAATGTCTTGGGAGCCACAGATTTCTGTTGATGCTTTAATGAAATTGTGCAGCAAAATGCTTGTCTTGTCATAACCGTTTCTTTCATGTATCGGAAACGGCTGGAAAAGGTATGTTGATCCTCAATTTTATTTGCCATTTCGATGGCAATCAATTCTTGATGGCGATGAATTCTCTGACTGGCGGCAACGCATTCTTTTCTGGCTATCTGTATGCATCCATTGCGGAAAGAAAAACGAGATTTTTGCAATCTTACCGTGTGGATAAGAACTGTAATGCAGTATTTCCGATCTACCATTGTAATATTTTCACCAAAGCTATTTAGCGCGATTTTTACAGCCAGTGGGGAGTTAATCGTAACTTGATATGGATGATCATACCGTATGGTAAAGCTGAAATATAAAATGCGGGTGCATATCATGCTTGAAGTAGATCAATCGTCTAATAGAAGGCTGCTGTATCTGTCTCCTACTATTAATTCTTTCGTAATATATTATTCACTGTAATTATTTCTACGCAATGACACCATTTGAACCTTTACATTGTATTTCATACGAGATTTACGGAAATCTGCACTAAATTGTCGTCGATGTGAACTGGTCTAATTGCTTTTAGTCTGTCTAGAAGCCTGGTTGAAGAGTTTGTCTCCATGGAGACTCAAAACTCTGGCTTTACACTTTGTCAAAACTTCTATTACTTTCTTTCGATTTTCTGTCTCATGCATTTATGTTTTCTTCTAAAGCTTGTTACTAGCTTTGTTTTTAGCATGTTATTTTCAATTTGTAACTATTGGGTGATCTTGCTGGAGCCTTTCACTTTTGTTCATCACTGTTTTTGAAGATTTGCAATCAAATCTTCACATTAGCTTTTATCAATATGTTATTGGATTTTCTTGGATCACTCTAGAAAAAGATTTGACTTTTTACTGGTTCAATAAAAAAGCTGTTGTGTTTAAAAATGATCCCAGCTTAGCATTGTGGATGGCTTCATTAAAGAGCTGGCAGAAACCCTTATAAATTGGGTTCAAGCACTATATGTGTTTTGTACCCTATACATTTCCCATTTATTGAAAATTCCTACTTTTGTTCCTCTGTAGATCACATAATGTGTGAATTTTGTTGTGTTGAGGCCTGGAGAGATTTTTTTGTGTTTGTTCTATGAAGTAATGTCCTAAAGCATTAGAAGGACCTGTACTTTGACTTTTGCCGCATTGAGCACTTTGTTTGGATATGCCCAAAGATTGTCTAGCCAAACACTTGTTGTTTTTCTGTTAAATTCATCCAAAAATGGGTTACGAACTTTTACTTTCTTTTGTCACGCAAATCTGTAAGGTTATTTGGGCCCCGAAAGTAATTGTTTTTATTCGGTCTTGGGCTTTTGGTATAAAGC
Organism: Adenophora triphylla var. japonica; assembly: GCA_022495995.1. NCBI lineage: Eukaryota > Viridiplantae > Streptophyta > Magnoliopsida > Asterales > Campanulaceae > Adenophora > Adenophora triphylla. The sequence goes on along the minus strand of JAFEMH010001596.1, from coordinate 50,713 downwards.
TTTTATCGGCCCAGAAATTTTGAAAAACTAGGCCACGCTTTTTGTGAGAACCTTCTTGTTTTTAGATCCATAGCTGTTGGATTGTAGTCCCCCTATAGTGATTGCGTTTTATTACGGTTTGATCCGAGTAATGATTTGATAAATTTTTGAGTTGTTATTGTGTCGGTCGCCGATAGACCTCGGTTTTGTTTTGGAGTTGGAACGGCGAAAACAGGTTGTAGGCGATAGCATTTGATTTGAATATTGATCTTGTCTACGGACACGGAAAATAAGTGGGTATTGAATTGTAAACATATAGTCGACCGGTGTTCCGTTTATAGAAATCATGATCGTATTAGCATGTGCATGTTTATTATTTCATAGGCGGTTATTTGATGTTTATATCATGAGATCTTTATTGATAAGTTCCTCATATATGTTGGGGAGATAGTTTGAGTTGTATAAAGCCCATAGTACTATGAAGGATTAGGATGAACATCATTTGGAAGATCCTTGTAGGAAGGTAAAGAATGCTATTAAGTTGCTTAGCAAAAGTTGAGGAATCATTACTTGTTATTGATGAGAGTATACAGGCATGAACAATGGATGTTAATAGTTAATAGTCTGCGTATGATTTAAGGGTTTGATCATGATATAATAAGTAGTTGTCATTCTAACATTTAGATAAAACCGTATGAGGCATAGTTTGGAAGAAAGGAAAATATCTCGATCTCTAATTTGTTGGGGTGAAGTTGGAGAGCCAAGACCTAGAATAAAAAGTGGCGCCAAAGTTTGATAATAGCCCATTTGAAGTCTTAGGGAAAGGGTTGGTGATTTGACTTAGAGGGCGGCTTGGAGCGGCTTATAGAGTATTTGGAGTTTTAAAGGTACAACATATTGAGTGTATCTTTAGAGGCTGCAGAGTTGTAATGCTTTTAGTTGTTTGTATTTTTATTGGGGTTGTGAAAATTCGGGTTAGTGATAATTGCATGGTATTCTTGGAACATTAGGGTGTAATACCGTATTGTTAATAGAATTGGTAAATCTTGGAGAGAAATCACAACATTGAAGAAGAAATTAATTGGGAAGTAGAGTTTGGGTTATACCTAAGAAAGTAGCTGAGGCGGGTTGAACGTTTAGGTAAGTGACCTCAAATTAGGAATAATTTTCTTTAAGAAGTGAGTGTAACGACCCTAACCCTAGGCACTAATTTTACTATCTGCTATTGTGTGCTTTTAAAATTTCGATAATATTATGTGTCCCTTTTTATATACTTGATTTATTATATTAGGATAATCGATAGGAAAATAAATTAATGTTTAAAAGAAAAAATAAAAATAGAAATTTGATAAAAGTATGGGGAGGTTATTTTGAGTAGAATAAATAATGAAAAATAAAGGGGTTTTATTTAATTGGGTATTTTGGTGAAAGCATAGGGAGGTTAGGTGGAGTGAGGGACCATCTCCCTAAATCACTCCCCATCCCCTGGTAATCCAACATACCCCATAGCCCCCATACTCCCCTTCACCCTTTTTCACCGCCTCCTTCCCCTTCCATCACTTTCATTTTCTTCTTCATTCTTCTTCTTTCACTTTTTCCATGGAGAAAGCTTAGTGAAAAGCCTCTCATTTCAAAAGATCCCTAGCAAGTCATTTCTCCACCATTTTCCAAGTCTAAGAGCATTTTTGAGGATGGATCGTCTAGAGGAACAAATCAAACCGAGAAGATCTTCCTTCCATTCTAAAATCCCAAAAGTGAGTTATTATGACTTCCTTTCTTTAAATCTTCTTAAACTATGGATATTGTTATTATTGATGTAATGGTTATTTGAGGCCTTAAAGGCACTTCTTGGAGTTGAAGAATTAGTTAATATTCTTGGAACATTGTTGTTGTTCATAAGAAATGATTAAAAGTGTAATAAAATTAAAGTTTGGGTTGTATTAAGATGGTTAATCATGAAATATGGAAATAAAAATGGGTTTAAATCAAGTGGTAAGCCGTTTGGGTTTAGGTTATCTTGGGAGTTTCAAATGGTCAATATAATGTGTATGAAGTTTAGGAAGTCCTTCTAGGTTGTAACCAAAGAAGAGAAACTAGTTTGGGACAATTTTGGTTTGGGTTGTTGAAGGATTTTGTTCTGTTTTAGTGCAGGTACCGGGCACGAGTCGTGCCTGTGGCCACCAGTCGTGCCTTATGGATAGAGGGCGAGTCGTGACCAAGATTTAAGGGAAGTCGTGCTTTGGTTGAGGCCAGCATTTGAATGCGAGGAAGGTTAAATGGGCTTTGAGTACGTTGCCACTGGGGGCATAGTAGTGCCCTGGCACAGTTACTTTGCATCAATTTCTAGGCTGAGCAAATCAAATCGAAACTGGAACCAAAATGAAATCTCTTTAACCTAGATTAAAGTAGAATACTTTGGCTATACAATGACATCTTAAGGGATCAAAATGGAATTGTGGAAGTAGTTTAAATATTGTCCCGAAAATGGTTGATAGGTTTGATTTGTAACTTCATCAAAATAGTTCCAACTTGGGAAATAGATCTTGAACTTTTATTAAGGTTGTTCGAGGTGGTATAATAATTATGTAAGAATGGTTTACGATTCATAGTGGCCTTACTTACTCCATATCTTTGGTGAGTAGTTTGCAATAGAGTAAAAGCTATAGGTTTCACTATTGAGCTAATTGGTAATGGGTATGTATCACTTTGTGGCATGGTTATTCCAAGTTGTGGAATTATTGATTATATGGTTACCTTAATATCCTAAGTATGGACTATTTGACAAGTGTTATGTGGCATCCCAAAGTGTGGATTATGTGTTATATAGTGGTGTTATATCCCAATGGTGGATTATATGGCATGTTGATTTTATGGTATTAGGTGTGGATTATTTGGCAAGTTATTGCATTGTTATTCCAAGTATGGATATGTTTACTATGTGGTTGTATGGTTATCCCAATTGTGGATTTATTTGTTATCATTCATATTTATTGATGATACTATGCATAGTGTATTACTTAAATGTTGCATTATGGTATTGATTGGCATGAGTATACATTACCATGTTGTTATATTGTTATCCCGTTTTGTGGATTATCTCAAGTATCTATCATGTGCTTGAGCGTGTTTATGTTCGGGTGGGTATGATGGATTTCAATCAATTATTGATTTGTTCAATAAGTGATTGAAGGTTCGTCATACCGGTGACCCTTCCCACTCTGTGGCCACGGAGTGAGGTGCTAACGACTGGCTGTATTGACCCAAAAAGCTTTACGGCACTGTTGCGATCGTTGTAAGGAGGGACGATATTATTGTTGGATACTCTAATATAGGTATCCTTTCTTATATGGATCTGGGTATGAGTCCTATAAGAGGTGAATGTCTTTGGAGGCAATTCACCAAAGAGTGGAGTTTTACTCCCACGTTGTACGACTTATTGTTCGGACGGGAAAAGGTAAAATGAGGTAACGTAAGGTGTTTACCGCTTTCATAATGTGTTATGTGCTACCATGCTATGTGTTGCATCTTGTTTGGCATCTTCTTTGCATTCATAATAGCTCATTGAGATTTATTCTCACCCCTCTCCCTTTCTTGTTTTAGATTCCGAGACGGTGGACCGGCCCAGTAAGGGCGGTGAGGAGTTTGGAAGTTATATTGTGGGAATTGTCGAGGATATGATTAGGTTGGTATAGAAAGTGTACGTTGGTATAATTCATTTGTGGAATTGTATTTATAAATCTTTACTTTATGTTATAACGAGGCCTTTTGTAATTAAATTTACTTTCTAAGTTAGTCAATATTTCTCCATTGTGAAAAGGTGTAGATTTATTTTGAAATTATAATAATGTTTAATTTTGAAAGTTAAATAAAAGTTTTAAAATTAAAATTGGGTTAGTTTGAGACATAGACACGTGTTCCTGGTCACAAAGCCGTAGAGTTCTCTATGAGTCTAGTCGAGAGTTAATGCAGAATTTCAATGATAGAAGATGATATTGACCAATCAAGAAATCAAGGAAAGGTGAGTTATGGAAAGATAGATTTTCCATCACACTTGAGGTATTTTGCCTGTCTCAGAGTTAGGTTTCATACTTGTATACTCACCATTCGCGTTCATGTGGCATTGAGCATTTCATCCTTATGTTGGCATAATTGGCCTAAGAGTTACCTATGTGTTGGAGGTACTCCGATAAGGTCGTGCCTCGAATCATCCTTAACTATCTTGGTACTTGTGACAAGAGCATGCTGCCGGATTGGTCGGTTACCTAATCATCGTTATGTTAACCCGAATTGCTTGAGTAGTTGCTGAGTTTGAAGGACCGCAAGAAGCGAGTCTCCTTATCTACGTTTGATTTACCTCCATCTGCAAAGAGTCGGGTAAATTATTAATTATTATTATGTCACATACGCGTAATTGTCGAAAGTATGGCCTACTTCAAGAGTGATTTACTGTGTACTCTGCGTAAGCAATTATACATTGGTAAACTGGGTGTAAAGACTAGATATATGGGACCAGTATTGAAAGTGATAGCCCAAGTGGGATTATCATGGGTTCTAAAATATCGCGAGTACGAGATCCGATAGAACCACTATATCTTTGCCTTGTGTGCCATTAGTTGAATAAGTGGTGTTTTCTATGTGAGTTTCAAAATGGGTTTTCATCAGGTATCATACTAGGATATTGAGATTTTGAATTGCTATAAGGTATTATTTAAGCATTCTGACTCCTTGATAGAGGACACTAATTGGGATGATGGACTTTGATGATTCATCTTGGGAAAGTATTTGATAAAAAGAAGATAATGAGCTTAGTGAATCTTCATAAGCGTAAATTGTTGCCATAATTAGAAAAGATGATACTTTTGGTGGTTATTTATATATGTTATAGAGATCTTAAATAGGTAACTCGTGAAAGAATGGGGTATTCGTTAAAGAATTTGCCGACGATTTGTGTATGACTGATTTTTAGAAATCAGCAGGGATACTCATATCGGTTATTGGGTTAAATTTTTCGGAGTGTTACAATTACAGTGAAAATTTCAGTTAAAGGAGCTACTTAAGATAACATTTATATAGTGGTTTGATCGTTTTGATTTGTGGATTGTGTATTAGTGATGGAGAGGTAAATAGGGAAAATGCAAAGAAGTATAATAGATACAGTTATTGGTGACTTAAAGGATCAACTTCTTCAGGAATTGGTGAAACATGCATATGGTTTGTTTTGAGAGATGATTATCATTAGTTGAGAAAACAAAATGAGGATAAATCTTATTGGAAGACAGGATACTTTAGGATGATTACACTGCATAGGCTGACTCCTAGTTGCGCGACTCATATAAGGGATTGGTGTGATGCTCGGAAGATATTGACGCTATACGGATTTTTTTGAGTTGTTGAGGGTTATAGGGAGGTAAGTTAGATTATACCATAATGATTAATCGAAATTTAAATGATTGATCTATGTGAGTTCTAATTATATTTTCTTATTTGTGAAAATTATGGTATTTAATTTGGGAACTAGATGTTGCAAATACGTTGTTACTAAGTAATAAATACCAATATTAAAGGTAGGGAATAGATGACTCAAATTAAGTAAAAGTGTTGAATATACAATCTCGCCATACTATTACTATTTTATAAATAACACTAAACAATCATTAAGCTTATAAACTAGGTAAATCATCCTCAATTCAATAATTCCTCAAGTTGTATATTCAACACTTTTACTTAATTTGAGTCATCTATTCCCTACCTTTAATATTGGTATTGTACTTAGTAACAACGTATTGCAACATCTAGTTCCCAATTAAATACCAAAATTTTCTAAATAAGAAAATATAATTAGAACTCACATAGATCAATCATTCCCAATTTCGATTAAACATTACGGTATAATCTAACTTACCTCCCTATAACCCTCAACAACTCAAAATCCGTATAGCGTCAATATCTTCCGAGCATCACACCAATCCACTTATATGAGTCGCGCAACTAAGTCAACCTATACGGTGTAATCATCCTATAGTATCTTGTCTTCCAATAAAATTTATCCTCATTTTATTTTCTCAACTAATGATAATCATCTCTCAAACCGTATGCATGTTTTACCAATTCTGAAGTTGATCCTTTAAGTCACCAATAATCGTATCTATTATACTTCTTTGCATTTTCCCTATTTACCTCTCCATCACTAATACACAATCCACAAATCAAAACGGTCATACTATATATATAAATGTTATCTTAAGTATATCCTTTAAGCAAATTTTTCACTGTAATTGTAACACTCCGAAAAATTTAACTAATAACCATTGAGTATTCTACTAGTTTCTAAAATCAGTCATACAAATCGTCAACAAGTGCTAACGAATACTTATTCTTCACAGTTACCTATTTAAGATCTCTATAACCTTATAAATAACCACCAAGTATCATCTTTTCTAATTATAGTAACAATTTACCCTTATGGAGATTCACTAAGCTCATTATCTTTTATCAAATACTTTCCCAAGATGAATCATCAAGTCCATCATCCCAATTAGTGTCCTCTATCTAGGAATCCGAATGCCAAAATAATGCCTTATAGCAATTCCAAATCTCAATATCCTGGTATGATACGATGAAAACCCATTTTGAAACTCACATGGAAAACACCACTTAATCAACTAATAACACATAAGGCAAAGATATATTGGTTCTATCGGGATCTCGTACTCGCGATATTTTATAACCCATTATAATCCCACTTAGACTATCACTTTCAATACTAGTCCCATATATCTAGTCTCCCCACGAGACACCAATGTATAATTACTTACACAAGTACACAACCATAAATCTCTCTTAATTAGGCCATACTTTAGACAATTACGCGTATGTGACATAATATCAATTAATAATTTATCCGACTCAATTACACACGGAGGTAAATCAAACGTAGATAAGGAGACTCGCTTCTTGCGACAGTCCTCCTCAAACACAACAACTACTCAAATAATTCAGGTTAACATAACTTGATGATTCACGGGATAGGTAACATCGACCAAATCCACCGGCAATACATGCCCACTTAATCACAATTACCAAGATAATTAAGGATGATTCGAGGTACGACCCCATCGGAGTAGAACCTCCAACACATAAGGCAACTCTTAGGCCAATTATGCCAATAAGGATGAAATGTAATGCCACATGAGAGCAAATGAACGAGAATTTATACAAGTATGACACCTAACTCCTGAGATAGGTAAAATACTCAAATAATGATGGAAAATCTATCTTTCCATAACTCACCTTTCCTTGATTCCTTGATTGGTCAATATCATCTTCTATCATTGAATAAATTCCTGCATTAAACTCTCGACGTAAGTTATCGCACACTCTCACTCAGCTAGACTCTACCCGAGAACTCTAACCGAGCTTTGATACCAACTGTGAGGACCCCGACCCGGAACCTACACGTGTCCCGAGCTGGAGCGTCCTCAAACTAACCCAAATAACTTTGACTTTTAAAACTTTGATTTAACTTTTAAATATAAACATAATTGTCATAGTAATTTCAAAATAACCTTACACCTTTTCACAATGGAGAAAGAGTTGACCAACTTTGAAAGTAAGAAATTGTTTTAGTTACAAAAGGACATTGGTTATAACATAAAATAAAGATTTATAAATACAATTCCACAAATGAATTATACCAACGTACACTTTCTATACCAACCTAATCATACCCCGACAATTCCCACAATATAACTTCCAAACTCCTCACCGCCCTTACTTGGCTGGTCCACCTGTCTCAGAATCTAAAAACAGTAAAGGGAGAGGGGTGAGAATAAATCTCAATGAGCTATTATGAATGCAGCAAGATGCCAAACAAAATGCAACACATAGCATGGTAGCACATAACACATTACGAAAGCGGTAAACACATTACGTTACCTCATTTTACCTTTTCCCGTCTGAACAATAAGTCGTACAACGTGGGAGTAAAACTCCACTCTTTGGTGAATTGCCTCCAAAGACATTCACCTCTTATAGGACTCATACCCCGAGATCCATATAAGAAAAGATACCTATAATAGAGTATCCAAAAATAATATATTCCCGCACACCAATCGCAAAGCAGTGCAGTAAAGGCTTCTTCATGCTCTCTGATACGCTAGCGCGGCCCCGCTCTGTGGCCACGAGAGGAGGGGAGGGTCGCGGTATGATGGACCTTCAATCACTTATAGAACAAATCAATAATTGATTGACTTCCATCATACCCACCCGAACGCATTCAAGCACATAATCGTTACTTGAATTATAATCCACAAAAAGGGATAATCATATAACAACATGGTAAAATATACTTTCATGATTCATCCATACTATAGTGCAACAGTTCATGTAATACACTATGCATAATACCATTAACGAATTTAAATTCAAGTAAGGTATCCATATAAACACATAATCCACATTAGGGATAACAATACCAAATAATCCACAAAGGGGATAAACAATATAGTCACATGGTAAAATATACTCATGTTCAACAAATATCATAGTGCAACAATTAATTAACACACCACGTACAATATAAACAATGTATATGAACTCAAGTAAGACAAGGAAGTATTATCGATCCATCCTACAAGGTCACTATACAATACTACATAGCTCCTATAAAGGCTCAAGCTCAAATTACCAAGTGAGAGTCATAATTTATAAGGGACCAAACAAGGTTGCTACACAAATTCTGGTTTAGATTCAAAATTCAGTTTCCTGGGGTCTTGGGCGACCGCCCTTACCACTTGGGCGACCGCCCAAGTGGACTTCAAAGGCAATTGATGTTTCTGTGGCGATGGGCGGCCGCTCAAGCCCCCTACGGGCGACCGAAGCCTCCCTCGGACAAATCTCGGATTTTACCCTTTTATGCCTAGGTTTCCATTCCTTCTAACCAAGCTTAATTCAAGAACACCAAAAGATACTTTAACCTTACCAAGTCCCATTCCAAACATGTAAACTCAAAACCAAGTAGCCTTAGATTATTTATCTCTACCCATTTCACCCATTTCAACCCTTTTAAATGATCTTCCTTGAACATTAACCTCATTCTATTTCATTTACCAAATCACTCAACTCTTATAAAGTTTCCAAAGCATGAACAATCATCAATATAACAAGATCAACATTAAAGTCATCAACCTTTTATTTTCTTTATATCCTTATTCTTCCAACTTTAACCCCCCATTTCATAATAAAATCAATTCATCCTTAATTAACCCAACTTACTCAAATAACCTTATTTAAAAATACCACATCCTTTAACAACATCCATGAATATCATTCTTACATCTAGATCATTAAACAATTTCTTTACTCCAAGAATATGTCCTAACATTTCAAACAACATTTATAATAACATTAATAATATCAAATATTCCATGAACATTTATTTGAAGGGAAGTCATAATAACTCACCTTAGGAATTAAGAGGTGGATTAAGGATCTTCTTGGCTTGATCAACTCTCCTAGATGCACCCATCACAAAAGTACTCTTAGATTTGAAATTGGAGTAGAATTGGCCTTAGTAGGAACTTGAGTAGTGAGGCTTCCATATTGAAGCTTCCATGGAATTTGTAGAGGAAAATGAAGGAGAAGAAGAAGGAGGATGATTATGGGAGGAGTATGGGACTAGATAAGGGAGTATGGGAAGAGGAGGAAAAGCATGGGAGGTATGGGGAAGCCTTGACTTGGGAGGAGAAATGAGAGGATTTTAGGGAAAATGGTCCCCCCACCCAACCTAGTATTCCAAGGCTTTCAACAATAATTAACCATATCCTTCAAATTCCAAAACATTAAAACTAAACCCCTTTACTCTAAATTCTTCCCCCACAATTTAACCTTATCTCATACTTTATTTATTTTCTATTTTTATATTTTTCCCTAGAACATTATTTTATTTCCCTATCATTTTATCTTAATATAAGAAATCAAGTATATAAAAATGAACACATATTATTAACAATAATATTAAAAGCACACAATATGATGCTAAATTAGTGCCTAGGTTTAGGGTCGTTACAGAAGCCGTGCGGTCTTATCCATTAGTGACTCAGTCTATTTTTAGAACCATGCAAGGTGGCCTTCTAGAAGCTCTTTTCCAGCGAGGGACTACGTGGAATTTTAATTCCCAGCAAGTCTTTCACCCCTTGGAAGGTTTGGAAAAGTTCCCAAATTGCCCCTGAACTTTAGGAAAGTCCGGGGAATTGACGGGAAACTTAATCGGAAGGCATGAGTCAGATTTGGGTACTTACAGGTGTTCGCTGCAACGATGTACTCTTGCCAATGAGAATGTATGAGGTGATTTATGCTTAGTATTAGGGACATGGAGTTCGCTACTACAGTGTACCCTACTTGAAAGGCATAAACTCACTTTATCATTACACTTGAAATATAACTCGAAGCACGAAGCTCGTTACTACGATACTTTCTTGTTTAAAGAAGTGTATTGATCCTTTATAACAATCAATGTACTTAAAAAGAATATAGGCTTGTATTGCCTAAAGTGCATGATAAAATGCACAGCTTGTTATGCCTGAAGTGCTTGAAAAATGCTCAGCTTGTTATGCTTGAAGTGCTTAAAAATGAAAATATTTATCAAGGGGATTTATATCACATGTGTTATCCTATGTGTTACCATCATTGCCTTAACACATTAGTGTGTGCTATATTAGTTTTTTATTTCTTATTTTCGAAATATTGTTGATTAATTTTTCAAAATCTGAAAGTCTTTTTAATTAAAGAGTTTACGATTTTGAAAACGTCTTCAACAAGGTTCCTTTATTTTTGGTAAACATTATTGAGTAACTAACCCATATTTATTTTGATTTGTGCATATAATTTTTAGGATTAGTTGCAAAATATTTGGTTTACTCATTTTTTTTAATTTTCCGCTTTTACTTAAAAAAAATTCTTTTTATTTTTTTTCAACCGTGTTTATCTTTTGGTTTGTTGGGGTTTTATAAAAAAAGGTGTGGTTAGGGTTTAATTTAAAAGATGTGGATAGGAATAATGTAGAGGGTTTTTAGGGTTTTAGATGGAATGGGGTTTTAAGTAGTCAAATCAAATTAAATCTTTTGTTTCCTATCTAATCTCACTCTCCTATTTTCACTCTAACTCTCCACTTCTCTCTCTAACCGTTACCCTCTCTCTCCATTTAATCCCTTCCAGCGTCTTCTTCGTCTCTCCCAAAAATCCTAGGTCAAAATTCATTTCAAAAATTCCAAAAAATCTCCATGGCTTCTCCATCCAAAGCCAATGTCGAACCCTCACACACAGATCAAATGGATATCTCCCCAAGCATTGCCCCATCCGTTGCTTCTCGTGTAGCCATGGTAACATCTCCCGTGATTACACCAAGCTCTTTTCCTTCTACAATGGCTATTGTTTCAGCCTCTGCTCCCATTGCCTCATTCGAACATGGCATTCCCAAGGTCACACTCATTCCAGCCGAATCAAAAGAAAAGAGGAAGAGGAAAGCTCCAACATCTAAGCTATCTCCTCAAGTTGCAAAGAGGAGGTCCTCCAACCGTATAAGATCAATCAGGTCCAAGGCTACATCAAATACCACCTCTGATCTGGTTGAAGTCTCAGAAAGCTCCTTAGATGTGTCCTCACCTCATGTAAGTGACGAGAATTTTGATGCCAACAAAGAGAAGGAACCTTCTGTGGATTCTTTTGATGCCTGGGTTGATGGTGATGAGGAGGAAACTCTATCTGATTTTCAGAAGAAGAAGGGCAAGGGCAAAGCTTCAGTGAGTGCTACCAAAGGTGCTACCAAGAAGAGGATATCATCTGAGATAACACCTGTCCCCTCCTCTGTTCCTACTCGTTCCTCTAGTGATAATTCTGGTGATGAGCTTATTCGAAATGAAGAGGATAAGGCTTTTTCAAAACTATTTCTTACTTTGGAATTTTATAAGAAATAAAACATGGAATTTTGGTTGAATAATTCGAGTAAGAGATTGTTAAAAGAAAAGTACATTGATGAGGGTCAGTTAGAAAAGGAAGGAATGGTTCAATTTTTGAAGGACATGAATTTTCTTAAAGCTAATAATCATGCTTCTGTGTTTGTTGAAAGTGTAGTGAGAAATTTCTTTGCTAACCTGCATGCTCATTTGAATGATGAAGGTTCTGAAAAATTTGGGAAGGTATTTGTTATGGGAAAAGTTTATTCATTTACTCCAGCCCTAATTAACAAGGTTTTTGGCCTCCCAAATTTAGATGATGAGAGCATTAGGGTTAATAGGGATGAAATGGTCAAACTGCTCACTCACAACAAAATTCAGTCCTGGCCTTTAAAGGAAAAACTTCATGCTTCTAGGCTTACTTCTCTGTATTCTGTGCTTCACAAATTGTGCATCTTCAATTGGCTCCCTACAACAAATGAACCTATTGTGACATTGGAGCATGCTAATGTCTTATACAGATTAGGTAAGAACCTAAGGATTAACTTTGAAAGATTAGTGTTTAAACACTTGGCCTCTTGGGGTAGAAAGAAAGAAATGAACATTAGCTTTTTTCCCTATCCTTCTTTAATCTTCAAAGTTTTAGTTTTTCAATCCTTGCCCATTGAAGCCTCTGATGTTTTCACCGAACACGAGTACTATACCATTGATCAACAACTGAAAAAGGGTAAAAGGTATACAAAAGATCTTCCTTGGAACAAATCTGATGAAACAGCTCCTGTTCTTCCTAGTGCTATCTCACGTGATATCCCAAGTGCTTCCTCAGGTGCTGTCCCTAATACTTTTGCAGGAACTGATGCTGCAAGTATTCTGTCCAACATGATAAATCTTCTGGGCAACACTGGTCCATCAATCCCAAAGGCAACAGTGCTCAATTTTTTGCACAAACAGTCAAGTGCAATGGGAGGACTTGTTGAGGGATGGGCTAAGCTTAAGCAGGCTACTGATGCTTTTATTGATGAAATTTCTTCCCAAAAAGGGGAAGGATCTGCTGCTGCTGCAACTTCTGGAGCTGGTGCTACTGCAGGTGCTACCACCAATGCTGGCCCAAGTGATGGTGGAAGTGATAGGGAAGGAGATCAGATGGAAGATGAAGAAGAAGAGGAGTTTGAAGAAGAAGAAAACTGAAACCTGAAGGTTGTTGAACCTGAAGGTTGATGTTGCCACTATCTTGTTGGTGGTTGGGTTTGTGGTGTCCTAAAACAATTTCTTTTATTTTGGTGATGTGATGTAGTTCCCTAAATAATTTTCTTTTATTTTGTTTATATTGGTTGCTAAACACTTTAGTTGGTTTGTTTAAAACTTTAACTGTTAGGATGTTTTGCTAGTTTTGGATGATATTTTGCTACAATGGTTTTTGTTTTTTATGTTAACTTAGTTTATTTCGAAAACTTTTTAAAGTTTGAAATAAATTAGTTTATTGTGATAAATCATTGTTTAGATTAGCTCCTTGATTAAGGGGGAGTTAATTTTCTTGGAGATATTATACTGTGTTTCTATGCTCTGTATATTTGTTTATGGACTAACCATGCAGAAGTGCAGCACATTAGGTTTGGAATGAAATGTCCAACTAAGGGGGAGATTGTTAGTGTAAACTGCAGGTGATATCGTAGATGATTTCCCAAACTCCAGGTGATATCGCAGATGATTTCCTGTGCTGGAATTTAAATAGTTGAACATTTCTTGTTTATTATTTAATGGACTAATGTGCTAATATAATATGTATAGTCTATGGTTTATGTTTATATTTCAGAGTGCAATAGCATCAAAGAAAGAGCTAGACACATGTGGAATTTGGAAGGAAACAATTTATGCATTTTATGCATAATTTCGGTACTTTGGCAACAAAAATTAAAAACGTGTGGAGACTTGGTCAAGGAGTTATTGCTGAATAAAAGAAGAGTACAAGGCTGATAAAGATTGGGAGTACAAGGCTTGAAGCTTGGACTTGGAGATAAATCAACTCGGTTGCTATTTTTAAGGGAAGTAGGCGCATGAAGTGAGGAACAACCTCAACCACTCTCCCTACTCTTCCCCAACGTGCAAATACAGCCCCAAGGCTGTTTATTGAGTAGCCTTCAAGTATTTGAAGACTATAAATAAGCTTGGAAGGTTTCATTTGAAGATATACCAAGACATGCCAAGAAAAGTCATTTTATACACACCTTCGAAAGTTTAGAGATAGAGTTTTTTGTTTTGTTCTTTTAATTCTTCCTCCCTTGTAATTTCGCACTTGATTACATTGGTATCAAGTTGTGTGAAGGCTAGGATAGGATTCCGTTCTTTATCTCTTGTTCCATAGAGCTCAAAATTGTTATAGCTATAGGAAACATTTTCGGCTTTGTAAATTCATTATAGTGATTATAAAGTCTTGCCTAAGAGGCACTCTCAAGTTATATTTATATAACTTGAGAAAAACAATTTTGGTGTTTTTATTCCGCTGCAAACTCTTTTGCAAAATTGTTTTATTTTCGAAGTGTGTGCGTGCTATCCCAAGTGCTATCGTTGGTGTTGTTATCACCTTGGATATCACTAGTGATTCTAGCCGTGACAATTTCATATTTCATTTGGATTTAGTTTGAATATGACTTGAATGTAATTTCGATTGTTTATTTAGTTTGTGTTGTTTTACTTAGAGTTTGTGTTTTTTTTTTTAAATTGTGTTTGTTTTCAGTTTCTATTTTTTAACAGAATGTGTTTCTGTTTTCAGTTTCTGGAATTTTAATAGTTTGTTGCTGATGGGAAACTCAAATCCAGTCAACTTGCTACACCATGTAGCGAGTTTGGTGAAATTACTACATGGTGTAGCGAGTTCACTGGAAATGAGTTCCACAGCAACAACAAACTGCTGTAATCCCAACTGCACACAGAAAATCCATAAAACACACATCCCAACCTGTACTAAAGTCTCAAAACAATATAATAAACTGTACAAAAACTTAAAAAACCATATAATAAACATCCAAATAAAAACTTAAAAAAATATATAGAAAATCCATAAATGTTTTCTTACAACTAATAAAACAAAGTTTTGTTACAACTAATAACACAAAGTTTTATTACATCTAAATAAAAACATAGTTTCACTTATTTCTCCTCTCATACTTTCTATCATAGGCAGCCGTGGTGAATTTATTTGTCGGATGCCACTCCCGAGACCCTTTTCTAATCAATTCCTCCGGTTGAGTAGGTGTAATACGTACCCCACTAGATGAAGTCGCAGACGGATAAGATAAGGGTGGAATATCCGCTCGTGAGGATGATAAAGGAACCCTAAAGGCACTTCCCAAATATATTGGCGTGTGAAAATTTCTAGATGGAGGGTAAACAAAATCATCATCATCATTAATAACCCAACTTACATGACTCGGGCCATGGCTAAGGTAAACACCTAAATAAATACCCTTCTCAACCTCATATCTAATCCTCTCCTCTGCCTCCTCCACCTAAGCAAGTCCCCACTATGAAGGATAATCAAAGAGTCCATCATACTGAGTCTCGGAATCTAGCTGTACCTCAGGCTCTAGCTCATCTGGCTCGCCGTGCAAGTCCATTTGTGGTTGTGGTTTTGGATGTGCACGACGTCTAACACGACATTGTCAAGGTTCTACCCACTGTACGCGATCTATCGGTGCTAGAGGTGCTGCAGCCTCAAGTCGTTGCTGCTCCCTAATGTTAGTGAGCGTGTGTCTAATCAACCTACACATCTCAGCTTGTTGCGGACACGACATATGTTGCTGCTCCTTATCGGTGATATGTATACGTTAAAGGTTTTACACATGTTTTTATAGCAAAAATAATAAGAATGAGACATAAGTTAATAAATTGAAGTTTTAAATAAAAAACTAGAAAAAATAATGAAAAATGTATATACTTACCATGCCCTCTAGGAAAGGGCCAACCGATCGGTATCCAGCGTCCTCTATATGAAGGGAGTTCTGCACAAACATGCACGTTATGCTTCGAAACCATATCATATATGGATCAGTGTAATGCATAACGTGAAAGTCTGGGACCCCACAGCCAGTAAGTTTCACCGCTGTCCCCAAAGTGCAATGTATTGTTGATGGCGGTCACTCCAAATCACAAGATTGTTTCCACGCCGATCAACTCTGTGCAAGTCCCTCCGAGTGTTGCAAGGTTTGAGACCCCCTGCAGCATGCCAAACTGCATCAGAACACGATCCGACAAATGCTACTCTATCCTCTCAAAGCATATCAAAGGGACCCGCGCCATCCATACGGCCCGTCCCTAATAGCAGTAGGCCAGAGCTTGTCAATCTCTATAAGGCTGCCACACAACTTGATCATACATTATCTTGGCCAGCTGATCACGATAGTCTCGCAGGTTATGGGCAGTAACCTCCTTAAGATACAATGATGATTCGGTCCACCTAAAATTTCATAAAAAGAATAATTATAAGAAACAGTTAAAAAACTATAACGACGAGAAAATAACGTATGATATATGTATACCTGCATCCTAGTGGCATGTGATCTTGTGCCGGATTAGTATTTCGCCTTCGAATTTCAGGTTGCACACATAGCAACCGCCCCAAACCCTAATTTGTATCAATAAAATCTATATAAAATACTATAAATAATACCGATAATTTGAAATCAAACTTAAGCCCAACAACATAATGCACATTAAAATGAGATAACCATACCTGTAAAATGTTGAGAAATCCACCGCACTGGCTCGTCAGAGGGTTAGTCGCACTACACAACTCTCGATATAAAAAAGCCAGCGAGGCACTACCCCAACTGTACATCCAGACCATCAGAATTTCTCGAATCAGTGGCAGATAATACAACTTAACATTGTTGTTCGTACGATCAGGCATCTCCGTATAACTCAAGGCTAGAATGATATATGCTCGTGTATACATATCAACAATGTCTTCGTGAGTATCATCAGCGAGGTCTTGGAAATGTGGAAACTGGCTCGTAATCCACCTTTGTTTAAGAATACTCACATCCATATCTCCGGGAGGTGGGACAACCCTAAAAGATCGTGACATAACACCCTCCAATCTAGAAGTGGTGTGATGTCAGCGTCAGTAAAAGCATCCCCATCAATCGGCAACCCGAAAATCATGCCGATATCCTCATCTCACCAAACGGGAGGTGGAATGAATAGGTCTCCGAACGCCATCTCTCAATCAATGCCTACAGTAACCCATAATCGTACTGAATTCTCCCTATATAATGAACCCCCGTAAAGCCACACTCGGCTAATCTCGACAATATCCTCGGAGCTAGTCTATTCGGTAAGGTGGCACCACGACGAAATGAAATCGGACTAGAAACTTGCTGTACAGCCCAAATAAAACGAGATATGTGGCCCTAATGTGCAGTCAAATAAAGTTATCGATAGCCACAAGATCAATGAAGGTATCCATCTGTTTAAACAAAAGAAACCCCATTTCAATATCAAATAAATACATATATAAATATAGATACTTTGAAACATCAATAACAAATACTTCTAATCTCCAAAATTGGGTTCAAATATATCAACAATTGAGTTCATAAATTGAGTTCAAAACCCCAAAATTTCAAATATACCACAATAGAGTTCAAATATACCAACAATTGAGTTCAAATATACCAAAAATTGAGTTCAATGATAAAATTAATATTCAAGAAAATCCTAATAATTTCAATAGCAAAAACCTAATTTTAAAGTGTTTAAAATAGCTAAGAAATTTAGTTCAAAACCTCAAAATTTCAACATGTATAACTACCATATTTTTTAATAAACCTAATTTTAAAGAAAACATATACCCAAATCAAAGCAAAATCATCAATAATGAAAAAGAATAAACTTGGATTTATACTTACAATGACAAAATTAGATGGTGAAAAGCTTGAATTTGATGGAGATGACAATGACAATAGCAAACTTTTTTTTTTCTCCTTTTTCCCTTCTACCTTAGGTTTTTTTTTTCCCTTTATTTAGAGTCTATAACCCGCTATTGGCATAGGTCTGATTTTTTAAAATTCGCTAAATCATGTATTGAGTTTCATTTACGAGTGAAATCGCTACATGTTGTATCGAGTTCTAAGATCTCACAGTTAATTTTAATTATAAATTAAACACCAATGAGATAAACCTTGATTTAACTAAAATTGATAAATGATGTAACTAATTTCAACTGTCAAATTTTGAAATCGATACAATATTTAGCGAGTTTAAAAAAAAATGATTATTTTAAAAAATAGTTCAAAAAGTAAATTATTTTAAAATGAAATTATTTCGGAAAAAAAATCCTTACTCCGGATCCCTCTCTCGTAGTCTCTGTCAACCAAAACTGCCCTTCTCATTTTTCCTTGACTCCATTCATTGTGATTGAGGCTCCTGCAATTAATATTACTTTCCTTTTCATTTCTTCACACCATTTGACACCTCCACCTCACTCACTTTCTCTCTCTCTCTCTTACCGGGAACAATGTCGGCTTCCGGCAGACCCGACAGTTCTTCCCCATCCATCAATCTCTATTCCAAGACGTCAATTCTGGGGCAAAAACTCTACGTCGTGATTGCTGTTACGGTACTGATTGTAGTAATTGTTTTAGTCCTGATTTTTCTCTGTGTGCGTTCTAATCGGAACTCTAACCGGCGCAAAATGCGCGTGAAGATGAAGCACAGTACAGGATTTTTTCCGTTAGTCTGCAAAGACGTGATCGAAATCAAAGACTCCGATCAAATCAATAATGCGAAGATCACTGTGCTCAGAAAGGAGGAGAAGAAAGCAGTTCGTGCGGTGGAGTTAGAGAAGAAAGGGATTGAGGTTGAGGGAGAGGGAGAGGGCAGAATTGGAAATTCAGGTAGTAACGAGTCGGGGACGAGCCGGAGTGACGCGTCGGCTGCGTCGGCCGATGGTATGAATATGGGGTGGGGCCGGTGGTACAACTTGAAGGAGCTGGAATTTGCGACGAACAGATTCGCTGAGGGGAATGTAGTTGGAGAAGGTGGGTACGGCGTCGTTTACAGAGGTGTTATGCCTGATGGCTCTGTAGTTGCTGTCAAGAATCTTCTGAATAACAAGTGAGTAGTACAAATGTGTTTTATTATTTTTTCTTTAATTTCACATAATATTTTGACTTTTAATTATTTTATTTAAATCTGCATTTACTTAGAATGATCATCGCTGTCTGCATTGTTTGATTGATTATGAAGAGACATGCAATGAGACCTTCTCATCAGATCTAAGATTGTACTCCCTCCTCCGTCCCAAAATGTTTGTCCCATTTGACTTTTTTGCTGAACTTTGACCAAAAATTTATGAGAGATTAATCATGTTCATGAAATTCTAAAAGTTGTTGTTGATAATATTATTAATGGTGAATCAATAGAAATTTTTAGAATTTCATGAACATAATTAAATTGTCATATATTTGTGGTCAAAGTTCAACAAAAAAGTCAAATGGGACAAACATTTTGGGACGGAGGGAGTACTGTTTTCTCTGCCATTGACTGACCCTTTTGTTTTTTTTTTTTTGCTTTTGACTAAAGTGAAACAAAAGTAAACGGATTATACTTTATCTTTATCTTTAATTCTAATTCTGTTTCCTATCTTTTCGCATAATCTTACTCTTAAAAGCAAGAGCATATCTGAAGTTATTTATTTTGAGACGGAGGGAGTAGACAGTTATTTCAGATTATTAGATGGAGTAATTGGTAAAGAACAAAATACCATTTGACGAACAAAGTGACATTCATGTATTTGTGGTGCAATGTAGGTGAAATTGTGTTAATTAAATTTATTTAGTGTCAATTGCTGACCAGTTGAAAATTCTAAAAAATCACATTACTGCTACAGTTTTGGTCCTTTTGGATCCATATAGGCTACATATTTGGAAGTTTAAGTTTCATACAGACTAGACTGAAATGCCCTCCTCCATATTAGTTGGTAATGCTACTTACTCGTCTCATGTAAGCTCCCTCGCTCTCATTTTCAGTGTCTACCGGACGTGGTCTTAGAACCCTTGTTAATACTACTGGGAAGTGGGAAACAACAAGTATCACCATAATCAAGTAAATATGTACTCCCTTCTGTCCCGAATGAATGTCGCACTTTCCATTTTGGTTCGTCCCAGAATAAATGTCGCGTTTCCAAATAAGGAAAGTGACATAGTGCAATTTTAACATGGTACAAACTAGGAAAGCACCTTCCAAACATTGACTAGCCAACTGCAACATTTATTCTGAGACGAAGGGAGGGAGTAACTCATTTGGGGGTATAATGATTACCAATACCATTAAATAAAGGGCACAAGTGGAAAACAAACTAGAGAATAATTGTTGGAATGTTTGTAAGGATTATAAAACTAATAGCTCTTGTCCAAAGGACAAAATGAATGAGATAGAGGGAGTATCACTCTAGCAGGCGAATATACCTACTTGGAGAGGAAGCTCAATTTTGTTTTCCCATTTGCTTAAAGGCATCTAGAATCTATAGGTGTTTATCCCTCGACCTGAGAATAGCGTCAAATATAATGATATATCCCGACATAGCTTAAAAAGAATTGACATTAGGACTAGATGGTGTCCATGTGTGGTAGGATTCAGGAAATCGCAAGCAGAATGTACCACATCTCTAGCCATTCCACTACAAAGAGAAATGGTTCACTTTTTGTTTTTATCAATCATAATACAATTTTTCATACTTTATGCTACTATTATTACATGATTATATGCATTTAAGAAGTATTATGCGGAGTATGGTTATTGAGTTTTCTGATTTCAATTTTGGCAAAAATAAAATAAAATGTGGAATATGGTTATGGTGCTCTTCTATCTCAACAATTATCCGACACTAAATTTTTGGTTTTTTTATCTAGAGGTCAGGCAGAGAAGGAGTTTAAGGTGGAGGTTGAAGCCATTGGAAAAGTAAGACATAAAAACCTGGTGGGTTTGATTGGCTATTGTCCAGAAGGGGCTCAAAGGTAGTTTTTGCTTACACTTCATTCTCATCGGGTTTAACTGATAAATTATGATATTTTATTCCCTTAACTCACTATGACAGTGTGGCTTTAATGCTTCTCTTGCAGAATGCTCGTCTATGAGTATGTTGATAATGGAAATTTGGAACAATGGTTACATGGTGATGTAAGGCCTGTTAGCCCTTTAACTTGGGATATTAGAATGAAGATTGCTGTCGGAACTGCAAAAGGGTGCGGCTACTTTGTCCTGTTTTTCTTTAATGTTTCTGATTCCGTGTTACTGTTAATTTACATTTATGCTTCATGATAAGACATATCTAAGGTATTCCTATAGAAGCCTGCAATGCAATTCGACATACATTGGCTCATGAAATCCAGGTCCTTTAAAACAAGCATGTATGTGATTGTTACAAATCAAATAAGTAAATATTTTATAAATTGATACTATAATATATTTTGGTTCCTTAGTTGAAGACGATATAAATATCTGGTTGACCTTTACAATATTCCAGCTTACGTATTTCCTCTGTTTCTGTGTGTCCCCTTATGTGGTACTGTTTGTTTTACCATTTATTTATAGTACTCCGTAGTAGTTAAACGATATTCCTTGAAAGTGGATATTTTTCGCCTTTGTGGTATGTTTTCTATAGAAGTGAACTATATGGCATGGGTAACTCATTAGAGAGTACCAAAGGAATACTTTGCTCTAGATACAAGACTGAAGCTTCAAGTTAGTTCGAACGGAACAAAATTTTCACATCCGTACCATTTTCAATGTTTATTGAAATGAATGTTTCCTTGCATTTCATGTACTAGCCATTTCCATAGTTGTAATTTCAAACTTCTCAACTTTCTTAGAAAGAAACAAAAAAAATCTGATTTTTATCTCCTTGGTTCAGCTTTTTGTTGTCTTTACTTTACCTTAGCTCTGTTGCAGACTGGCATATTTACACGAAGGATTAGAACCCAAAGTTGTGCATCGTGATGTCAAATCCAGCAACATTCTTTTGGACAGAAAATGGAATGCTAAGGTTTCAGATTTTGGACTTGCCAAGTTATTGGGTTCAGACAAAAGCTTTGTGAACACACGAGTGATGGGGACATTCGGGTTTGCTCCTTCCCTATGTTTTTTTTTTTTTTCTAACTCAAAGTTAAATATTTTCTCTCTTAATTTTCTCTGCTTACTTTGGCATGCTATTGCAGATATGTGTCGCCCGACTATGCTAGCACGGGAATGCTTAATGAGGGGAGTGATGTGTATAGCTTTGGAATTCTGCTCATGGAAATGGTTACAGGGAGGAGCCCAGTTGACTACTCCAAAGCACCTGGAGAGGTAAAACAAGGTTTTCTTTTTCTTTTCTACCCTCCTCTTTTATACTCCCGCCGTCCATGGAAATGTTCCCATTTGACTTTTCAAGCAATTTAGTGTTATATTTTTCTGTCCGTTACTATCCCCTAATGAACATAACAATCACGTAAAGGACCATTAATCTTAGCCCATCATCCACATCCATTTCACTCAAATTTGAAAATTTAGTTATTTTAACCATTCAAATTTAGAATTGAGATTCTCTTTTTGGGACAAACAAAAATGGGAAGTGGAACATCTTTATGGGACGGAGGGATTAGCATTTATGGCATCTACTTTATCTATGCTACATTTTTGTTGGCTGAGTTGCAGATGAACTTGGTTGATTGGTTTAAAGGAATGGTTGCAAGTCGCCGTGGAGAAGAGTTAGTAGACCCCCTCATACAAGTACAGCCTCCTCAAAGAGCTTTGAAGCGGGTATTGTTGGTTTGCCTCCGGTGCATAGATATGGATGCCAATAAGCGTCCAAAGATGGGACAAATTGTACATATGCTTGAGGCAGAAGATTTTCCTTTCCGTTCAGTAAGCCCTCTTTTCTTCCTCAATACAAAACATAAACAAAATCAAAAACAAACTTGTCAGCTCTGAAACAAAAGACTTAATAATGCTTAATGCCGTACAGGAACGTCGAACGAGTCTAGAGACAGCTCCACTCCGGTCCGATGCAGCAGTTGCCAGTGATGCTCCATTAGGGGAGGAGGTGAGATCAAACTGGAGATGATTATTATCTCTGATTGATACCAAGAGAATGAGAAGGTAAAGTAGTTCTGTTGTGTGTATAGTTACAATTAGATCACATTGTTTGCTCATCTTCAATCTCTTTGTTTTTGTTTTTAATTTAACGGTGTCCCCACGTCAGGAGGCGAGGAGAGGGTTCGAACCCTAAACCTCATCAGAAATGAGATTTGGCTTTACCACTGGGACACTCCTTTCCTTTGGAGACATCTTCAATCTCTTTGTTAAAAACCAGATTTTCATTTTTGTTTCTATACATAAGTTAGTGATATGTCATAAACTACCCTTTCATCAATGATTTGTAAATATGGTTGCTCTTTTATTATGTTTTTTTTTGCTCCATTTGTCCTATGCAGTTGACTTGTCATATTTTTAAAAAGGGAGGGGCTATTGTCATTGCACTAATTGCTTATTCACTACACTCATTGTATTGATCATTTACTTGACATATTTTTTAAAAAGGGAGGGGCTATTCTCACTGCACTAATTGCTTATTCACTACACTCATTGTATTGATCATTTACTTGACACAATTACCCTTAGGGAGGGAGAGGCTATTGCCACTACATATTTTGCTTTTCCACTACAACAGTGTGTATAAAGACAAAACTATCTTCTCCTATTTATTTAAGTAAATAGACATAATCATCCTTTTATTTTATATGGAACTAATGAAACATTAATTATCATTACAAATTTAACTTATCCACTACATCATATTTTTGAAAATATCCATTCATTTACTGATAATTTATTTAATTAATTATATTTTTACTTGAAATAATTATCTTAGATAATGAAGAATTAACTTCTAATAGTCAATTATCATTTAGTTTTTTTCAACTTGACTTTTTATTTATTTTATACTTGTATTTTTTATATTTATTTTCTCTAAATAAAAATCAAATTACAATGCAATCCCTTATTTCTTATTTAATATTTTATAGAAAAATAGTTAAAAATATTTGACACAAGTTAAAAAATAAATATCAATAAAATATAAAATATTTTTAAGAATATTCTATTGCTCAAAATTATTTATAGTTTCACCAATAAATTTTATGTTTGAAATATATTAGTACAAATGAGTAAGTATTTTTTGAAATTACTTTTTCTTAACACTAGGA
Source organism: Adenophora triphylla var. japonica (assembly GCA_022495995.1). Lineage (NCBI taxonomy): Eukaryota > Viridiplantae > Streptophyta > Magnoliopsida > Asterales > Campanulaceae > Adenophora > Adenophora triphylla. Next base: position 26,541 of record JAFEMH010001596.1, on the reverse strand, counting down.
AAAATAAGAGGTTTTTAGAAACTAAAAACTCTCAATTTTCAGTTTTTCATCTAAAAGTTATTCCATTGTTTATAAAAATTAGTTTTTCACAAGATTTTTTTAATAACGAGCATAATAATATATGTTTTATCGCTACCTAAAAAAATCATTTATAAATTCAAAACTTATGTTTTATACCTCAAAAATGTATAATTAAAGTTCTATATTTATTCACCACTTTTGTAGTCTTCATTTTTATCATGAAGAAAAAAATCAAGATAAAAATGTAAATAATAAATTTATATAATTTATTAGTAATATATTACATATAATATAAAAGTATAAAACAATATGGTGAAATATAAATATTTCTCTTTTGTTACAATTATTTCATACTAATTATATAATTATTTTTATAAAAAAAAATAGTAAGGATTTGATTTCCTCGACAAAGATGAAAAGAATTACTCCCTCTGTCCCAAAAAAAGTTTCACCAATTACTCAAAAGGGCGTCCCGTTATATCCCAAAAAAAGTTTCACCAATACTCAAAAGGGCGTCCCGTTAGAAGCTTCACTTTTTCTAAAATGGACAATATTTATTAATATTCTATTATATCCACTAACTTTTCTCTCTCACACATTTAAATTATGAGTCTCACTTGTTATATCCACTCACTTATTCCCTCTCACAACCCTTCCCTCACTCCCATTATTTTTTAATATAAATATTATTTTCTTAATATTTATGCCTCACCAAAATGGTGAAGCTTTTCTTGGGACGGAGAAAGTATATATGGAAAATAAAAAGAATTAAATAATCTTACCATAATAAGAGGAAATAAACAGTGATTAGTTAGGATGGGTTTGAAGGGCAATTATGTCAAAAAATTAAATTATCCCAATGAATGTAGTGGAAAAGCAAAACGTGTAGTGGCAATAGCCCCTCCCTTACTCTTATCTTATAAGAGATTACATTAAAACAACATGATTTTGTTTATTTTATCTTCTCTAAGATAATTTATTTTAATCATGTTAAGATAATAAATGCTTTAATAAGAAATTGCTATGAAACAAATAAATATTTATTTGAATCATCACCTAGCTATTTTATATGAAACTAAAATCTTCATTTATGTTAGTAATTTTTTTATTTTTCTTTATTTGGGTCTCAAATAAACTGAAATAAACAGAGAAAGAAACAAAAAAAGATTATACAAAGTGGTGAAGAAATTATAATTTTAACAAAAAAAATTGCTATGAAAGTAAGTGGTGAGTGTATTAATTAATATTTTAATATATATTAAAAAAACTAAAGTCTATTATGTGGGAAATTTTATAATATATATTACTAGTATTTATTATTTTCAAATATTAAAGCAAGTGATGATTTTACTAACAAATGTTTTTTCTTTATAGTAAATTAAGAATATCGAAAGCTAAAAATACAAACACAAAAAAAAATATTTGTTTGGTTCAAAAGGAAAATCAAAAGAATTGTTTATTCTAAAAATTAATTCATTATTAATTAAGGTAAGTATTTTGAAGACAAATAATGTTAAATGATCATAATTAATTAAAATTTTATTAAGAAATGCAGTTGATAAGTAAAATTTGTAGTGTAAGTATCTTCCAAAGATATTTCATCAATTCCTTAAATATCGAAGGCTAATTATGTCAATTTACAAAAATTGTCGTGGATAAGTAGAAATGTAGCTGAAATAGCCCCTCCCTCTAAAAAAATGTGTTTTATTTGTATACTCCCTTCGTCCCGATAATTGCTTTACCATTTTGGTCCGGCATGCAAATCAAGGAAATTAATAAGTGAAAAAAATGTTGCGAGTGTAATAGTAAAATAGGAGAGAGAATGAGTAGAGGAAATAGTAAATTTGAAAAATGTTGTGAGTGTAATAGTAAAATAGGAGAGAAAATGAGTTGGTGGAATAGTAAAGATTTTTTGCCATTTTAGAAAAGATGAAGCTTCTAACGGGATGCTCTTTTAAAAATTGATGAAGCTTTTATTGAGACGGAGGGAGTATTGTTTATACTATAATAAAATTGCACTAATTTATCTTTAATACAACTAGTTTAACCCTCGTGCGATGCATGGACAGTTAATAATGAATAACTGATTGAAAATTAAACAAATACAAAAGAAAATAGAGATGTTTGTAGACATTATAAAAAAAAATCTTTGAAAAATATATTGTCAGTAAAAATATCAGATTGAAGGTCATTAAAATAAATATAGTGTTACATCCGTGCGATGCACGAGTAGTTATTAATGCTTAAAAAGACGAAAATTAAATAAAATGACTATATGGGACAAACATTTTTATATATTGTGAAACACATCTTTAAAAGACAACTTTATCAGTACAAATGTCGAAAGAGGAAGGAAGTGCATCATTACATATCAATATGTTCGGACCATTGGGAATGTGAAATTTCGATAATGCAAAATATAATTGAGAATACCAAAATACATAGTATCTATTAGAAAAAAAATCAACAAAAGATAAATATCTACCTTGACTTTTATTAATAAGCATAACATAAGAGGAAAACAATAATAAAAATATCGTGAAATGAAAAATAAATTATCATACACTTTAAAATATTTATTACAGACAATTATGAGACATTAAATAATGAATAAGTGATTCACCCATTAATTAAATACAAACCCAAATCCAAATTCATCATCCCCTATATGACCAATCCATAAATTCTCTCGTCTATCAATTATTTTAATTCATCTTCATATATTTTTTTAAAAATTATTAGACATACATACACATAAACAAATTAAAGTAATACATAATAATATCGGGAATTTTATAAATAACGAAAATTAACAAATAACTTTAAAAATTGAATATTATTATTGTGTATTATTTTTGTAAAATAAATCTAAATTTTGAAATAAACATTTTACAAATATAAATTATATATAAATTCCAACAACGCAAGGGGGTAAATTGACCCTCCTCTCCCGTTAAGCTCTACATATATCCCATTATTTTTTTATTATTATTTCAACCGATATCCCATTTTATTTAATGTATACAACAAATAATACTTCGAGAATAAGCTTATGAGTTACCAAAACTGCATGCTCAAAAGACGACAATTAAAATAAAACAAACTGAAAAGTGAGTTGTTTTATATATTGTGAAAATTTTCTTGAATAATATATTGTTAGTACAAACATCAAAGTGGTCAGTATTATCATCATTACATATCAATATTTAAAATCATTTACCTTTGAAATAAATTGTTTGATATATCGAATTAAAAAAAAAAAAAAACCAAACCCAATCCCGCTTATTAAATAGAAACCAAAGTCCACATTCATCACACTCCCCATATATATATATATATATATATATATATATATATATATATATATATATATATTAGAAAAAAAACCAACAAAAGATAAATATCTATCTTGACTTTTATTAATAGGCATGACATAAGAGGAAAACAATAATAAAAATATCGTGAAATGAAAAATAAAGTATCATACACTTTAAAATCTTTATTACAGACAATTATGAGACATTAAATAATGAATAAGTGATTCACCCAATAATTAAATACAAACCTAAATCCAAATTCACCATCCCCTATATGACCAATCCATAAATTTTCTCCTCTATCAATTATTTTAATTCATCTTCATATTTTTTTAAAAAAATTATTAGACATACATACAAATAAACAAATTAAAGTAATACATAATAATATCGGGAATTTTATAGATAACGAAAATTAACAAATAAATTTAAAAATTGATTATTATTATTGTGTATTAGTTTTGTAAAATAAATCTAAATTTTGAAATAAACATTTTACAAATATAAATTATATATAAATTCTCTCATTTATCAAAGTGGTCAGTATTATCATCATTACATATCAATATTTAAAATCATTTACCTTTTAAATAAATTGTTTGATATATCGAACTAAAATAAAAAAAATAACCATATTACCCACCCACTTATTAAATAGAAACCAAAACCCACATTAATCACACTCTCCCACATATATATATATATATATATATATATATATATATATATATATAAATTATTATTATATTAAATAACCCTATATACTTTATAAATACAGAATGATTTTGTTTAAAAAAATTAAACACCATCCCAACTCATCGTCCTATACCCCACCACTTTACTTTATTTTAGATTCTTTATTTTTATGATTAGTAAAATTATTATTATTATTATTATTATTATTATTATTATTATTATTATTATTATTATTTATAAGAAAAATAAATACTTCACACTTAATAAAAATAAATTTATATTTAAAAATGAGTATTTTTTTTTCTTTGTCCAAATCAAATGAAAAAGTCTCTATTTAAAGAGAAAAATAATTATGAATTATGGTGTAAAAAAAATAATTTTAAAGAAGAGGATTTTTTTATTATCATTTATAATTAAAAAAATTACTTCATACTTAATTAATTTTCACGAAAAAGAAATTGAAAATTAATAAAAGATAATTAACAAATTTATATTTAAAAAAGATAATTTTTTTTTTGTCCAAATCAAATGAAAGAAGTATCTATTTAAAGAGAAAAAAAAAATTATGAATTTTGGTGAAAAAAAAATTAATTTAATATATAATAATTGAGCTCAAAGAAATGGGATAATTTTTTTTTTTGAAAATCCATTCAGCCAATCGGTGCTTGCCACGTGTTAAAGTTAATTAAAAAAAAAAAGGAAAAATCTGATATAACGTGCGTGTGTCGGCGCATGGGTCACACGCGCCAAGGAAAAGTCCGAATTACCGCTCCTCCGCCATTCGACACTTGTCCAAATTGGTTTAAAAAAAAAAAAAAACAACCAATAACTTATTGCCACGTCGCTTTTGGGACTTAGTTATTGCAATTTTGCCACCGCGTGAAAAAACGAAAATACCCCTCGAAGGTAAAAAAATTACCACTATTTTGTTATTATATATAGATAGATTCTTATTTTTCATTTTCTTCATTCCTTCTTTCTCTCCCTTTTGAAGCACACATATAATTTGTTTTAGAACACTGCCAAAATACAAGCTCTGCGGCCGAGACTGAACAAGGTCAAGGCCGGTTTTCACCACGTGCAAGAGGATCTCTAGGGCCCCATTTTTTTGAATTTTAATATAAAATATGAATTTAGAATTTTAGAAATTTAGGATTTTGAAAATAATTTTACAAATTTTTAAGGACTAAAAAATAAAAATACTAAAAATAAGATTTAATTGTTATTATATATTATTCATTTCATAATAATGGTTAATTCTTTTCGTTGGACGTCCCATAACAAATGATATTGTCCCAAAATGTGAATGAGACACACTTGTCACACTCACAACAAAAATATGTCTAACTACTTTCTCTCTATTACTTACTTTCATACTCCCAGAATGCTTGCATTTTTTTAATTTCTCGCGCATTCAATTTAAGTAACCATTATTATGAGATGGAGGAAGTATAGATTTTATGTTTATTTTTAAAAATATTACAGGCTCAATATTTAATTTTAGCATAGGGCTCCTACAATTATTGAGACGAGCCTGACAAGGTCTAGACTCAGCCCAAATCAACCACAATTATAAGAATCCTGTTTCAATAAGGATTTATATTCACTTCATTAGTCATACTTTCCAATGGACTTCAACCCGACTAACGAACCTAATTTGACAAGGATTCACTTTCTAATACAACTCAATAAAGATCTTTTATTCCTGTGAACACTCAACCCAATGGTATAAGGCTCAATTTGTTTGGAGAAAAATATTTTTTGAAAAATATTTTTTCCACTTTTCTAAGTAAATTGATTTACAGATTTCTCCTAAATAAAATATTTTTCGAAAAATGATAACACCCTCACATACACACACCCCCACATTATCCACCCCACATGAATCACCCCATCCCCATCTCCACCCCCTGCCACCCACCCTCCCCCCACCCCCCACCCCGTCGAGTAAAAAAAATCATTTTAAATTTATTTTTAACAACTCCTCCCCAAATCCACTCACCATCCCCCTGCCACACCACCCCCGTTAAGTAAAAAAAAAAAATCATTTTAAATTTATTTTTAACAACTCCTCCCCACTCCACTCCACTCACCACCCCACTCCCCACTTCACTCACCACCCCCTGCCACCCTACCCCCCACCCCCTCTTGGGAAAAAAAAATTAATCATTTTTCGAAAAACAGTTTGTAGTTAAATTAAAAAAAATTGACCCGACCGAAGGGTGGGGGCGGGTTGGTGTGGTGAGTGGATTGGGAAAGTAGCTGTTAAAAATAAATTTAAAATGATTTTTTTTTACTCGACCGGGGTGGGTGGTGGGTGGGTGGGGAGGGGCTAACAGGGGTGGTGAGTGAATTGGGGAGTAGTTGTTAAAAGTAAATTTAAAATGATTTTTTTACTCAATGGGGTGGGGTGAAATTTGGCAGTGCGAGGGGATGGTTAGTGGATTGGGGGTGGTGATTGGATTGGGGGGAGGGGGGAGGGGGGTAGTGGTGAGTAGGTTGGGGTGGTGGTGATGATTGGGGTGAGTAAATTTGTAGTCAACTCAATCGAACATTTTTTGGAAAATATTTTTCTTACCAAACAGTCGAAAATATGTTTATTTTATTTTTCGAAAAACATTTTCATTTTTCGAAAAACGTTTTGCAGGAAATCATTTTTCGAAAAATATTTTACGCTAAACAAACAGAGCCTAAATATAGGGGTCATATTTCTGCAATTCAGGTCTATGCATTTTTTTCCACCTTTATACTTAGGGGCCGTTTGGTTAGAAGGTTTAACACAGGATAACATGCATCAGGATTAATAAGATTTATAAATATGGTGTTTGGTTGTAAATAAGGCATTAGAATAATTAAGACGTATTAGTGGGATTAGGTCTTAATCCCCTCACTAATTATCCTAATATAGAAGAGGTATTATTAATCCCTTTCATATTCAAGGCTGGGATTATTATTTTCATACCTATCGTATCCTCGGTTTAGCGTTATTATCGCTTTAGCGCTGTTAAATAGAAAAATAGAAGAGAAACAGAATTTGCGCATCATCACTTTGTGGGAAGAAACCGCCGAAAAAGCAGAGAGAGAGAGAGTAGAAGGCCATTGTGATGCCGGCGATTCGGAGAGCGAAGGAGAACTAGAGAGAACAGGTAATTGTCTTTAACTCCTTCTTCTTGTTTATATTTCACTTTCCCAGTTCTTTCCTTCCCTAAAGGACGTCGTCAAGTCAGTTACGGTCAATTCAAGCTCGTTGCCTTTACTGTTCATCAGATTCACAATGTAAAGTTTTCTATTTAGCTATTTAGGGTTTTCAATTTTAATCTATTACATTTTCTATGAATTTTTGGTCTCTCCGCCTGATAAATATAGTTGCAGTTTTTAATTTTTGTAGTTAAATTTGAACATGTTAGAATGAATATTAGATGTGAATGAAGAAATTGCCAAGGAAATGAACAAGAATCTGGAACAATGTTCATCAGCAATGTGTCAAGTTGCAATCCATTTAGGAGATATGGTATCTAAAATGGGTCATGAGAAGGATTTGATCCATAAGCGGGAGGAACTTGATAAAATGATTAAGCCTTTGGGGTTGCCTCTTATGAATCGGGTGCGAGTTGCTGGATTATTGTCTTTGAAGTCTCAACTCCTTGATTATTTTTGTGGTTTGGAAGATGATGAGGCACGTCTCGAAATGGTGGATGCAATTCTTGATGGTACTTTTGAATAAATTCATCTCAGCTTCTCGTCCCAATTAATTGGGTGCCTTCTTGAATTATTAAGTATTTTATGATTGTTGAAACTTATCAATTTTTTATATTTTAGCTTTGGATTTTTGGATTTAATTTTGAACTTCAATATGATTTATTTTTACAACATGAATGTTTATGTTAAGTTATGGCCATAATAAATTAGGAATATTTTTGGAAAATAAAAAATAATATTGTATAAATTATTTCTTACCAAACATTAGATTATGTTAATGTGGGATTAAAGTTTTTTAATCCTGATTGTACCAAACGCAAAATTATTTCAAAGCTAAGGATTATTAGTACCAAGGATTATTAATGAGGGTATTAATAATCCCCTCGTTAATAATACTGCTAATCCTTATCCAGCAACCAAACGAGCCCTTAAAATTTTATTTATTTCTTTTTAGATAGTTATTTTTGTGTTTGAGTGGTATTAGCCGGAAATAACTTTCATCAATCCTTACATTTGTTCTTTGGTTCTGGCTACTTAATCAACTCCAGATATTCCATTAGTTAATTTCAGCCTATTAGTTAATTTCAGCCTACCTGATCTATACAATTTTGGCTCGATAATATTTCATACCAAAATAATTATTGAGAGTAATTCGGCGTCCATACGTTGGTTGCCGGCCTCCCTGCAGGGAGGTCAAGGGTTCGATCCCCCTGGGGGATCCTTGTGGAAATAATTATATCATGAGTTTCAGGAGCCTTTGAAGTCCCTCAGAGTGAAAGCCGAGTGACGTAACCCGCGGAAAGTCCTTGGCAGTATCACTTAGTCAACCACGCGTTTTCTATTAAGTTGTTATGGTAATGTATTATTATTGGTAGAATATTATAGTATATATCCCTTCCTTGTTTAATTGTAAATATCCCATAACTTTAGGTAATGTGATTGACATAGAATAAGACCAAGAGATTTGTACAGAATATATATAAAAAGAATACCATGGAATGAATGATCGGTACGTGGGTTTATTCACCAAAATCGAGTTCCTCTCTTTCTCTTTCTGCTGGTCTATCTCTTTCTCTCCTTCCCTCAATTATTCTGGTGTGTCCTACTTTCCTTTGTTTCTAATCTTTCCATGCAGGTGGTTTAGTCGTTCATGGTATCAGAGCAACTAAGAAATAGTCATGGGCGATGATACAACAAAAACCGTGGCTATAGTCGATCCAGGAAAGGTTAATCCGTGCAACAAATATGGCCTCCCCACCCTCTTCAATGTGCAGTCTTATATGGGCCATTGCCGTCTCACTAATGAAAATTATCAGAACTGGAGTTCACTTTTTCTCTCCATGTTGGAGATTCATCACCTTACCCATGTATTTACTGATAAAGACCCTCCCCCAAAGAAAACCCTTACTACTACGGTACTCAATCTGAAGCAAATCCGGCCCATGAAGCGTTTGTTCACACTTCTCGGTTTGTTCTTGGGTGGATTAAATCGACAGTTACTGCAGAAGTTCAGCCTCATGTAAATCCCTGCAAATCAGCCCCTGAAGCTTGGGATCTCCTTGCAAACGAATTTGGTGTGGCCTCCTCTATCCATATACAGAAGCTTCAAGAAGAATTGCATGATCTTGTTCTTTCTCCAGGCATGACCATACAAGCATATGTTCTTCATGCAAAAACTCTTGCCCATTCTCTTGCTCGTGTGGGTGAAGCCGTCTCTACCCAAACTCTTCACAATCGCATACTAGGTGGGTTGGGTCATACCTACAAGGAATTCATCACCACTCAGAATTCCAGAGGCGATACGACTATTGAAGATCTCAAGGATCTTCTCTTACAGGAAGAAGCTCTCCAAAAGAAATTCTCCAACCAAACCACTTCTACCCTAAGTGCCTTAGCTGCCTCCAAAGAACCAGAAAAACCTAAACACCAACCTACTTCCGCTGCATCAAACACTAACCCTCACAATGGCTCTCGGCAATTCGGGTATCCGAATCAAGGTGGTTTCTATTTCGTTCCAACTCCAAACCGTGGGGGGGGGGGAGGGGGGCGGTAATCGGAATAACAACCGGAACAGAAACAAGAATAATGGTAAAGGTATTCTTCCATTTCCTCCTTCTTTTCAGCCGTCTCGGCCTCCATTTACCACTACCCATGTGCCATACTCCCCTCCCAATCCCTTCCACAGTTCTGACCCCAATACCGTCGCTTGCCAACTCTGTAAGAAACTTTGCGTATAATGCGCAATACTATCCACAGTCGCACATGGCCCCTCACGGTAGTTCTTCGTCCATGGCTCCTGTTTCTTTTGTTCTTGATTTCGGAGTGACAAATCACATGACATCCGATCCGGGTGTTCTGCAACAGTTCTCTCCTTATTCAGGTACCGATTCAATTACAGTTGCTAACGGTTCTTCCATTCCTATTGCTCATATTGGTTCTACACAGTTTAATGCTCAAAATCACAATTTTTTTATGCATACTGTTTTACATGTACCCAAAATAAGTCGCTCGTTACTTTCAATTCGCAAGTTTTGTCTTGACAATAACTGCTTTTTTGAACTTACGGCTTTCGAGTTTTGTGTGAAGGACAACCGTACCAAGAAGATTATTCTTTCTGGCAGTAACTCCGGTGACCTATACACTCTGTCTTTCGTTCCAAGTTCGCGCATTAACTCGTTGGCGTTGATCGGGGAATGTGCGTCTTCAGCCGTTTGGCATGCCCGGTTGGGGCACCCTTCTTCTCATATTCTCAATTGCTTAGTTAATAAAGTTAGGATTCCTGTTAGTGGGTCGTTTAAAAATAAGGAGATGTGTCATGTTTGCCCATTAGGCAAATCTTGTAATCTTCCGTTTCAAACTCGTTCTTTCAATTCTATGCAACCTTTAGCAATTTTGCATTTGGATGTGTGGGGACCTGCAACGGTTCCTTCTGTCTCTGGATTTAAATACTATCTTTCCATTGTGGATGATTTCTCCCGTTACGTTTGGCTCTTTCCATTATTCCGTAAATCCGATGTGATTACAGTTTTCTCTGATTTTAAAACTCTTATTGAAAATCAATTGTCTCGCAAAATTTATGTCATTCACACCATAAAAACTGTTCAAACTGATGGGGGAGGAGAATTCATTAATAGACAATTTTTAGAATTTTTAGTCAAGCATGGAATTGGTCATAGGTCTTCGTGTCCTTACACTCCTCAATAAAACGGAGTTGTTGAGCGAAAGCATCGACATATAATCGAAATGGGTCTCTGTTTACTTGGTCAATCCGGTGTTCCTGACAAGTTTTGGCTTGAGTCTTTTTCAACAGCTGTGTTTTTGATAAATAGATTGCCAATGAAACAACATAATCACATTTCTCCGTATGAAAAGTTGTGGCGTCGCCGTCCAGATTATCGATTTCTTAAGACGTTTGGGTGCACTTGTTTTCCCAATCTTGTGCCTTACAACCGTCACAAATTAATGCTTAAGTCTACTCCGTGTGTGTTCCTTAGGTATGACTTAATGCGTAAGGGATATCGATGCTATAATCCTGTCACGGGCCGAATATATATTTCTCGACATGTTGTATTTGATGAACACCATTTTTATTATGTGAATAACAGTTTTGAGACAGCCAAGACCATTCAAACAACTGCTGGGTCCATGCATGCTTCCAGGCCCGTAACCTCTCCATTGCAAATTGCTTCAGTAGACCTCTGCTCTGATCCAGGTCCTATTGATTCAGCTGCTGATGTTTCTGGGCTTCCCCAACAGCCCAGTTTTGAGGCTCCACATCTCAGCCAAGTCAGCCAGATGACCGAGCCCAGCTCTCCTCCCTCCGCGCCTGGACCATCTTCCTCTGCTGGACTTACTTCCAGCCCTGCTCAGTCCATATCTGGCATTGTTCAGTCTACTCCAGACCAGACCACATCAGGCCAGTCTAGACAAGATCCTTGCTCGCAAGCCACCACTTTAGTGCCACAGACTGCTCCTCCTTCGGACCAGCAGCCCACAGCTCCAACCGTGGCTCCCTTTCCTTCTGCTAGCACTCATCATATGACAACAAGAGCTAAAGCAAGTGTTTTTCGTCCTAAACACCAATTTGCACTTGAGGCTTCTACTGAGGATCCAATTTTCTTTGAACCGCGTACCTGAAATTACCCGGATCCGGCTCGCGCGCGGAGCCCCGGCATCTCGCATTTGTCGCTTCGGGAGTCGCCCGGATCCGAGAGGCAGCGCAATCGCGCCCCGGCATCTGGCTTATTCCGTTTTGCGTGTTGGAGGTGTCTCACCGTTGTTTTCGCAATTGTAGAGTCGCCACGCCGTTTTTATTAAGCCCAAAACATTGAAAAAGGGCATCAGTTTAGAAATAAACTGTTTTTGTGTGATGAGATTTTGAGTTCGGAGGTCAGATGACTCCTCGGGAAGAGAATATTAGAATCTTAGAGCTCACTCGAGTCGCCTCGTAAAAACGAGTCTTTCGGATACCCCTAATATTCTTTAACTGTTGTGTGTGTGTGTGTGTGCTTTTAAAAATGCATGTTGTATCGGATGTCTACATTGTACACTACATATTGAAATAGTAATGGAAGGAAGCCTTACCAATGTTGGTTCGTGTCTGTCTTCCGCAGGGGAATAGTGTTTGAGGATGGAATAGTGATCCGACACGGATCGGGATTGCTTCGGGAGGGGCCGGTTGTCTGCGGACAGAGTTTCGGCGTGAGTTGAGATTGTAGGCTGCGTTCGGGCAGAGGTTCGGCGTGCGTTGGGATCGCAGGGATTAGTCGGGCAGAGTTTTGGCGTGCGTTGGGATGACAGGAGTCACTCGGGCAGAGTTTTGGCGTGCGTTCAAGCTACCGGTTTGACTCGGAAAGAGCCGGGACACCTTGGGAAAGACCAGGCAAGGCCTCAGAGTACCACGAGGGGCCTCAGAGTACCTCGAGAGTGCCTCGAGGCAGCGCGGGAGCGTCGCGGGAGCGCTCGGAGTGGCTTCGGAGCACCACAAGGGAGCTCGGAAGGCCTCAGAAGGATCCGAAAGGGGTCGGGATTGCCCCGAAGGGTCTTAGAGGGGAGCCTGAAGGCTGGGGGGAGAAGAGAGAAGAGGGAGGTGTGTGAAAATGAGGGAGGGGGAAACCTCTATTTATAGTGCCAGAAAACTGCAAGAAGGTCCGTACGGACCTTCTAGGTAATCTAGTTTTTTGATTTTCCTCGATTTCAGGGAATGATGAGGATTTCTGAAATGATTATGTCCCCTCTGCAAAGAGGTCCATACCGACCATCTAGGCATGCAAAGAGGTCCGTACGGACCAACCATGTAGGGGGTAATGATGTTCTCCGGGTTTGAGGGAATCTCGTGGAATTTAAGCGGATTTTGCAATTATGATGTCTAGGAGCAAAGAGGTCCGTACAGACTTCCATGCTTTTCCACATTTTGTAATTGTGATGGCAAGCTAGTTCTCTTCGAGAGCTTTCCAACCATATATGGCACGTCTCAATCGGAGTTCGTATGAAGGAGTTATGACCTCCGGAAGTTTGCCCCTGGTTTTGTCGTATGCTTGGATGGAGAGCGATCCAGATTGGGGTACTTACAGAAGCCCCTCGGCGACGCCACTTATGAAAGAAGTGGGGTCGTCGATAAGATAAGGGTCCTGATGCGGATCGCGTCTTTGAGAGAGAAGGTGACCGAGGTTGGTCGGACATTTGGACCACTTTGATAGGATTCCTACGTATCCCCGGGAGTGGGAATCAAGCCAATCGTAGTTCGCGTTTGGGGTGAGTGTTGTGTACGAGGACGTGAGCTGTCCTCTAGCCGAGACTACGTGTGTGGATGTGATGGTATCTGTGGGTGACCGCATAGGTTGGTGGTAAGGACGTGGAGGCATCCGGGGGTGACGTGGAGGCGTCGTGGCGACCGCATGGGTCGGTGGTAAGGACGTGGAAGCGTCCTGGGTGACCGCATAGGTCGGTGGTAAGGGCGTGGTGGCGTCCTGGGTGACCATATAGGTCGGTGGTAAGGACGTGGAGGCGTCCTGGGTGACCATATAGGTCGATGGTAAGGACGTGGAGGCGTCCTGGGTGACCGCATAGGTCGGTGGTAAGGGCGTGGTGGCGTCCTGGGTGACCGCATAGGTCGGTGGTAAGGACGTGGAGGCGTCTGGGTGGCCGTATAGGTCGATGGGCCGGACCCCGTGACGGGATTCCTACGTATCCCTAGCGAGAATCAAGCACAGTCGTAGTTCAGAGGTCGTGAAATTGTGAGTACATGCGGGCGTGATGGTGCCCTGAAGTGTCGTGTGACCGCCGAGGCCGACTGTGAGGACGTGGTGGCGTCCTGAGATGGAAATTTTACGATTTTCCGAATTGGATGGTTTAAAGCCTTCCGGGATAGTGATAGTGATTTGGGAGATTTATACGGTCTTCCGGACCGAGTGGTTTAAAGTCTTCCGGGCTGGAGATAGTGATTTGGGAGATTTATACGGTCTTCCGGACCGAGTGGTTTAAAGCCTTCCGGGCTGGAGATAGTGATTGGGGGAGGTTTATACGGTCTTCCGGACCGAGTGGTTTAAAGCCTTCCGGGCTGGAGATAGTGATTGGGGGAGGTTTATACGGTCTTCCGGACCGAGTGGTTTAAAGCCTTCCGGGCTGGAGATAGTGATGGGGGAGGTTTATACGGTCTTCCAGACCGAGTGGTTTAAAGCCTTCCGGGCTGCCTGTGGTGAGTGGACGGGGTGATGTCCTGAGTTGAAGTTTGTGTGGAGTGGACGTGGTGATGTCCTGAGTTGAAGTTTGTGTGAAGGCGTCTATACCTAAGTTGAGGCTTAGTTCGGGAGTATGAACCTAAGTTGTGACCTAGTTCAGGAGTATGACCTAAGTTGGGACATAGTTCAGGAATATGACCTAAGTTGGGGTTTAGTTTCAGGAGTATGAATCTAAGTTGGGACCTAGTTCAGGAGTATGACCTAAGTTGGGACATAGTTCAGGAATATGACCTAAGTTGGGGTTTAGTTTCAGGAGTATGAATCTAAGTTGGGACCTAGTTCAGGAGTATGACCTAAGTTGGGACATAGTTCAGGAATATGACCTAAGTTGGGGTTTAGTTTCAGGAGTATGAATCTAAATTGGGACCTAGTTCAGGAATATGACCTAAGTTGGGGTTTAGTTTCAGGAGTATGAACCTAAATTGGGACCTAGTTCAGGAGTATGACCTAAGTTGGGACCTAGTTCAGGAGTATGACCTAAGTTGGGGTTTAGTTTCAGGAGTATGATCCTAAGTTGAGACTATTATAAGGCGTCTGGACCTAAGTTGAGTTTGATGGCATTTTGTGGATCCTGTGTATGGAACTTTGTTTGTGGGAATTTTTGGAAAGGCATCATGCCGTGCTGGGATTCTTCTTTTATGTAGCATTTATTACAGCTATGTCTTGCGTTTGAAGTTTATTGACATACCTTTCTTTGTGTTTACTGCGAGGAGGAGCGCCTTTGTGAGGAGGAAGTTGAATTGTTGAGGACGTGGGCGCCTCGGCCGAGATGAAGAGGACGTGGTGGCGTCTGCTGGGTGAATTGCTTAAGTGTTAGAGGGCGTGGGGCGCCTGCAGTCGAGTTGTTGAAATGTTGAGGACGTGTGGCGCCCACGGCCAAAGTTGCTGAAATGTTGCGGATGCGCCGGGCGTTTTTGACCGAAGTCGCCGAAAGGATGAGGACGCGATGGCGCCTTTGTCCGAACTTGCTGTGAGGGCGAGGTGGCGCCTCTATCTGAACTTGCGGTGAGGGCGAGGTGGCGCCGCTGTCTGAACTTGCGGTGAGGGCGAGGTTACGCCTTTGTCTTGACTTGTGGTGAGGGCGAGGTTACGCCTGCATGCGAGATGATGAGGTGGTGGCGGAGCGCGCGAGATGCCGGATTTCTCGCTTGTGGAGGATGATGATGATGAGTCGGATTAGGGCTCTTTTGCTTTCCCTCTTTCCGTTTTTTTTTTGTAGAGCAACAGAGACATTTTGTACCGTAATAAAACACTTGTATTTGCACGGCAAAGTATTTTATTTTAAGATGTAATGACGTATTTGTGATTCCAGGATTGACCTAGGAATTGTTGCTAGCTTATTATTATTTTTGTGCATGTCGCATGGTGGGAATGCATTTGTGGTTAGTGGAGGCCGAGGCACTTTGGCAAGTTTTACGAGCAGGTTGGGGGTGAAGCGGCTTTGGCAGTTTCATGAGCGGTGGCGGGAGTGATGTCTCCCGGGGACGCGTTCGCTTTGTGCTTGATAGCCACTCTTTTCGGGGTTGGCTACCTCGGGATATGTGACGGTGCTCGTTGGATGTGGCAGCCATTGTCGGGCGGGCGAGGATATCATTCCTTTGGTTCCGGGGAAACCTTCCACGGTGTGGATCGTGCAGTGATGAGAACCGATTCATGCGGGGAAGCCCTGCTGCTTGCATTATGGTCGCGAGAGAGGCTTGAGCCATACACGAGTCTCAGGCGTCTCTTAGTATGTGGACGTTTGCTTGGCGACCTCTTGTCTTGGACATGGATCAATACGCTTGGGAGAGATGGATGGCACATCTTGAGTACGCATCGGCGTTGGTGGGTTCCACTTTGGGGGATCGAGACTAGGAGGGCCTTTCGGGGAAGGTTCCTATGTTGTCGAGTTCCGTGTTTGCCTTGGTCCTCTTTCTATGTTCCGTTGCTTGTTTCCCGGCGGTTCGGGATGAGGCGGGAGCCTTTCTTTGGTGGGATGACATTGCTAATGTGGAGATAGCTTCTTTCTGCAAGACAGATCCATATGCCTTTCTGTATTTTCTGAGGGTATGGAAGTATTCCGCTTTCCCTCATGTGGTGCTCCTTCGACGTCGGGAGAGTGTTGTGTTGACCACCGAATACATAGAGATGAGGCATGTCGGGCCGACCCAATTGGTTTTGGGGAGCGGCGCAAGCGGTTACGGGGCAAGATTGCCATTTCAAATGCGACCTTAGGAGTGCAGAAGCTTGGGTTAACCCTCAGGGTGTCACGGGAGACGCTTTATTTGACTACGGGACTCGAGTTGACAAAGCGGCGGGGAGAGGTCCCTTTTGCGGAACTCGTAGGGAGGAGATCCGAGCCGAGGCACGGGTGAACGATGCTGCGAGAGCGGCGGTTCGTTTGACACGACTAGGAGGACTCCTGATCTCGGAATGAGGGAGACAGAACTCGCTCATGTGGAATGAAAGAAGACTCGTTGGCGACGAGGGAAGAAAGGAAAGAGTGATGAAGGGCCAAATGCGAGTAGCATGGAATGACCTTACGAAACACGAGTATCCATTCATCGTCATTGCGAGACACATTGATTGTTAAATGTTTTAAGTTGTCTTTTAGCATGTTGTGAATCGAGAGTAGACCGTGCTTGAACTCATTAAAAAGTGTTTTTACTGTGATGATTTGTGATTTACTTTTAAAGATTTGTCGAGACGCAAAATCTCTTGTTTGCTTCTTTTCTGAGCCTTGGTGGCGTCAATTTTGGAATTTTGTGTATTCCTTAGACCGAACCAATAAAGGTGCCTATGTTCCCCTCGGGCGAGAGGCTTAGGTGCGTAGTTCGACCCTCTTTTGTGGGAGAAATGACACGTAATGTACACTGCGTGCAAGGGCGTATTTATTTTTGAAAAGGTGGGAACGGGTCCCCTTTTGTGTGAATGCCTTATTTGATGTAGGCACAAAGAAATGCTTTTGGGTTTGACTCTTTTGAGAGAGTATGAGTGCGAAAAGCTTGTAAAAGTGTAATGGAAGCCCTTGGCGACGGAAAATCGATGTTTAGCTCTATTTTCCTATTTTATAGAAAAAGAAGACTTGTCGAGACATTTGAAAACTTGATTTGTTCACAATGATCACTTGTTTGCTTAAAACCCTTTGTTGATGTTCGGGTTATTCAACAATTAAAACTGATATGCTTTGATTAATCACGAGGAGAAAGTCAATCAGTATCAAGGATCGAGTTGGTGCAGTGTGAAAGAAGGTTTGTGTATAGGAGAGGTCATTGATGAGACCGGGTTTGTGGATTTGTATGTGTTTATGACCGGACCATTTACGGTTGCCTCACGTTCCCCTTAAGACAAAGGAGCTCGGGTCGACGTAGTTCGGGGGGCCGAACCGTGTTTGGCTTTGGGGCCGGGGGCATGAATATTTGTGCGGCCTTTGGCCAGAAAAGGCTCGGAAAGGTTGAATGATGAGGCACGGGCCTTGAGGTGATTTCTTGACAAGTCGTATTTGACGGTCTTTTCAGTGACTCCCTTGCTTCTTGATCGTTGGCTCTGGGTCTTTGACCTCATTTATTTTTGTGAGGCTTCTACTTGAGCTCTTTTTTTGTAGCTTACGCTTGAGCTTTTTTGTAGCTTACGCTTGAGCTTTTTTTTTTTTTTGAAGCATTTGAGGCGAAGGCAAGCCCACTGCTTGAACTTTCTTGATGCGCACGAGGCGAAGGCAAGCCCCTTAGATTGTTGTCGATATGGGGTCCAATCTTTTTGATGCTTTGAGTGACCTTTTGTTGTCCTTTGATGTTCTGCCGTCGTTGACTTGGTCAAGGTGGTGGTGGGGACATGTTTTGGAAAGTGTATGACTTGATGGAGGCCTTTGTGTGGGGTATGGTAAGGTGTATTGGGAGCTATCAAATGACTTTCTCACACCAATTAATCAAAGCATTAATCATTTGTGGAATTACTTGTTGAGCAATGCAAGTGATCACATAGAACAAAACAATTTCATTAAATGTAATGCGGGGTGCAAAATAATGTCTCAAGTCTAGCAAGAAAAGAAAGAAAACTTTCGTATGGAAAATTGAAGACTTAATTACAATGTCCGAGGAGGACTTGATTGAATGAGAACGATACTAGAACCTACGAGGTGGGTGTATGTTTCTTTGATTTGCGTCTCTTTGGACTCTTGGCCAGTTCCCAAATTCATTTGGTTAGAACATTCTCGCGGCTTGGGCCCGATTTTTCTCTCGTTTGACAACATACTTAAAGATTTGTTTAATGCATTTGTTCATTAATGTAATGCAACGTCTTTATCAAGTGAATCATTATTAAGCTGTTTTGGTTAGTTAATTTATCATTTGTTAAAGTGGCAATGAGGATACTCGAAAAGGTCGAACTTTTTATTCGAAGCATAAAGAAGCGCGATTTTGTTACAACAAACATAATCTTGGGCATAAAGCCGTCAGACGACTCGAGAGACTTAAACTTTAAACATGACAGACTCGGGGTCTTTTATTTTAGAAGCTAGACTCTAGGAGACTGGGGTTAGACCAAGCTTCGAGACGATTTCTTCATTGCTGGCTGTGGGTCATGAGGAAGGTAACCCGGTTCACCAATGGCATTTTGGCAGCGCTTGAGAAGGTCGAAAGGCTTCTCAGCGATGCTTTCCCCAATTGTTGTTGGGAATTGATTTCCGGCGTGTTGGGACCGCGTGGGCATTCCAACTTTCCTTCTTCAATCATCCTCTGGATCGCTTGTTTTAGTATGACGCAATTGTCGGTGGTATGGCCGGGATAGTTGTGAAAAGCGCAATGCTTGCTCATATCCACGTTTAGGTTAGGATTCCTCGGGTGATAATTCTCGAGGGGCTTGAGCATGTTACGCTTCATCAACACCTCAAACACTTGGCTTAGAGGCATTCCGAGGTTGTCGAAAGTGCCGAGAGAAGCTGCGTCGGGGGAGGATTGTTATTTCTCGGGCGCTTGATCGCGGCTTCCTTGGACCCCGATTACGGATGTAGTGACGCTTGCTCCGGCGGCCTCCTTTCCTATGTTTGGAACGGGCGTCGAATTTGTGAGGGTAGCGGTAGGAAGAAGCAAGAGTGGTGGTGTCTTTTGTAGGCTCGAGGCGTCTTTTCGAACTTGGTCCCGGCATTGACCATGGCACGAAGGTCGGGATAGAAGTGGTGGCTAATCAAGGCCCTCAAAGATGGTTTGAGGCGGGAATGGAAGATATCAATTTGCTCTTCTTTGGAAAGCGGATCCATTATCTCGCTTAGCTTTCGGTTCCATCTTTTGTAGAACTCACCCCAAGCGGGCTCGTCGTCCTTTTATTCGGTGGCTTGCGGATCATGGCGGTTTGTCTCCCATTCAAGGTTGGCGCGGTACTTCTCCAGGAAGATTTCGGCTGATTTGGTCTCACGTGGAGCGGTTTTACGCCTTCACGTTGAGGAACCATCTTAGCGTGGATTTGAGGGAATCTTGGAAGTGATCCGCCATATTTGTTGTGGGGTTGCTCCTTTAGCTCTCATACCCAAGGCATAGGTATCGATGTGAGTTTTTGGGCATTACGTTCAAACTTCTCCATTTACAGGCATCCTGAATTTTTGTGGGAGCGGGTCCACTTTTCTTGGATCAGTAGGCGGGAGAGTCTTTTCGGGAACTAGCTAGCTTGCCTTGCATGTCCTTCATCTGTGCTCGATCAACCAATCCATGTGGGGATCGGCGGGTTGAGGCGGGTTACCGTTTTCGGGGATAGAAACCGAAGATGGAGGTGGATTGGGCGATGGGATCGCCATTCGGGAGTCTTGGGGAGGTAGTTGAGGAGTGTATACCAACCCATTACCTGGGAGTGTTGAAGTTAGAGGCGTGATTGCCGAATTCAAGCCCAGGGTTGTGTTTGGGAATTGGGGAAATGATTCATTAGCCCCAAGTGGCGAGACTAAGCGGGTGGCGAAAGCTTGAGATGTCGGGATATCGCTCGGGATGCTGTCCCACAGTAGGCATGGGGACTTACGATTATGATTGCGAGGCTCGTATAGAAGCGAAGGGTTGAATCTGGAGATGCAGAGATGCGTTGGGATGCAGTAGAGCGAGCACGTATGTGTCTTTGTTGGTAATGCGAGCTTGATGTGCGGGCGGAAAGCCCGGCATCTTTGGCGGGCATGCGGGCCCTAGCTTGGCCGATGCGCTGAAGGAGGCTTTGAGCGGGGCGCTGCGTTCTTTGGGATCTCGTAATTTAGCGGAGGCGGGACTGCTGATAGCTTTGAGAAACGGGAGCCGGTATGTCGCCGTCTTCTATGCTAGAACGAAAGGTTCCGTCGGAGTTGGGAAGCTGAGCGGTTCCTCGAAGACGCAAGAGTGTGGCTACGATCCCGAGCTTCTTTGCTCTTCTTGCGCGCTTCTTGATGGCTTCGAAGGCTCATGCAGCACCTCCTCCGAATTAATGTGCAGAGGTTCCTTAGTGGAGTTAGTTTCCTCAGACATTATACTGTTGATCGCGTGTGGGGAGTAGGACGGTGCAGCCTTCGAAGCCATCAGAAAAGCGCCAAGAAGAACAGGCAAGCGGCTGGATCGTCGACACTCTTGCGTCTTCGAGCGGATTCTGATCTTGACAGCGATGGAACCTTGTTCTCGCCAGAAGACGAACATGCGTGGCTCCCTAGGTTTCCCTCCAAAGCTATCGGGATGCGGGTCCGCCTCCGCCAAGTCCTCACCGTCCCAGCAGCGCGAAGCGCTCTCAAAGCTCAGCTCCCTCAGGCATCGGTCAGCGGCTCAGACATGCTGCGGCTGAGATCGTCCGGCTCGACATCCACATCAAGCTCGATGGCGAGGGCTATGCAGCCGTTACTGACTCAAGGATCCCAGTGGCATCTCGGTATCCTCCCGATGAGTTAAGCAATCCTTCTGGGACCTCTATCTGAGCCTCGGCGAGAATCTGTCCAAGAAGTACCGCCAACCCATGTCTTGCAGTGGACGGGCGTCGGCGGATATCCAGCGTCTGAGTTTGCCCGCTCCGTAGCACCTGATGGTGGTTGAGGCCCCTTGAATCGTTGTCAGTCCCGAAGTTAAACCGATTGGAACCCCTTAGCGGACACAATGGCAATCACGCCCTTCCAACTTCAACACCCGAGGGTGTGGGATATCTGGTATACACTCGGCCTACCTCCCACCAAGACTCCCGAATGGCTTTGATCCGCCTAAGCGGCCGATCCACACTCCCGTCTTCGATTTAGTCCACACATGCCGGTCAAACCTCGGGACAGTGACCGAACTCACATATCGGCTTGGTTGAGTCCGAACAGATGAAAGACATGCAACCGGCAACGCTAGCTAGCTTCTGCGGAAGCGACTCCGGCATCCTTACTGCGATCCGAACAAAGTGGTCCCTGTTCTCCCTCAAAGTTGAGGATCTTAGGAAATGGAAAAGTTTGACGCGAACGAATGATCCCAAACTAACTGCCACATCGACACCTACGTCCTGGGTCATGAGGCAGTGGATACCGACGTCCTCAACGCAGATGGCGGACGCTACTTCGGCTATCATTCTCTCAAATCCACGAGGCAGCTAAGATCGCGTTCCTCGATACCAAAGGCGGCTTCGCTCCATTCGTGGGACGAATCGGCGGATCTTCCTAGAGAAGTACCGCGTAATCTTGATGTGGGAGGACACAAAGCCATTCACGTGCGTCCAAGCCGCAGGCGATCGAAAGGATGATGAACCCGTTGGCGAGTAATCTCTGAAGATGGGAATCCTGGATCCTAGCTTGGCGAATGTGGACGTCCAGCTTTTCGACAAAGAAGAAATGAGATGCGAAAATGGATCATCTTCCATTCACGCCTAACAAACTCATCTCGAGGGCCTTGATTAGCCACCACGTTGGAACTATGCGACCCTTCGTGATCCCATAGTCGGCAAATGCGGGACCAAGTTCGAAAATGGCCGAGCCACAAAGACACCTGAGAAAGCCCTCGTTCGGCTCCTTCCTTGCTACGACGGCCTGTCAGGAAATATCGACGCACATTCGCCGATAGCTTATGGGCCGGAGTTAAAAGGCCGGCAAGTGACGGTCGCCCAGTTCCCGAAGCCCAGGTCAAAGCGAAGATCGCCGCGATCGAAGCAGCCCACAGCTGCTAATCGATCTCCTCAGAGATCCCGGCGTTCTCGGCACTTTCGACAACTAAGGCCAGGTGCCTAAGCTCGCTTGAAGTGTTTGAGGCTGTTGATGAAAGTTTAAGTCGTGAGGATGTACATCGCCAGTCGAGCCCACGAGCCTGGCCAGGGCAGCGAAGATTCGGCCCAGATGCTACTAGCGTGGATATGAGCTGGCTGAATGGCATTCGAATCAGCTTGCTGACCTTTCACAATATCCACCAGGCCACATCCTAACCGATGGCAATTGCGTCATACCTAAAACAAAAGCGATCCAAAGGGATGATTGAAGCGAAAGTTGGAATGCCAGCGGTCCAAGCACAGTCGGATTAATCAAATCTTTAGCAATGTCTGACAAGCGGAATTGGGAAAGCATCGGTAAAGCCTTTCGACCTTCTCAGCCCAACGTCAAAAATGCCATTTGAGAGCTGATTTACTGCTTCTCATGACCCGCCAGACCGGCAAAGAAGAAATCGTCACGGAAGCTTGATCCCAGCTTGAGTCTCCTGAGTCACTAGCTCATTAAAATAAAGGCCTCGATCTATTGTAATTAAGTCTCTCAGAGTCGTCGACGGCCTTTATGCTGAAGATTGATGTTTGTAACAAAAGCTTGGCTTCTTTATGCTTCGAATAAAGAGTTCGACCTTTACGGTATCCTACGTTGCCGCTTTAACCAAATGATAAATTAACTAACCAAAGCAGGTTAATAATGATTCAACGATAAAAATATGAACACAATGAATCAATGCATTAAAACAGATATCTTTGAAGGCATGGTTGTCAAACGAGAAGAAAAATCGGTAGCCCAAGCTGCCGAAAATTTCTAACCAAAATGAATTTGGGACCCGCTGAAGAGCTCCATCGAAGAGGCCTTACGCCAATCAAAGAATCACTACGAGTCCGCCTTGACCCGTAGGTTCAACGTCTTGTTCTCATTCAATCAGCGGACAGGTCCTCTCGGACATTGTAATTGAAGTCTTTCAATTTTCCATCTGGTTTTCTTTCTTTTCTTGCTAGACTTGAGACATGTATTTTAGCACCCGCATTACATTTATATTGAAATGGTTTTGTTACATGTGATGTCAGCGTTGCTTCAATGACAAAAGTAAATGTCCGACAAATGATTAATGCTTTGATTAATTGGTGTGAAAGTCAGGAATCATCGTAGGCTCCCATACAACCTTACCAATACCCCACGAAGGCCTCCAAATCATCAGCCATACACTTTTCCGAAACATGTCCACTATACTACTTGACAGCTCCAAGTCGACGGCCCAGGCGTAGGAACATCGAAAGGGATCAATAAACAGTCGACTCGGCATCAAAATTGACCCGTATAGGCAACAATTTAGGGGCTTGCCTTCGCCCACCGTGCGCATCAAGAAAGATTGGCCGGGGGCTTGCCTTCGCCTCGAACTGCCTGAAAATAGAAAAAGGCGAAAAAGCTACAAAAAAAAGCTCAAACGAAGCTACACAAAAAAAAAAAAAAAATAAGCTGACTTCAACAAAAAGCAAATAAATGAGGTCAGGACTCGAGTAACCGATCAAGAAGCAATGGATTCATTCGAAAGCTGCCCGTCAAATACTGACACTTGTCAAGGAAAATCACCCTCAAGGCACTGGTGCCGTAAATCGATTTTACGCCAAGCACTTCCGAAGGCACTTTTCGCGAAGAGGCCGCGCAAATGTCGTACTTTGGCTTGAACACGGTTCAAACCCCGAACTACGTGACACGAGCTTTCTCCTTGTCTTAAAGGAACGTAGGCATCCGAGAAATATGGTCCGATCATAACACACGCATACTAAATCACATATGGGGACCCGATCTCATCAATGACCTCTCCTATACACAATACGCCTTGCCCAGTGAACTTTCTGGATGACTCGATCCTTGATACGGTTGAGCCTGCTCGTGATTAATCGATAAGCATATCGAGTTTAATTTGGAATAACACGAACATCAACAAGGAGTTTTAAAGCAAACGAAGTGATCATTGGCTGAAGCAAATCAAGTTTTCGGATGTCTGCGACAAGTCTTCTTTTTCTACAAAATAGGAAAATCCGCAATCAGAGGCTAAACACGGTTTACGTCGGCGAGGGCTTCCGTCAGTCTACCTTACAGAGCTTTTAGCGGTACTGCATTATCTCAAGTCATTTAAGTCGGCCAAAAAGCATTTCTTTTTATTGCCTACATCAAATACTCGTAAGGTCATTCCATGCTACTCAAGCGTTTGGACTTCGTTCGCTCTACTAAAAATAAATACGCCCTTGCAAGTGTACATTACAGTCATTTCTTCCACAAAAGAGGGTCGAAACTACGCGGACACAGGCCTCTCGAGTTCAGAGATCGGGAGTGAGCGGTCCCTTCATTGCCCGGTGTCTAAGCAGACTACGATCAAAATTCCAAAAATTGACATGCTTCACCAAGTGCCTCGAGAAAGAAGCAAGCGAAGAAGATTTTGCGTCTCGGCATAAGCTTTTAAAAGTAAATCACATAATCATCACCGCCCGAGTTAAACATGCGCCCAGCTCGAGTTCGACAGTAGTAGTAGCGTCTCCACATTTACGATCTGAACTCGCACGCACATGCTAAAGAGCTGACTTAAAACATTGTAACAATCAATGTGTACTGCGATGCCCGATGAATGGATACTCGACTTGGGTTTCGAGAGAAGGATCATTCCATGCTACTCCAGCGTTTGGCCCTTCATCGAAACTCTTTCCTATTCCTCCCTGCGTCCCAGCTGATGCTTCTTTCATTCCCCGTGAGCGGTTACGTCTCCCTCATTCTCAGAGATCAGAGTCACTCCTTCGTCGTGTCAAACATGAAACCGGATTAGCGCTCTCGAGGCATCGTTCATCCCGTGCCTCGGCTCGGATCTCCTCCTACGAGTACGCAGGGGACCTCATGCCCTTGATCATCCTTTCGAGTCATCAGTAGTCAATAAGCGTCTCCTTGTATCCTGCAGTTGGAGCCAAAGCTTCTGACACTCCCAAGGCTATGAGCGGAGGCAAATCTTGCCCCAGAATTGCTTCACTGCTTTGCTCCCAAACACCACTTAGATTACGCCGATATGCGTACTCATACCAGTCATGTGCTCGATGGTCAAGACAACATTCTCCAGGCATCTAAGGAGCACCGCGGGAGGAAGCGGAATATTCCGTACCCTCGAAGAATACATAAAAGGCATATCGGGCAAACGTCATCACTGCGAAAGAAGGCTACCTCCACGTTGGCAATGTCATCCCGGCTTGACAAAGGCTCACTTGAAGCCTCATCAGCGTGAAGGAAACAAATGCAGCGAACCTGGAAAGAGGACAAGCAAAGACTCGACAACATAGGAACAACTACGCCAGACCTCTAGTTTCAATCCCCAAGATGAAACCCCTGTGGTCGATGCGTAGCCAAGATGTGCCATCCATCTCTCAGCGGGTGATCCATGTCCAAGACGAAAGGTCGCCCGAGCTAATGCGTCCACGGACTAAGAGGCCGGGAGACTCGGGCGTAGTTATGGAAGCCTCTCTCAGCCATAATGCAAGCCTAACGCCAGGGGCTTCCCAGTGAATCGGTCCCTCATCACCCGGATGATCTACACAGTGGAAGGTTTCCCACAGGACCCAGAAAGGCGATGATCCTCGCCACGCCGACAATGGCCTGCCATATCAAACGAAACACCGTCACGTATCTGGTGCTTGGCCAGAAAAGAGTGGCTTCTCAAGCCTGAAGCGAACGCGTCAGAGCATCCACTCCGCCACGCTCCTGTAAAGCTGTCCAAGGCGCATCTCAGCCCCAGCCCCACTCGAAAAACTTGCAAAGGCTACGCCTCGGCCTCCATTAACCACAAATGCATTCCCAGCTCATGCGACATACACAAAAATAATAATAAGCTCGCAAACAATTCCTAAGTCGATCAAGGGAATCACAAATACGATCATTACATCTTAAATAA